>PTEX01000092.1:2198869-2477114 GCA_003342815.1 Eudromia elegans
CCTATTTACTATTGATTGCCACACCCATTAGCCAGAGAATTCAAAATAACCACCAACCAAACCCCTAAAAATCCTCTTACAAACCAAGCAAATCCATGAGTCAGTAGCTATGTGAACTGTAGAAACGTGCACACAATTCAGGGGACGTTAACCTAGACCACCCCTCAGCCCAGTCCTTCTACTCAGATAGTCCTCAAGCCTCTGGGCATCCAAAACAGCTCTCGCTCAGTAATTTCTTCCCAACCTACATTTCATTTTCCTCATTGGCTCTCATACCTCTGCACGTAATTCATTTCCAAGAGAACTATCTGAATTCATATGAAACAGTAATTTCTCTATGGGTCCAGACTTAAGAAGTGGTGACGAAAAGAACAGACACAAGTATTTCAACTCCTTCTAAAGCAAAATTCTTATTATGTTACGTAGTGACAAGTTAACTYGTGCTAAGTCAGGTTATTACTTGGACAAGAAACTCTGATGAAATCTACATGTTGCAACAAGAGCTGCGCATGGAAATATTTCCTCCCTCTGAGTCAGTACAAAGCAAACATTGCAGCTTCCAGCACATGGGTGTTGTACTGTCTCCAGTGTGAAACAGTGATGAATTGAGCGCTTGTACTTACTGGAAATATTAATGATTTTTTTTCAGTTCCTGGTTGTACTTCACCTTGAATATAGTTCAACATTTTTGCACTAATGACTTCAGTGGGAAACTTCTGAAAAAACAAGGTTCCAACTTAATAATCCCTGAGGTCTCTTCCAGACTTGGCTGTATTTCAAGTGCTCTGTGTCACTTCTCATTCAGATTCTTTGGCTACCCGGACAAGACGTTGYGTGTGCTTGCAAACCTGTTTAGAAACCTGGAGCAAGAACTTCTAAGGCAGCACACACTGCTGCACCCTGAGACAAAACTTGACTGATATTAGGATGACTGAGTGACATAAATGAAGCAAACACTCCACAGGCAAAGCAATCTTTATAAGAGCTTTTTCAAACTTACTGTGATCCAAAGGAGCAGCAAGGGAATTACTGCAAAATCACATGAGTATTTTCCACCATATCCAACACAGGAAAAAAAAAATCACCAGTTTCATCTACTTACTTGTCGTATACTCTGGTTTTAGAGGAGTTTATAGTCTTATCAAATCGGTATTTTCTGTAGTCTTCAATAGCATCCTTCACTGAGATGGCAAGCAGCACTGCAAGCAAAGGCAGCATAGTAATCTCCCTGTGGAAAACTTCGACTTGTGGGAACCAATTTAGAATCACCAGAAAGAGGAAATAAAGATTAGCCAACCTGAAAGGGTGTAAGGGAAATAAAATGTAGTCAGAATTTAAAATATGACTCTTTCTTGATAAAAATCCCCAATTTGTCTCACAGGAACATTCATCTTTCCACATCTATACTTCCTCTTCCTCCTCCAAAAAGGATTAATCAGTTACTTTACCAGGAGTCTGTGAGATTCATTTTCATTGTATTATAGTTGCCTTAAGTTTTCCATGTGTTACAAATACTTTTGTATTGGGACCTAAAACTTCTTTATYGATCCTGCACTGTCACATTCTTTAAAATAAGCACCAAATCAAGCAAAATCCTCAGAAAACAAATCCATGTAACAGATTGGTCTAGAAAGATGTATGTTTGGAACTATAGGACTGTGTCTAACAGAAATCTATGAAGGCCTTCATGAGTTTACCAAGTATGTGGAAATGGAAGATAAAATTATAGAGATATAAACCTAATATATCAAACAGAAATTTGAAAGCTAGAGATGGATAGACATTTTTGATTTATCATAGTGATATCTCCCTAGGCATCCTTTGACATGATTCTAGAAAATTTCCTAGATGTCTGAACGCATCCAATGAAAATGCTGCATGTTCTTAAAAATTAAGGGTTTATTAATTGCAGAGACAGGATTTAAAAAATACATATATATATATATATATATATTTATTTGAAATTTTTACATAGAGGACTGCTCCAGCACTGAAAGAAGTGGATCTCAGGATGAGAATAGCAAGTTAGAAGACATGCCATTGGTTAGCACACACTTTAACCCTTCATTTCAGTGTGAATCAGCTATTATTTGCATATAGATAAACCATCAACTAAATTTCAGTAATACAGTAACTATAAAAGCAGCCTTTCTTCAKTAGCCTCAAATATTCTTCAGAAAGAATTCTTGAATATGATATATCACTGAATGAGCTTGTACCTGTGAAACTGCTCAAAGAGATTTTGTGGCAAAAAAGTGAGCCAGGTATATTTTGTGGTCTGGATCCTGTTTCCAGAATAAAATCTTGCAGTGTGATCCCAGGCTTTCTCTCGTCTCTCATTGTTGGGGAACACAATCCTCCACTTGTTCAAGTTTAATCTCTGCCTCTCTTCGGCAGAAAACAGGAGTGGGGTCGATTCTGAGAGAGACAGAGAGGAATGGGGAGTTCTCAGGTGTTGCCAGCGATACAAAGCTGAGTCCACAGACAAGGCCATCTTCAAGAGGGATGTCAGGCTGGAAGACAAATGCATGACAAGAACTGAAAACCAGCTCCATTCCAGTCGAAAATTCACTTTGTACCTTTCCATGAAAGGTTTAAAGCAGCAAACAATAGTACTGTTCAGTACATTACCTGTTCAGTCTTCAAGCTCTGCACTTTCTACAGAGTAGCACCCAATAACCAGTGCATCAAAATCTTCAGCATGGAAAAATCCATTTCTATCTCTGTGTGGAAAGAAAAAAAAAAAATATGTTCTGTGCGTTGTTACTTCAAAGTAAAGTAGATAAAAGCCAATTTAACAGATRTGAACAATGTTTTTTCTGCCACGGAGTCTTTATCATTTTTCTCAGTCATAAGCTTCCACCAAATCTATTCAAGCATTTTTCATCAAATGGATCAGACTTTCTTGCAGTACTTTTCACATTCCCAATYACTGCAAAAAGGGACTGGTTCAGGTGTTGAATCTTAATGACTCRGATAATAAAGAACTGCAACATCAGCTTAATTTCATTTACATTCACATAACAGTTTTTCAAAGTCTCCCTAGAAAATCTGATTTAAATGTAAAATGTTAGCCAGCAGTAAGGCAACGTGCGTTTTATTGGTCGGAGACATAAAGGAATTCAATCTACTGGTACTAATTCTATTTTCACAGGACACTTGTCTTCTGAGTTGTTGACACATTTGCAACTGTGATTGCAGTCCAATAGCCGTGACGCTAAGGCTCAAAGTGCAGGTGTATACGCTGGCATGCTCAATCTAAACACACTAAAACAGGAGCCCACGAGGAGGAGCCTGGATCTGGAAGCTCCCATACATAAGTGAGGCAGTATAAAGTAAAAAGTTAAACTTGCGTAACTTTTGAGTTCCATTAAAGTAAAATGAAATTGCAAATTAAAACACAGCAATAATTTCAGGCATTCTTCTAGAAATAAAAGAAGAAAAGATTAAAGTAGTTTTATCATAATAGCATGTCTTCTATGACTTCCACAGGAGACTTTTTCTGTAGCATCCCAAATCATAACGAGGAAAGTTCCTTGATGTTCCAAATCACACTTTGTCCTCATCTCATCTTTAATCATTTTCTTAGTATCTAAGTCAATGAAAGAGATGACTTAGTTCTATTCAGGTTGAAAAATCAACCTTCTCTTCAATGTTTTCTTTGTAATGCAGCAGTCAAAAACACTAYGGCATCCATGAAGAGAGAGGACAACTGGTGCCAACATACAATTAACTGTGTCACAGGAGACGTACAGACTTCATAATGTAATGCTTACAAAAGTAAGCAACTGTTACACTGGGGAAAATTATGCAGCTGGATGCCTAGTCAAAGCAKCAAGCTAATGGCTTTCCTGACATGGGAATTACAGTGCAGGCAGGGAAAAAAMTAACAGAACCAAACATAATGTTTATTATTTCAGACCACTAGGAATAAAAAGGAGCCTGAACATGTTGACATGAGCAGATGACCCAGCAGGAAAGAAAGGACTCAGAGATGCATTCTTCTGTAAAACCACAGTTTTCTTACTTCAGGCAACTCACAACCACAGTCTTTCAAGAGGCTTACAGGGACTTTGACATGTTTTGTCAGTTACTTTTTGTGTGGTAGGAATCAATGAAAAATACTTCATTCTTCTGGTAATATATCTAAAGTCTCTCTCCTAGCTCTTTCTTAAAAAGTTTTATAAAATCCTTTCTCTGCAATTCTAGAATATTTTGCACGGGTACACCCATGCGACATATGTCTGTATAGAGAGATATCCCTGAAAATCCACTGAAGTATGGATTTTTCTAACCTATATTTACAATATTTTTCTTCCATCTGGCTAGTGAAGCTCATTATCATAATGCATATTCAGAAAGAAAAGGATCAATGTGATAATGACGTTTCTAGCCTATTACATTGGAGGTTTGCCAGTTATTCCCCTTTGGTATAAAGATTATAACAAGTGTTAATGCCTGTGTTGGCACACAGAAGCTATTGCCGTTTCACCTAAGATCTCCTTCATTGGCCATTGCACAAACATTTGCCTGTAGAAGTTCCGGTAGCCTGTTTTATTTCTGACCAGGACAGTGACTCAATTTGCATGGTGAAAACTAACAGAGAAGCACCAGCTGCGGCTGCAGCACTGGGCATAACGCGCAGTTACTCTCTGGCCACTAAGGCCTCACCTTCCTTGTGTAGATGTCCCGCAAGGTTCCCACAAYAATGAAGATATATTAAAGTTATAATGAATTGTTACCTATATTATTTTTCCTTTGAAGAAGTCCTTCCTACCTCTGACCTTCCAACTTTCAACTTCTCTGAACTTCCATTGGCATTATTATGGTCTCAAGAGACATGCAAAAAGCCAAAACACGTCTAGTGATTTCATTTCCTGAGTCTCAGCATTTTGAAAAAAAACAAGTCAGAAAGCAACATATAAGTGATTCAAGTAGGGTCTATTTAACTTAATCATACAGGAATGTGTCAACCAGACACCAACTTACATAAGGACGGGAGCTGCGAATTGGGTAGCTGCTGTTAGCACAGGAGGTTCGACACAGCGGTCACATCATTTCACAAGCCTCCATCAAAATTTCTGAACCATGTAATGTGTGTGAAGAGTCTTTACACTTCCTTAAAATTATGGAAAAATGTATATTCAAGAAAGTTTTTAAGATCTCTGATATTTGATGAAAGAGTCAAATGAACAATAGACTGTAAATTGAAATGGTATCATTCACCATTCATCAGGAAGATGTTCAAAATCAGAATTTCTCTGCAACTAAAGGAGGACCAGCATCACACTCTTTCTACAGAGATTGGGATGCAATTTTTTAACATTTATCATCAGGTAAGTCAAAGAAACAATATCATTAAACACATTTTTCCTTGTCATTTGTACAAGGATTAAAATATCCTATTAATTTCAAAAGCATGTTCCATGGTATTCTTGGCAAAGATAAATTTCTTTGCCCAGTGGTTTTGTAATGCTGCTCTAAAAAAGATACCATCTGTGAAATGCTATTGACTACTCTGTCACACACACAAAAAAGAGGATTTTACATACAGTACAGAAACAACAGTAATGTACTTACTGCAATAAGCGGATGTTAATTACACCTCAAAAAGCCTAGGGCTGCCATCCTTAAACCTACTTTTCCAAACGKCTCATTTATTTTCTTTTCACTTTATTTCATCAGTGAGGACAAGTACCACTGTTGTTAAAATTAGCACTACCTGTCTGCCCTAAACATCCTCTGCAAGATCTGTGTGTATGCAGGGTTAGCCTGCACGGGGGTAAAGCTTGCACAGACAGTCCTCACTAGTATCCATAACATAAAAGCATGCAAGGAAGCTGAATGTATTTTGAGGCTAGAGAGAAATAAAATAATTATTTACTCCATTTAYTCTTCTTGTTGGGAGGAACCAAGAGCTGAAAGCTGTATTGGTAGGCAGAGGTGGATGGAAGGCTGCCAAGCTCTGTCCAAGTGTGGAGCTCAACATATTTAACGGTCCAGTTCATTAAAGATGAACTATCATAGGCTTAKCTGGGTCAGGTTGTCTCAGGCAGTTATTTTTGTATTATTTTGCATATGTCATACTATAACATTAAATAAAACAAATACATTGGCATACATAAAAACACCTTCAGATACAAACACAAAGCAGCAGCACTGAGAGCCATAAAAGTAAAATAAGTTTTTCAAAAGTTCTTTGGGCACTTRTGGACATTTGACTTCAAGACAAAATTTCAAAAAACAAACAATMAAACAAAAAAAAAAGTCAGAAAATGCAGTGACAGAACCTACACAAAATTGTATGCATTGTTGAGAAGTATAGCTAAGAAAAATATCCCTCCAATTCTCCACTTGCTATTTTCACTTTTACACTGTCTGTAAGGCAAGGAGGCACACTAACACTAGTACTCTCTAGAATTTAATACCATTATTTTAAAATTTCTTATTGCATTTCCTAACTGAAAGCAGCAGCATTTTTTTTTTTTTTGCTATCATCTACATGGAAAATATGGCACCCATTCAAGAGAGCCATTGTGAAGATCTGGTTGGAGTGATAAACATCACGTGAATCGAGTATTACAAACATCTTGGCCACAAAGTTCTTTATCTTCTTTGCTATACCTGCTAAGAAGTTCTTCATTCTTTTGCGCAATCTTGTTTAGCGATTCTTGCTCAGTCACATCAATTCAGAGAAAATATTTTATGTTTAAAGCTAATGAAAARGGAAAAGGAGATTGGGAAGCATGAGGAAAACGATTAAATGGATGATACAGACTGCAGCTTAAAACTACGCTACAACATTTTGTATTACTAAAAACCACTAAACCCAAAAAAGTCTAAAWAAGTGCTTCATTCAAAAAAAGTCAGTCACTGCAGACTGCTGCCATTCAGCTGACAAGAGATATATATTATGGATTAACAGTTATATAATGTTTTTGTGTGCAAGTTTGTGTTTGGAATAGAAAAGAGCTTTTCATAAACCTAATRCATCATTAGACTGCAGGGCTTGACTATTCTATTATTGTAGTAGATTGACACATGTTTTTCATGTCTCAACAAGCTTCTCTTTCCTTGGGTAAGAAAACCAAAAATCTTGGAAGAACAGGTTAATTATAAGATTCTTTCCTCAGGACAGACAAGATTTTATTACGTGCTGCAGAACTTCCCTGGAGCTTGAGCTGTACAGGGACATGTTGAGACAACACAACCTTCTATMGGGCCGCAGCTGTGTTATTAAGACTGCTTTCAAAATAGATGTACTCTCTGCATGTGTTGACATAAAGGTCATAAAGACAAGGATGATGATCGGATGGTTGTTATCTGAGAAGGAAGTTGCTAACTTAAAAGAAATGCTGGATACTCTATTTACTCCATTCTGCAAATGACTTTGCTCTTGGCTCCCGTATTACACCCTCGCTTAAACTGAATTTATCTGCCTAAATGTGTGAGGATCGTTGTTGCCAGCACGCCCAGATACCGCAGTGATCTACCCTTACTACCTGTGTGCTCCTACACTTTTCGTGAGTGTTGGTAGCAAGAGCTTCTGTGTTGAAACTACATCTGATCTCCTCGCACCTTTGACTGAGGAGATGCTGGGATGCACCTAGTCTAGAAACACTAGTGCAGGAACTGGCAAGAARTTCCCATGTGGCTGCCCAAGCGTTCCAAAACATACATTAAACCCGACTATAGAAACTCTGCCYGAGTAAAGCAACCTCCACAGCACACACAGCCGAGCACCACTCAGCTTAGCCAGGTGCTAGGCATTKCCACCCAGCGCCTGCAGCCAAGAGACAAACATACCCTTCAAAAACCATGAAGGAGCACCCAGAGACATCCCTATCCCTGCTCAGGGAGGCGAGACAAGGCTGGGCACGACACAGACACTGTGCTGGAAGCCCRTTTTACTCGGTCAGCCGCAAATTTACGGACTCGCACCCCTGTGTCTGTGCAGGGACTTTTGGAGCAGCTGCCCCTCATTTTTTCTGAATTCACCAGTGAAAAGACCCACATTGCTGCAGGGCTGGTGATTTTTCTCCTGTGTTTTCATCTGCCTATTCAGAAATTTTGCAAGCTTACTGCTGCAAAAGAGATCAGTATGTGTTCCCCATGCCCCTCTCCCCATCTGTTTGAGTGGTCCCGCACACTACTTAATTACAAGACTATAGTATCACAAATGCCAGAAATGGCACAATTTAGTCACATTTAACCCAGAAATGAGGACACTGAAATTAGAGCAATTGTCTGAATAATACTTTTTTTCTGCTTGCTCCAGTTAATATTCAAAATCAAAGTGAAGTGGCCTTTAAAACATAATCTCATATTTATAGCATGTATGATTATAAAGCACTTAGGATCACAATTATGTTGCAGATGTTCATGTGGGAACATAGCAGTGCTGTACAAGTCCAAAAACAAGCAGAAAATCTCAAAATAAATTGGCAACTGACCAGAAGATCCTTTATATGTCAAAACCTTTTATGCARCTATGCTTTTGTCAAAAAGTGCTGACTCTAATTTCAGTTCTCCAAATCTGAATATTAAAGTGCCCCAAAGAGAATAGTTACTTATTTATATAAAACAAGAGAAAAAACAACAGAGCGGCTAAAAGAAGTGCCAATTCAGTAGGACACAGCTCCACAACAGCCAAAGATTAAAGAAAAGCTTAATCAGGATCTAATCACACTACATTGATGAAATCAGATCCCAGGGACACCTGGGCTGGTGAACCCAGTACGTACACAGGATAAAACTGTTCTGGTTCAGGCTAGAGTGATGCTGCTCAAGCCTCTTTATAAGAGGCACAGGAAAATGCACATGGTCTAGAGAGGTAACCCGGGCAGTAGCACAACACATCATCACTCAGGAGAATACAGAGACGTGAGAAGCACCATTAACTGAGGTGCTACGTGCAGATAGAGGAAATCAATCTCCCCTTTCTGCTCAGCCACAGGTTTTCTGAGGGACCTTGAACACGAATTTTCCCTTTAAGAAACTGTGTACAAAATGCATAAAAACTARTAACTTAATACTCCTGACATGCTCTTGGAAGCATTATTTTTTWAAAAAACACAGCGTTAAGATCCCCCCAAAGTCTATTTGTTTTTTCTCCTATCTTCTTTCAGTGTTCCCTCGGTTAAGGTAACTGGGAAGAAAATTTTTGCATTTAATTAGAGATAGAATAGGATAACACAGGAGAATACAATTTATAAGACAAAAAAAAGTATTGTAGAAAAGTTACTGTATCTATAGGATATTTTCCTTCAGTCCTGTGACAACAAATTCTAAAAGATCAACATTCACAGCAGGTCAATTTTGCTAAAAAGGTATTTAAATCATCATATTTCRTCTTCATTTCATTTCCCTTCCTCCTCCTGACAGGTCTGTGGTAAACAGTGATAAACATCAATTTGGGGAAATGCCACCCTGTCCCAAGGAAAAYGAGTTGCTTCTGACAGGCAGCTTGGATAGCAGTGCTGGGGTGAGAATGGGTGAGGAAAGAGGAAAGGGCCAAACACTGCTGCGCTTGCATCGCTTGCAAATTTTCACCTGAAATTAGTTTCACTCTTCTGACTCTTCTTCAAGCAATGTGGAAGCAGTGGCTCCCGGGCTCCCACAGCAAGGAGGGGAGGGCACCTTCCCACYGTGACGTGACTCAAAGCAGACCTTTTGCAAGAGAACAGTGATTAAGCAATCCTGGGAAGTCCAACATCTTATTCCCTCGGCAAAACACGTCTGCAAAACAAGAAAAGAAAGTGAACGCAGTCACTTCAGAGACTATTTGCAGGTGCACAATGACTAACACGGCAGAGCAGTGCACAAGCAGAAGTTTGAAAGCATCTAGAGAATCCCTCGGTAGCAGAGACACAGATGACAAACTCTCTCCTAGTCTCAGGACCTTAGGACTTCACATTTCCAGCAAATTTYGACACAAGAGCTAGTGTAAGGGAATGAACCACAAATGTGAGCAAATTCTTGCTTTCAATCTAATAGCGTATAAGAATCCTTTAAGAAAAAGGAATGCATACACGTCTGTCTTCCTGAATACTTCCTGGGCTAGAGGCTTTTTTAAACTTTTGCACCTTATGCAGATGTTTACACAAAAGCAAAATCATTCTGATAACCAGCAAAAATGAGAGAAATCAGCAAGTCTGAAGAGCATAACCAAAGGGAATTCCAGAAATCTAATTTCAAAGCTAAGCTTCACTCTTAACAAATCCTCCTTGCTACTAGTTGCGTTATCTGAGGCCATGCTATCCGAGTGGTGTGGTTAACTACCTAACCAACAGACATGAGACAATTTTAATGCTGTCAGGATGAATCTCARCTGCTCAAAACTAACTAGTAAGAAGAAAAAACATGGATTTTTTTTTTTTTTTCAAACGAGAAAGGAAGTATATTTTTCCTTGCTTTCCAAGTTTGACTGTTGCCAATCTCTGATGCAAATTAAGACTGGTTATTCAATACACTCCATTTTATTACAAGCCAAAGCAGATGGCATTGAAAAATCAAGCACAAGAAAAGATGTTAGYAAGCATAGCTGCTGTTTACACCCTACTGATAAATGACTTCAGTACTAGGATGACTTTTGACATATGATGGTTTCCACTGAATTTACAAGAACTTGTGGGTCTGCTTTAGAAACAAAGGTCAAAAAGTTCCTATCACCTTCTTCTTGGCCATACCTTGCACAGACACTCACAATAAACTTTTCCTAACAAAGTCTGAAGGGCTGCAATTGCTCTTGCAGAGTGTAAGATAAGAGCTTCTCTACCCTGGCACCCAAAGCTCATGTTYACATCAGGGCAGTCAGCCTGTGTTTTAGCACTGGTTACACTTCCTGGAACAAAGGTGTGACATACACCTGGCTGCTTGCAATAACCTAATTGGCACCATCATTTCAGAGGGTGAGGGCTGTAACACACCACCATGACTGCTATAGGACCAACCCTTTTGTCAGAAACATCTATTTCTGAAGTTCACACAGTGTCTTTTCATTTTTCAGTGTACTCTGGTTCCCTAAGGGATAGCATGTTTCAGCATCACCTGATATCCCTAACAGGAATTATTTCAAGAGCCAGTTTCCCCTGGCCAAGGATAGGTCAAGTTATTAATCTTGCTATTATGCAGTAATCTACATGGTCTATAGTGTAGCTGTGCCGTACTAAACTACAGCAATTTATATTTCAAGGAACACTGGTATGAAAGACAGTATATAAACCCCCAGGAGCCTAACTGTCTTTTATTGATTTCTCAGTGTAAAAGTATCACAAGATTCTTGCACAGCCCCAGTTCATCGCACTCAATCTTGTCAAAGGACTCTGCAGGTCTGGTTCCTCAACTCCGCGGAGCCCAGGTGTGAACATGCCATGGCTCCATCCAGGCCCCTCTCAGTTTAGTTCTAGTGGAAAACATGATACGCACCCAAGCCTCTATTGTGCCCAGACATGGCAATTGGGTAGCACTCTTGGGGTTTTCCTGTTCAAATGATGCCTGTGTGACAGGGTTCCTGGATTAACCAGTGGCAGCTCTAATAAACAGGCAGCACTTTCCAGCATTCATCAGTGCTACAAACAGTAGATTCCGACTCTGATCAGTAATAACAGCAGGATAAGAAAYACGTTACCAGTTAAAGTCCTCTATTTTGCAATCATTAACTAGGTAGCCATTGTAAAGATCTGGAGATGCAAACAAACCACCCTTTTTGCAAATAGGGAAATGGCTCTTAGTGTCAGGGCAAGCACAAAAATTCAGMAACGACCATCTGAGCCTTCACTCCTTCTAAATTAGATTTAATCATACAAAGATGAAAAACATTTATGCTTCTTGGTATAGAATTCATAGAATCGTTATGAAATCATTATGAATTGAAAAAGACYTTCGAGATCATCAAGTCCAAGAGCAAGACCCTCATCACCATMCCCGTTAATCCATGTCTCCAACTCCTCATTTAGCGTTTCCTGAACGCTGCCAGGGACAGTGCCAACTTCCCACCAGTTCCCTGGGCAGCCTGTTCCAATGCTTGACTACACTTTTCCCGAAGAAATTCTTCCTAATGTCTAAACTGATTCTTCATTGGCACAACTTGYGGCCATTTCCTCTTGTCCTCTTTTCAATAGTTATTCTGGAGAGGAGATGAACCTCTGTTGCACTACAACCTCCTTTCAGGTASCTGGAGAGAGGCATAAGGTCTCCCCTTAGCCTCTTCTTCTCCAGACAAAATAACTCCAGCTCCTTCACCTGATCCTCTTAAGATCTGTGCTCCAGCCCCTTCACCAGCTTCATCASCCTTCTCTGGGCACACTCTAGCACCCCAATGTTTCATTTATTGCCCTAAGGAAAAATCCTACAAATTTCAATGAAAAAAATCCACTTCCTATTGACTTAGGTTTTGGACCCAAACTTATTTTTCTTTCTTCCTCTTTTCTTTCCTTAGTGGAACCAGCAGGGAYGCTTGCAGAATCATATAAGCTAAAAGAAAATAATTTTCTAAGATCTGGGTTATTAAGAAATAGAAAAAAATAGGATTTTTAATAGGATTTTTTTCYCTATTATCACAACATGTAGGAGTAGAAGTAGAATCAGCTACATGGCAGACTTTTCTAAATTTAAGTTTACACCAGATTTTTTTTTCCATAATGCAGCACTGCAAAGTTTAACAGAAGAACAGGTATAAAGGACGCGGGTGCCTGACATGGCAAATAAAGACCAGCAGGAGAAATACCTAAGTAAAAGCACACAAAGACCTCATCAAAAGTTCCCAAGTTCCCGTCTGTATCAGGCAGCAAGTCAAACCTAAACAGTGTGAAGACATCTCTGTAACCAGCAATGAATTTCCTTTAGAGCCTCCCCACCTGCCCGCTGCCCTCGCGCACCTGRGTAGAGCTCTCCCGGAGGCAGCTGGGTTTATGACCTGCTTGCTCTCCACTGGTCTCACAGCTGCCAGCAGCCCGGCCATCCTTCAGCCGCATCAAAAGGAACCAAGTGAAGAAAAATGCCTCGCACTGAACCCTCTCATAAATCTGCACAGGGAAATAACCGCACAGCACYGGCCAAAACCTTTAGTTTTATTAATGACAGGACAGCAGTGTTTCTGTCTGATAAATCTCTTTAGCTTCACCTGCTGGTCAAAATGGAAGATACACCATTTTGGCCCATGCTGCTAGCCTCATTATTACRGCTTTTGCAAAACATTAGGCTCTGTGCCCTGGAGTGCTTACAGGCAGAAAATACCAGCCTGAAGAACAGACAAATCCTGTGGGATGGCTGGCACCAAAAACTCCCCTCCCTGCCTYGGTACACCTCCAGGGGTCCTAATGAAGCAAGGGAGGAAACAAAGGAAACTTTCCAGACATAACCYGCAACCTCAGTGACGCCTACAGGAGAGAGGTTTATAATTAAACACAGTACCCGAGCAGAGCTCAGATCTCAGTACTGCGCTATCGATTGACTGGGCGGTGTAAGATGAACCCTTCCCCTTGATGGATCGCTTCCCTGATCAATAGCATGGTGATAATATTTATGAGCCTGTAAACACACTTTGAGGGTAGCAACACAAAAGCAACGAGGAGCTCTGAGTATTACAAGAGCCAGAGGAAGACCAGWCTGGTGGTTACTCACACACAGTGCAATTGACTTCAGTGCATCTATTTCATCCTTTTCAGTCATTCAAAAAGAAACATATCACTCAGGAGCTCTACCATAATCCTAATTGCAGAGCTGGAAGAGTCATTGAAAACCATGGGGCAGGCTGGGTCTCTGGCCTATGAAAGCTGCGTGTGCTGATTAGCACGTGTCTTCTGCAGGTACTAACTGACTGGCACAAACTGCTGTGTGCACCAGGGGCCATCAGGAGAACTGATGCCTCTGTCTTTTGCAGTTCATCTCAGGAGAAAAGAACATACTGCATTAAGCCAAACTTGAACCCATTCATGAGCTAAGTTCAAGTGTTCATGGGGAATATATAAAACATTTCAGATTATATTTAATATGACAAAATAGCTTTTCAAAACTAAGTGTAGATGCAGTAGTGATTCCATCCATCTTCTGACCTAGTACCTTCTATGACTACCCTTATTTGCTGCTGTCAAACCCAAGCCATGTGTGCAACTGAATTAGATGGTTTTGGAAATGGAATAAGGATGCAGAACAGAGGTAGAAGCCCTCTTAGCAAGTAGAGGGGGTGAACAAACATGGCACCACATCCTGGCTTTGGGAGATTATGCTGTAAGAACACGCTTCTGTTTGCCCTGGATGCAAAGGGAGGCACATGCTGTAAGGATGGCAGTCAGTTTATTGCTCCCATTTCCCAAGAAAAGCTTTTGAGCCAGTGAATTGCAAACTGGGAGACACTGAAACCCTACAAGTTGCATTAAAACAAGCAGTCAGACTAGGGAGAGCGAGTCCAGGACAGCGGTCCCTCTGAAGGAGGGAGGGCCTTGCAGGTGCTGCCCCATCACGCCAGCCCAGCCAGCAGAGCGACTCCTCCCCCAGAACAGGTTCCACCTTCCCAGCACTCCCTGCCTAAGCTGCTCATTTGTTTTTCGACAAAGCCTGCAAAGCACAGAGGCTATGAAGGTATTATCCAGTTTACTGAAATGTGGCATTATTTGCATAAATATTACAGATTCATTTCTTAATGCAGATCTTTAAGTAGTAGGCTCATTATGGCGTTGTTTTCAAAAGCCAGAGAACAAGTTTGCAGCTCTAGCCTTTGCTCTGCTTTCTTTTCCTTGTCACTGAGTAATGTGTTCTCCTAAACTGAGAGACTTAAAGACTTTCTTTTTTGCCTTTTAGAGGAGAATGCAGGGAAGGAAATGGCATCTAGACACACAGAATTTGAATTTAGTTTTATGCAAGAATAATGCTTGCATAGCTGGGCTCCTTAATGCACAGCTTAGCATTTTTAATCACTCCCACGTATACGCCTTATGTGAGGCATAACGTTGAAATAACTTGTTTACTGAAAGGTAACAAGCCCACAGAAGTGCAAAACTGTTGAACAGCCACTCAAGTGTCTCCTTAATTACAGTTAAATGTAGGAGAACATGTATAATTTCAGCCTTCAACACGTGCACCTGTGCTAGCCWCTTCAGTGCTTTGTTGGCTAAGCCCTGTGAGCATCGCTCATCAGGGCAGCTTTCAAATCACCCTGGGGACGGGATTCACGCTTATCCAGATGCACAGCCACCAAGCTGCTAAAATTGCCCACAATACTCAAGGTGTTGGCACCAACCTAGCAAGTCCTGTGGCATTTGATCCTAACTCCTGTGCTACTTTCTCGTTTCTGATTAGTTGTTATGCCCAGAGCCTGACAGCGTGCAACCTTCTGCAAGGGTTCTCCAGCTCTTGAATAATCTCTTCTCACTGCTGAGTTTCAGGCCAGTTTAACCTTAGCCCAGTGAAAACTTGCACTTTCACTTAGGAATAGAAGTGATAAAGAAAAGGAAATGAAGAGAAAAAGCTATCATCAGAACAGAAGRAAAAGTAACTGTACAACAGAAATAGTTTGATAAAATAGGTATTTCCAGATAAATTGGAGGCGAGTACTTTGAAAGTACTCTTAGCAGAAATATATCATTAAGCAAAGAGCAGCTGGGGTGAGCTTCAAAAAAAAAAAATCCCTGGATTTGCAATTTATGACGGGGACACCGCCATACATTACCAGGTCACYTCACTTGTCACTGTAATGCAGTAGCCTGTAGAGTGGGAGTTAGTCACTGATTAACAGCAGATAGCRGCATTACAGCAACAGCTTTGAGCAAGGGATTTCAAGAAGCCATAAGGGGAATTTTAGGTAGGCAGAATGTAATTACCCACTTGGACTTCAGCCAGAATCACACAACTTCTATGCTCTGCATTTGCTGCCAATCTAAATAACACTGCGATGGCCACATTGCTAGGCCGATCGCAGATTAAAAGCACTAGATACCTGGTGAGATGCTTGCAGGATGGTTATAACAAACCCCRCTGCCTGGAAAGAAAAATGACAGAAAACAAAGCCAAGAAGTATCAGGCAGTGTGATGAACTTGCTCTGTTACTTCGGAGTCAAGGGCAAAAATTAGAAATGTAAAAAGTTACTTGGCATGTGAACCCCCTTCACAAGCAACTGGAGCCATCTGGCTTCCCTTCAAACCTCCTGCCCAGACAGCTCCTSTATTTATCCAGCCCCCGAGGAAGCTCCAGCACATTGTGGAGACTCCAGCAGCCTGGCAGGGTTCTCTCTCCTCTTTCTTCTTACCAGCCTGTATCTGTGCTTGGCTCGCGGTTGCTTGCTGTTTTCAGRCACGCTGCTGAAGCGGAAACAAGTGCCAACTGAATCAGATCTTCTCGACAAGACACACTCGAAGCTACAATCTCTGCATTTAACAGGCCTTCTAAAATCCTCTGGGCACGCATTCACATTCTGCTTTCCCGCTACTACCACGTTTTCCACATTCTGCTATTCATTTCGGGAGACAAGCATATTATCCAAGTTAGCAACATGGATTGGAAGGAAGCCCTTAGAGTGCATCCAGATCGCTTCACCTTGTTAGTGCTGTGCTTGATGACGCTGTTTTCATCTAGTCTGTTCAAACACCATTTTGAAGAGAGTGATATAGTAGACTGGAGCAAATAAAACCCTCCCGAGGGTCCTCATCTCTTTTTCCTACTGACTTATTAGACTGAACATAAGAGCTTTCTGCTGGTTTCTCAGCACCTTGTCTTTCAATGATGTTAAAAGGTTGCCGAGTAGCAGTAAAATACAGAGATTCACAAGGGAAAGCATACAAAACGTTAGAAGCACTTCTCTTGTAAGCTCTCAGTCATCTCAGTCAAGATGAGAATAAAATTGTTTTGATTTTTAACATACATGATTCATGGATTCTTCATGGATGAGCCAGTTCTGAACTGAGGTGCTGAAAGGAAACTTTCGGGTTGAACTCATGGAACAATTTGGATTAGAAGGGACTGCTGAAAATCCACAGCCTCCCCAAGAACAGRGTCAGCCTCAAAGTTAAATCCAGGATCCTGTCCACTCAAGACGAGGAGACGGAGATGCCAAAATTACTACTTTAAGAGAGACATGCAAATCTGACAAGTATAGCAATTTCTGTCTGTAATAGCTCTAGGAAACTACAGCAAAAATATCTGAATTCAGATACTGATCTTCCTTTAGCTAAAAGGAAAGGTGAGAGTCCTGCAAAGGCTGATTTGAGAAGATGAATCTATGATAATATAAGGAGCCTGTCTTCTCTGCTTATGTAAGCTGTCTAGGGAAATGAGCCTTCTAACTCAACACTTTAAATCAAGTGCCTACATTTAGGATTTGTAAATATTCAGTAAGGTTAGAAATTACAGAGAAACACCATCCAACACTGCTGCAGTACTACAGATGCCCGGATACGACACTGATGAACCTATGTAGAATTTTCCTTGATTTCAYGTTGACACTATGCTCCCAACAAGCAAACCAACCACACACAGTACACCACAGGAAAAACACAGCTGCCTGGAAAAAGGAAAATGCATGAAAGCTCCATTCTTAAGAGCTCTGTTACTAGAATCACTGAAAATTGGAAAAGCTGAAAGAAAAGGGATAGCAAAAAAAAGAAACTTTTCTGGTTCTAGATTGTAGAATCCATGCTCCTGAGAGGCACAGATTATATGACTTTTTTTCACAGACTGTGACATGGCTATGGCTTATTATGGAAAGGTTGGCCTTGTTTTTAATTATCAGTGCAATACACATTTTAGGCCTGCCAACCTTGACAGAATGTTTTTATTTAGCTGCACATCAGAAATAGGACACTTAAATTATTCCTAATACAAAGTGTTTTAACTTATAGTAGAATGATTCAGTAGAGTTTTGGTGAATTCAAGGATTCGCTCAATCAAAACTTAATATCCACAAAGTTCTGACACTTGTTAGAAACAAGCTGCAACAATACCTTTATGAAATGAAAATTTATGAATGAAACTTCTTTGGCAACATGTCCATAGTTTGACTAAAACCAGCCTTCTTTTGTTAAGTAGATGAAGTAGACTGCCTTTTTTAAAAAGAAAATTCACAATTTTTACCTATAGCTCAGGCAACAGGCACAACCCATCTGAAATTGTCTATTCTGTTCAGAATATGATCAGAAACAGTCTAAAGCAGAGTACAAGTCTGAGAAAGATGGAAAAAAAAGTCAGTAAACGCAGACCGTGAAATTTTCCCCAATTTTGAGGTCGAATCTTTTTCTACCTTAACACATTTCTGCAGGGCTGCGGTAAGGATTTGCTACCCCAGGCCTGCTGAAAGACGATTACAGGCATTGTAGTCAGGGAGATACTGTGCACTTCATCTCTGGAAAAGAGCAAGGGAAGTATTGCGAAAGAGAAGCCAGCGCTTGATGCCTGAACCAGGGTGGCTCATCAGGCAKCGCTTGCCTTAGGCAGGGCGAGCTCTTCCTAGAAGACCAGTGGTAAAATAAAAACAGAAGCTAATTCCTGCCTCTCCAGAAAACTGATTTTACAGATTAAGGCTTTCAAGCTACTATTTGATTATCAGTAATCATAATCAAGAACCAGAGCTACCCTAAAGACAGGGAAAGCAAAACTTGCAAAACAAACATGCTTTTGCTTAGTTTAGATTTTTCTGCAGGCTTCTAAATAGGAGGAGGAGGAACTCACATTGAGGTGAACAGAGAGTTTAAACAAGGGCTTGCTAGAGGTAGAGTAAGATGAACTTTGAGAGGTTGGTAGTTTGGGAGGGTTGYTTTTGCTTTATTTGGTCTGCATACATATCAAAAATCTTGGACAAGGCCCTCAGAGTAGGACCTGCTCTCTGTAGAGCCCTTAGGTATATGACCTGGACAGTCAAGCTGTTCTTTAAGTAGCCAGGGAATATGAATTTCCATCCCAATTTCYATCATGGTTGGCAGTTTGTGCTGTGGAAGAGCTCCCAAGGTTACACGTCAGCCTCAGAGCTGCATGGGAATCTCACAAGGCAGCTGCAGGCAGGTCCCTGGATGCTCTACGAGGTGTGTGGAATCAGGTTTCAGCCCTGCTTACAGCTGCGTGTTTCAGAAGACCAGGAACCTGGTGTCTAAAGCAAGTTCCTGTCAAGCTGTCACCTTCCCCAGGAAAAGAAAAAAAAAAAATATTTTTAAACAAAGCCATCCCTTAGTTGACAGCATTCTTCTTAGAGCAGCCCAAATATGCTGAGGAGAAAGTTAAAGGAAAAAGGATAGGTTTACAAAAGTATTTCTGGGTAGCAMATGAGCAAACAAAATGGCAGCATCAGCTTCTCCGACCTTTTCCTTGTTCTTCTGTCAGCTCTGTGCTTTCCAGGAGTCTCTGGAGCTCTTAAGCTCTGCAAGTGCAGAAGCTGCTTTTGAACAAGGAAAGCRAACGCGGAACCAGGCTAAATCTTGAGACGCAAATACTTCATTTTTGGGGCATCTATCAGCAATACTGACCTGTGCTACACTCAACACWGATTTTTTTTCTGCAAAACATGTTAACATACGGCTTGATAAAAGAGATTTCATGACAAAATCATACTGCGTGTGCCTGGGTAGGAGGAAAGACAACAGTGAGGATGAACATTTGGTTTACTGACATGATATTTTTACGGTTTAGTGGATTTGCATCATATATGGACACTCTAGTCATCGTTCTTGGAATAAATTTTCTTTTCTGGTATAAGTTATCTAGCATGACTGTCCTCAAACTCACAGTCTTGAAAATATCTTCCCAAAACACAATCACGGTTTTACAGGTACAGATAAAAAATGGCATTTGAAAATGCCAGGGTAAAGTACAAACTGAGCAATTCAGAAAGGCTGTAAATAAGGAAGTTGCAGAGAGTTAGTTCTCTGGATTTGCTTATTAAAAATAAAATGTTGTTTGTTTTAAATACCAAATTGAAATCTTGTGATTTAAGCCAGAAAAGTCTCAGGTCCCACTCTCAGTTTGCCACTTCTCTCGTATAAGAAGTATTTTAAAATTCTTTGCTAGGCAGTGCTAGACATCCTGCAGTAGAGAACACAGTGCTAATTTCAGGATTCCTGGGCCTGTTCACCAACCAGTGAACTTGTCAACAGAGGGAAATTTTCACCAGAGCTCAGCAGAATAACCTGTTCTGGCACAATTATCACAAAATCTTTTCTCCTGTATTCCACAGGAAAAAAATAGCAGATTTGGAGTTAGTAATATCGCTAACAATATTCTAGTCTCTATATCAGCCAAAATTGCCAAAGAACAAGTCAAAGTGAAGTTTACTGTAGCCTTTCTTAAAGCAGCAAATCTTTACCTCCAGATATTTTAACTCCTGCACATATTTTAATTACAGGTACAATTATCTTTACCCTGCGCTTTCACAAACCATAGGCCATGTTACATAGCTCATAATCAGGAAAGARACTGTCTTTCCTACTTGCCGCTCCTAGCAGGTACTCGGGTAATCTGCCCTTCTCCCTGTCAAACCTCCAAACTTCAGTTCCAACAGCTCTCACAGCGGCAGGAACAACCCGGTCTCCAAGGTTACTGGCACAYGAGCAGTTTCGGCACTGGGAGCAGCTCATTGAATTGCACGGGGAGGACGCGCTCCCTGCAGCAGGCAGCCCCGTGAAAGCAGATGGGCATCGTCTGCCACGGCTGGAATCYGAGTGCTCGGCAGAGCCTGCTGGGTCCAGGGATGCTGCTGCAGGGGACCAAGGCTCGGCATCCTGCAGCGGGTCCGCAGASCCCAGGACACATATGAGTGGAAAACCCCTCTGCTAGTACCACGTGTGGGATTTAGAGCTGCTTAGGAATGCTTAGTGGGACCAGGAATAGACCCTTGAGATGCTCTTCTCATGCCTGGCATCACAGGACAGAGTTTGCAATTAGATGCAAAAGCAGCAGCAACCAACTCCTTCCCATTCTGGTCATACACAGGCTTCTCTGCAAGGGATTTATGACTTGATCCTTTTCCCCGAGGCAGGGACAGGCTTAGAGCTAGGCTTGACCTTTCCTACCTCCCCAAAACACGTCAGTGTGGAACCCAGACATAAGGATTAACGCATGTTCCGCAGCCCAGCGAGCCAGGTAAATGCCTCACTGCAGTTTCCGAGGCAACTGCSAGCAGCCCAGCCTGCTGGTGCTCATTAGAGGGGAGGAAGAAACCCCGCRCGCGCTCAAAGTCCAGCAGCCTGCAGTGCTTCCAGGTAATTATACTCACACGGTGCCTCCGTGCTGTAAAAATAGCTGCTGCTTTYTCTGCCAGCCAAATTAGCCATGAAAACTGACCAGCTTAAGAATGTAATTATCATAGGCTAATTTGGCAAACTCGACAGGCAGCGTTACCTCGACCTGGGCTGCCCGGTCTCCYGGGGTTGTGCATGCCGGGGGCTGTTCACAAAAAGCAGCACTCCCGGGAGGACGAGCTCGGCAGTGAGGGCAGACGGGCAGGAKGAGAGGGAGCCAAGGAGACGGTGAGTTCATTGTTGGATCCGCGCTGCTAAAGCTGGGCAGATTTMATCTTGTTCTGCACAGATGCATGGAAGGGACAGTCGCACTCAGGCTGGGGGCACGAAGAGGAGAAGCACATGTTGTTAGAGCAGAAATAACTAGCTGAGTGATCCAGACAGCCCCATAGGAATTATGTTCTGAGGAGGGGGCTGTGGCCATGGGAGATCCCCCTGCAGTCACTATGAACACCCTCTGCAGGTGATGGAGGGCTAAGAATCTTCTTCAGACAGCAAAGGACACAGAAAAAGTAAGAACCAGGTCCTCTCAGGACAGATGGCATTTTACTGATGAAAAAAGAGTATTTTCCARTTAAGTAGCATAGATCAGTTACTCTTCTCTTCGTTATGTGTAAATACACATTGGATGGTGATTCTCCATAGCAGCTAGATCACTTTGCATTTCTAATGTGAGGTGATGCAGTGCTGAGTTCAAGCAAAAACAGAACAAAAAGTACCTCACTTCTCTAAAAGTATTTGCATAAAACAAGCAAAGCATGCTGGCAGGATCAGTAAAGATGAGTAAAGAACGCCTAACTTGGGCCAAAACAGACCTAGAATAAACCACTCATAAATGTCAGGGATTTCTCAGAGGCTTAGAGCCTGGACTCACGTTCTGCCTCCAACACCCTCACTGGCCAACCTCAGCAGCACTTCAAGCATCTCTTCTCCTGCTCAAGGCCTAAGGATCTCCCTAGGCACATCAAAAATAAACCACTCAAGGTAAACACTCATAGGTCAATGCATGCAGTTCAAGAAAGCAAGGATAGGCAACACCAGGCAGCAAAGGTGAATAACAGCTACAGGGAATGTTTACCTGGAAAGGACCAGCTATTTTTCCACTTCTTGTCTATCACCTGGAGCGATCATTTCACAAGATGATCACTCATCTTTGCTGTAGACTCTTTCTCAATAGGAAATTCATCAAAGCGGACATTTTTAAGAGAGATCTTTAGAAACAAAAAAACCTCTTTGTATTTTTTCCTAAATTGATGATAACTTGTCTAGGATCTTTGAAAGTGTCTGGCAACATATTCTGATAAAACACAGAGTAGCTTCAAAATCTTTAATGTAAGATCTCTCTGTTAAAAAGGATTCATATTCACTCCAGTGAAAATTCTTGCATTCACTTAATGGACAGAACTTGTAAATTTCTATAAACTGTTCTCAGATGCCACTTATTATTATATACATGTGTTTGGCCTTTCATGTTGTATGGGCAAAAATGTAGATACGGAAAAAAAGTTTTTTACATTAAAGAAAAACAYAAAAATACTATTAAAAAGTCTTGTAAGGAAAACACTTCAGAAAACACACTGGATTCCATTCTAATGCCTGAATGAAGCAGAAGTTATTAAGCCCTATATCTACAGTTAGGAAAATGTTCTAAAGCTGATAAAAATACAAATAATAAGTATCTGTTATCACCTACCGATATGGATATGAACAGCTACAAATTAATGGCTGTAAGTGTTACTGGGTACTGSCTAAAATTGTACATGACTTGTTATTTTTGTCTCCTATTTTCTAGCAGCTTTCTAACCCTTTCCAAATTGATGTTAATCCCAAAATGCGCCAACACCTCTGGATGGCTACTTAGTTCTGAGGCAGCATTTTCCTTTGTCAAGTCAGAGGAGCTCCAGAGAAGAAGAACAAGGCTTGCACTCCTAGGAACTGCTGRTTCCTATTCCTTGCAGCGATCTAGCTGCGTCCCCTCGCCAGCCAATTCCTTTCACTCTTCAGTTGGCTCTGAAGGGTATTCAGCATAATACCCTCAGGAATATGAAGGGCGAACKGCAGTTGCCTCTGTGCAAAGCACGAGGCTTTTACCTCTGCCTGCGTGTTTAGATCAGACATGAATCAAGTCATTTGTTTATGCTTTTACTTCTGCGTTTGCTTCAGGCTCATTCCAAAGCAGAAATATTCCAACACGGAGAATATCCCTTCTACTTTTGTATTAAATACAGAATTTCACTCAAAGTAAAAAGAAAAGGTGCTTCAAAAATTCATTGTCACTCAGCTGAGAARTTATTTCAACAGCAAAAGAGTTTTATAACATCAAGAATTTGGTTCAGTTCAAAAAGTGATGCACCCTATCTCTATTACTTCTACTGCATTATCCATTCTACCATAACATTACTATTATGATACTGTTTATCAGTCTAGAAACACCACTATCTAGCTATTCCAACAGTTACATTTTTTCACACTRTTACAGACAAGCTGCATAATATACAGAAGCATTGAAATTGTGTCTTTATCAGAGCCTGTCTCTTCCATTCCTGAAATTTGGGTGCTTTAGACAAAGAAACCATAAAACCATCTATACAAAAATCTTTTCCTTACTTATTAAAACTGTGAATCAATTTAAGGCTCCAGAAAGAGCCTACTGAACTTGCCATTTATTCCAGTCTAGCCCCAGCCCATCATTTTATTTGATATAAGCAATTCATTTTGTTGAGGCCCCTGCTTAAAGGTTATGAGTTTGCACAGGACATGATAGAACTTGTAATGCCATCACTGACAAGGCTACAACCTTAMCTTGTTGTTATCTTTTCAAATAAGCTCATTCTTGTTCAAAGCTTGGGCTTAAGTTTACTTAAAATGGCACTTTTGCCAGTGAGTCAGCCAGTAATTGCTGCCTAAAATAATATAAATTCATAAAAATAAATGATGGGAGATAGTTATTTTTAACATGTTTGACTTGTTTCCTGAAATATCATTGCAGTAAAATAAAGGAAAAATTCATGCAAACCGCAAACCAACTAGAAAGCTGGAGTGGATTTAGTAAGGGGAGCAACAACACTATGTGAATTGCCCCAGGAGGCTGGGCCATATCCTACATCCTCCTCCCTTCCCCTCACTGTCGTGCTGAGCTCTGTGCAGGATGATTAAAGCAGTAATTG
Organism: Eudromia elegans; assembly: GCA_003342815.1. Classification (NCBI taxonomy): domain Eukaryota; kingdom Metazoa; phylum Chordata; class Aves; order Tinamiformes; family Tinamidae; genus Eudromia; species Eudromia elegans. The sequence goes on from PTEX01000092.1 coordinate 2,223,253, forward strand.
TGCAGGTCAGAAGTCTGTCAAAGTCTGTCCAAAAAGACTTCGGAGACTTTGAATYGCTTGGTTGTGGACTGCAAAGCATGGCACATTTCTGAGTTAAGCCACCCCAGATCTTGCTTGCCATCCAAAAAGGATTTAAAAGAAGCCTTCAGAGAAGGAAAGAGTCAATCATATTAACCATAAAATATCTTTTCTATAAAGCACGAATTTGCAGCTACAAGTATAGGCACACCCTTAGTTAATTCTCTCATGTAACACAAATAAGTTAGACAAGTTGAATTTATATTTCACAAAAAACACGGACCTCAGACCAAATCCAGGTTTACATCTACACAATGTACATTATGTTGCCCAATTACATAAATGATTCCTTCATTATCAGGAGCCAGAGGCTTAGCCTCCTCTCGTATTAGCATACAGGATAGGGCAGTGCTCCTGTGGAGAAATCCCTGTCCTGGGAGCATTTGGCTGGCCAGTCAGCTATATTTTATAGCAACCCTGACCCTTCAGAGCTGCTGCCAACCCTGAGGGCGAGAGGAGTGCAGCCTTACAGGAGCTGAAGGAAACCAGAGACCGTCAGAGCTGCGAGTGATGCTGAAGCTGACATGAGCTACAGCTCTGCATTTACGCTGGGGAMGGCAGATGCCCTCAGGGGAGGCACAGTGACACAGAAGGCACAAGTCTAGTCTTTGAAATGAAATGCTAAACACGTTAATAAAGTTGCTGAGCAGAATTGATTGCTGGAAATAGAAAGCTTAGGGAAAAAAAGATATGAAGGATCAGACAAGAAACAACAGCAGGAATTGACTTGTTTATTCTTCCCACAGCCATTGACTTCAATATTGTTTTTGACCCTGAGCCCTCAATCTCAGATGACTTCTTTTCCTGACATAATTCCAGGTGTCTAGAAGAAAGAAGCTGTATTTTTTCTAACTAGAAGATTTTAATAATATAATGAAAAAAATGGATTAAGTTTATAAGAACTGGAGAAGAATGTAAGTTTGCTTTCTCTTTTCTRTTCYCAARGTGAYCTGCTTAACATCAGGACAYGTACTCTGCCTTTCTGGTTAATGAYAYCTTSTTCTCATGAATGCTCACYGCCAGTAGTGTAAAAGACAATCTAAAACTGTAATGTCTGCATTTGGTCATGTTTKGGAGACCTTTTCTAGTCTTTGTTTTACCACAGGCTTGTGTAACCCRCATCTCTTTGCAATGCATCTTAATCTACGTATCTAGACCACAATATTTTAGTGCATGAGTCATTATTCCAAGCATATCATTAGGGACTAACAACAAATAAATTTATTGTAATCTTCCCTTAACTGTCTAGACTAAAAGATATATTTAACCAGCCATTAGTGATCCTCTCTTCTAATTTTATTATAACTTTTAACAAGATTTCCCTTTTTTTTTTTTGCTCTACTTGACTCTTCCACTCTTTATGGGATTTTTTTGTTTTTGACAGTTTTTGTATGAAGATGAGTGTTTGTTTCTGGATTACACTACTCATTCACTATTGCTTTACTTATTTATCTAGCATGTTGTAGGGCAATTCTGCTGGGATTACATCTCCCTTGAGCAAGCAAATGAGATATTCTTTGAGTTGATTATGAACCTGATTTAATCATGTTACATATGCTTAAACATGATTCAYGTCTCCTTTCTGTGTTGGAAGACCTCACCTACCCTAATAAATCATGCTGAATTAAGCACATCTTTTGGAAAATGCTCTACCAGAGTCAACCCAGTAACTTGGATTCTTTCAAGCYGGTTTGAACTCTTGCTTATTAATTAAGCCGTTAAATTGTTTCCTTGAGATCCCTGAAAGTTTCAAGGTGTGGCAAAGAAACACATTACTATGACTTGTTATTACCAGGGGATATTTAGAAATAGCCTTTTCCTTCAGCTAACAGAGCTAAATTGTCTTAGGTCTATATAGAATTTGTCTACATTTACGCTGCACTGCTGTGATTTACATGTCCTCTATGTATTCAGGGCAGGTATGCTCTGCTCAGAGAGGAGGATCTGGCAAATAAAAGACAGAAACAAAGCACTGTTCAATCAACAAAGAATTCAATTTTCTTTAGGAAGCCTCACTTTCCCCGACTATTTAAAAAAGCCTCCTTTCAAGTTTCCATGAGCCATGACAGCTCTGATGAGCACTATGGTGCSAAATAATTTTATGCACCCTGTATTCACAAATGAGCAAAACTGTACTACGACTGGGTCACACACGCAAAACCTGGTTTGTGGGATTACCATAGGGCATTCTGTCTTTCAAAAGATGGGAYGTAACTTTTTGCTTATGCCCTTTTCAGAGGTCCGAGCTGTAGATTTGCTGTTTCACTCACAGCACAGCAAAACACTCTGAATCTCCTCAATGCCAACTGCAACATAAAAAGTCTGTCTTTTTTACACTAAGTCCATAACTCTCCCCAAACCCATTATTTATCTTTAATTTTCTATTAATGTAGACTGATATTCTGCAGTGTTATGCTGCAATAATCAGAGWTCACATATGCTTTTCCTCAGAAGCTCATTACTTGCTTTGGCAAGAGAATGCCACATTTCTAGATCAAATAACTGGGTATTCTCTCCATTAACGAATTATTTAATCAATTGAAGCGTGGTATGCAAGGAAAGAGTCACAGCTGAAAGATGGACTAAATGTGAACAAGTGCCCCAAAATACTTCTTTGCTTGTACATGTGGGGYTCTGGTTTACAGCACTTGGCTTGACAGAGAGTCAAGTCCAATTCTGCACTAACAGACAATAAACTAAGGGCTAAACCCAGCAGAATCAGACGTATTTCATTTTGCACTGTTATATCTAGCTCGCTCTTGCCTGACAGATCCAGAGAATGAGTTGACTGACCTAGCTAAAGCTGCCCAATTAGCCCAATGAATGACACCACACTGACGAGGGGGGAAACCAGCAGGACTGCAGGGATGGAGCTGCCAGGGCTGCCGTGGAGGGAAGGTGAGCTTCCTACCTATGGCACGAGCAGACTTAAGTTCCCAGTCCCATAACTCCTACTTCTCACAGCTAGAGGTAAATTAACGTGGTAGGTCAAAGGATTAGTCGTGAAGTATTTTTTTTCTCATGGGTCAGACAGCTTGCACGCATCCTGAAGGGGAAAAGCCACAGCTTCTTTCTGGCACTAGTGTGGACTACACTAACTGGAAAACCAAACACTAARGAAAAGCAGCCTGTAGCTATTTTTTTTTCCCTTTCATATTTCTCACTAACAAAATACAAACTTTCCCAGCAGTATACTTACAGAACTTATTGCCAAATGGTGATATTATATTATTAGGAAACTGAGCACATTTACCTTTCATTTTCCACGACTGTCTTTAAGATGCATAGGTTTCACCTCASGATGACAGAGGAAAATCTTGTGAAAACATAAAAACATTAATAACCCATTTGGGATGAAAACAATGGGCCAATACAGCTATACTGATCTCTTTTGATAGATCCTCTACTGTGGACTTAACACCTTAAAGTACAGTGTCTGTCTCATCATTTCAGCCAAATAACCCTCCCTGTTTMTTTCCTGCAGCCCCCTTCAGTGGCCATCAAGATCTCCAGAGCATGAGGGGAAAGTTACATGTGATCTGCACAGGATTAAAGATACCTGGTAAGTAGCAGCTTGMTCATGACATAGTAATTCACTCTTTCAGTCTAATCAGAGCTCATCATCCTCTTGATGAAAAGGACAGAGACTCCCAAGGAATATTTGTTGTTCAGAACATCAGAAAGCCACAGATTTTACTGGTGTGGTACAAAAAAATAAAAACCAGCCAAAACAAACAAACAACACACCCAAATAATGAAAACAAAACACTTTAAAAAAAATCTGGTGTAATCCCACCTTCTACTATTAAAGCCTTCAGCAGCCAAGGAGAATCACAGAGAGTTAGTTCAGTGTCATTCAATCATGTTCGGTGGTCAAAGAGTATGACAGGATTTCCTTATTAACAGCTCATTAATGATGTAGCATTTATGTGTGTGATYAATTTTTATTACAGTGAAAGGCTGTACAATATCTCACAGTGATAGCATTGCCAAATGAGCAATTAAGACAAAGGATTTAAAGTCTCGTTGCTTTTGACCAGCTGTAAAATAGATCATAGCTGGTAGGAAGCTAATTCCTCAGCTCGGGATGTGTCACTGAGACTCTGGTCCCTCAAGGTCTTCTGCAGTTTGCAAGTGCATGATACTAAAGCATTCTGTTTGCATCTAGTCCCACCCTGTTATTTCTCTAACCGGTATCAGCTTTTCTGTGCTGATGCTAACCTCATTTTCTGATTCACCTCACTTGCCCAACCAAATTACTGCAGGAATGCAAGCTCAAGATATGACTGCTGTGTGGTGCTTTTTGTTTGTTTCTCCAAGCAAACAAAATCAATCTAAGCGGAAAAGGTTTTTCCTGATAAAGGTGCTGAAAATAAGCGATTTGGAGAACATATATAATTCCTTCCCAATATTACAAAGCCAGGAAACAAGCAGACATGTTCCTTGGTGTCCTGCAGGTYTTTATACTCAACCCCTATAGGTGAGCAAATAAGCATTCACAGWTTATATGCCAGGTGTCAAGAAAAAATTAAGATTGCAGAGGAACAGGGTTTCAGGCTTCCTCTCACCATCAGTGATTCATAGTTTGCCAGGCTATGTCAGGAGGGAAAGGGGCTTGCAGAAGTGACACAGCTCAAGCACTCACTGCAGCCTGCAGAAACGGTCCCTTCCTGCATTGCCAGAGTGGGAAAGGTACCAGGGACAACTCGCTGCATCCTGGAGTCTGGAATCTGTAAATACTTTGCAAGAAAACCCATATTAAGCAAAACAAATAGCATTTTAGGCATCAAAAAATCAAGAGATTTTTGGTCTTCTTCCCTGCACATAATTAACTTGTCACTTTTTTTTTCATCTTTTCCAACCTTTCCTCTGCCTTGGAACAGTGTATGAAATAAGAAGAAAAATGGGGCAAATATATGTGTAACTGCAGGCAAGATAAKCCACTAAACACAAGCACAGGTCTTGCTTCAAGTGCTCATCTCCCAGGAGGAAGCTCTTCTGGTAAAGAGAGCAGCACCGAATGAGGGTGAGTCATCTCTTCTGGAACATCAAATGTCAACATTGCTATGGCAAATTGTTTACTTGAGCCTAATTTCAAGCTCCTGTAATCAGCTCAGTCAAAGCAATATTTTAACAAGGCATGAGTACCCTACTTAAGATCTCTGTGCATAAACCTAAACTTTGGAGCAAGCAAGGTTATTATAACAATTGCTAATACTGAGTGGATTTCGCTTTCTTCAGGCTGCTAAATGGGAAATTCCTCACATAAACATAACAAAAATGAGGATACTGCACAATATATTTGCTTCATAGATAACTATTTCACTCCTCTAAAAGTTTTAAATGCTATAAATCAAGATGGGCTTAAATTAAAATGTTTTCCACTTGCCAAGACTTGAATATTGCAAAATCTATCCCTTTACTATTCAGTCAATTATGAAATTCAGCGGAAGGGGGAACATGTTATTTATGTTATGAACAGTTTTAAGTACCTGGAACCTATGTGGCATGCAAATTTTACTTATAAACTCAATAAATCCCGCACAATTGCTATACTAAATCACTAAACTTCCTCTGCAGTCAAATTCTCCAGATACTACGGATCTCTTTATATTACATAGTCTGCAGGTGTGCAAATAAGCATTCACAGTCCATACCAGATGTCAATGCCTAATTAAAAGAYATAATTTTAAAAGGGTCTTGATCCAATCAGCATTTTGCCAATAACACTTTTTTTTTGTACAGTACATTGCCGCAGTACACTGAGGATGTAACAAAAAGATGTATTGACACAACTACTAAAAGACACAATTTAATTACTAATAAATTATATGTGGAATTGTAAATTGTAATGAAACCATTAAAGTAGATTTAAGGATTGCTACTGCCTCCTCCTTGTAGTAGCTTTCTAGGAGCTGGATGCTGTTTATATCTCTACCCTCTCTGATTGTGAGAAATGCAAGAGTAAATAACAGTCGTCTTCCTAAGTGAACGCATGCACGGGCTGCTATCATYGATGCAGGGGCAAGAGAGGAAGGGACATCGGCCTGGATATCCTAATTTTGATAAACCAGTCCTCCTGTGGAACTTCCTACCGGTGGACGYTTATGAAAATTTCAGTGCCCAAATCGCAAGAATCCTGACAAAAAGGGACAAAAAGCAGCTCTTTTGGAGCTGCTTTAACACAGTATCAGTTAGCTCAGGAAAGGACAATTGCTGCTAATTTTCTGAACAAATAAGGATCACTCTGGGAAGCTCAGGAAAATACACTGGCCTAGGWAAAGAGCTTTCTGCTTCATCTTTAATATTGGAAATATAGTCATTCCCCCAACTAAATGGAATATTCCRGATTTTGTTCACAAATTCCTTATAAAAGAGCTTGGAAAAAAACCCAAGGGTCTCTSAGCAAGTCAGGAACATTCAAATACATAATAGTTTGCAGGACACAAATTGGAATTTCTTTAAAACTGTGAAAACATCCCTCATTTTTCATCCTACAGAAGGAGCCGCTTGTTAATTAAAGTTGTATTTCAAAATTGGGTTAATATTTCAAAATTGGGCCTCAGTGGAGATATCCAAGATTCCTGTCTGTACACCATGAATGAGTGAAAAAAGAATGCTTGGCTTGTGATCTACTGAATGTAGGCRAATCAGTGAGGGTGGTGAACTAGAACTCTTCTGAAGGGGAAGATTCTACATTTTCTCCATATTTTGGCAAGTCTTAAGTTAGGTATTTCTTTTGCTTCTTCTATTTTTAACTACTTATAGAGATCAGTTAAAACACAACTAAATAACAGAAATGCTGAGAAATTTTTCAAATATTTTCAAAACTAGAAAAATTGACCTAACTTGGTCTCAGAGCACTCTTACTTCTRTTATGCTGCTGACACTCATGCACTCATCTGGAAAGTGGGAGGACAAGATGAGACATAAATGTGTCTTTTCTACCTGTTCTATCAACACCTAGCAAAGAGAAATTCTCTGTTACTGCCTTAGAAGTTTTTCTTTAAGTACAGCACAGCAAAGGAATGTTTTGAAAACAACTCTATGTGGTTCCAAAAGAAAGAGTATTATCRCCACGACTAATGAGGAAAAAAGCAAGCATTACAAAATAGTAAAATGTGTTCTTTAGGCAAAAGAGAATGATAAGCAGCACAGCCCATTTACTWTTGTGACATGAAGGCTGTTTATAAGTTGGCTCCAGTATAAAACAAAAATGAAACAGATTTGACACAAAATGCAGTTTTGGTGTTAAGTTTTGYATAGCAGCTGTTCCATTGTGCAGTAAACACAATTACAGTATCAAGAGGAAYGAGCAGTGTTTGCACTACTAAGACTAAAAGCAATTAATCAAAAGGCAATATGGTGGCATAGAATGGATTCTGGCCMCTTGCCACAATGAGGAAGAATGGAGTTCATCCAAACAATAACARTAATTGCACAGATTTTTTTCACTGGAGTGGAACTTTCCGTCCCCTATTAATGTATCAAGCATTGGGTCAATGAGCATTTGAGAGGAGGGGTGCTCTTTTTTTTTTTCTCCTGAGAAAACATACACACACAATAAAAGGACAGATCTCACATCAGCCAAAAATGAATGCAAATATTTATGCATTCTTGTTTATAAGGGTAATAATTCTTGGCACTGTATTTCTACAGCACAGATAAACAGTGACAAGCAGCATCAGAATATGTCACCATGGTTTGACTGGCAGAAGGTCTAAAAAGACAGATCTAAAGAGTGCTCCACAGACTGCCTTTTTTGAAGACTAATTTCTTGCTTATAAATTAGAACCATGGGTCATTACATTTTCTGTGCTAAACATAATGCTAGCAACTAGTCAACCCAGACAATGAACCATGAAGGACAAGCTCCATTATATATTTTGCTAATTTCATTGTGGAAAACAGAAGAGGAACCTTGTCAGCTATCAAGGACTTTGTGCGGTATTGATCTGCAGTCATACATCCAACTATGGCATGCAATGTAAAACTGTCTCAAAAGTTACTTGAAAAAGCAATAMCTCCACATTTGCTGTACAGAGAACTTAGAAACTGTTTTACCTTATCCTTGTTTCATCATGGCCCTTAGGTGCATGACTGAGGTACCGAGTAATGACTACAGGACCGTGAAACATGACTGGAAATCGAATATGTGATGGCAAGAAAGAGTTTAGAGCCTTATTTGATCCTCCTCCTCACCTTGTGTTTCTCCCCTTCCATGTAACCTGCTACTCTTCTCTTATGTTTCCTTTTCTCTTAGGTTTCCTACTACAGCAGTCCCAAACCTACTTTCAATGGTTGCTCTGCCACTCTTCTTTCCCATTTAAAAATTGTCCTTACCTGGACATGRCAACCTTGTTCCTACCCTAGAAACACGCCTCTCAAAAATTTGAGCTATGCCATGCCATGTCATACTAAACTTCCTTCTCTGAAGTGATGGTTTAAACATATTTATTTTTTTAAGAGCATAAACACTTACATGTATCATCACTGAGCAGTAGGACATGATTTTTCAAGGGTTAGCTTCACTATATTTTTAGTAAATCTCAAGGCTTCTGGAATTTTGGTCCTTTTTAGGGCTTTACATACTGTTTTACTCATTTCTAAGAGCAACATGCTCATCTATGTTTAAGCTATAACAGTTTAATAATTTTTACAGCATCAGTATTTAAAAAAGTATTATTCCAAAGACATTGAATAACTTCTTGAATAATAACTTCTAACTACACAGACTTTCTAAGTAAAGACGTCTTGGCATAGCATATAAATTACAGACTTATCTACATTCTTTATCCTTCAACAAATTATGCTGAAAAAAGCAACAGATATTATTAAAGCATTTGCACATTGAAACAGTGCCAGAAGCGGGTGAGAGAAATTGCTTGATGTGGTAAATCACTTGAAAGGACAGTGAATAAAGTTTCCTTTCTGATGTTTTTATGCACAAGGTGTTCCAAAGCAATTTCCAGTTACAAAGCAGACTGCCAGAGCAGATACTATGAACTGAAAAACACATCATACACTCATACAGGCTCCTCAAAGTTTTGAAAATTAGGCATGAGAAGCTAGCAGAAAAGTTAGGATTKCTTAAGCTTTGACAGAAAGTGAAGAAAAACAGAAGGGAGCAGGAGCCAAGCTTGACAGATGAAAGATGATCCAAATGTCAGGGTAGTAATCGAAGAGGAGCTTTTAGTTTCAATATTTGCCTAATTACCCAATTACGTTGAATGATATGCCATACTCAATTGAACCATCAGACCTAGAATACATATCAGTGGAATTAAAATATTTGCCTTGCAGTAATGTTAAAAGGTTCATTAGTCATGGTATGCGATGGGACACCATGGAGAACAGCTAACTCCATGCTGACCACAGAGAAACGKATGAAGCAATGCTAAAGGGAAGGCCACGGCTAACCTGCAGGTAGATTATTCTAATTAGGAAATATTTAATATAAATAAAAAAACACATTTCCAGTCAAAACAGAGCTCCCTCAGAATGCAGGATGCCATAAAAAGATTTTGCCTAAGGAAAAGCCAGGGGTGGTGATAGGGAAGCTCTAAGTTTGTTGACATGTGCTGGTACACAAATGCACACACACCCTCCCAGGCTCTGCTCAACTGTATCTTGATCATCTCTCTTCCCTCGAGTCCAGAAACATGAAAACCGAGCATCCTCTCTCATAGTGGGCTGTACCTATCTGCTTAGGTCCCAAACCAAAGGCCTCAGCATCTTCCTACAGATCTGTAGGCATCAGCCTACAGAAACCAATATGACCCAAACTCACACTGAAAAAAAAAACCCCAATATTTTCTAAGAGAAAATTTTTCATTGCTAATCTAAACCCCTCTTTTTTTATTTTTCTCCTCTTTCTCTTGCAAGCATTGCTGAAGAAGGGATTTAAGTTCTGAYGATGCATAATTTGCCAGCAATTTTTAAGCTTTCGTAGTTGAGTTCTTATCACTACAGCCCTCAATCTTCAGCTCTGAGGAAAGAGCATTCTGGTTAGAAAGCAGAGAAAGAACCACCTCTTCTTCCTGTTCTCTTGTGTGATTTAAGTGCTTTTAGTCCTAAGACCTACAAAGGAAAATTCTTGAAATGGTCTCAGTTTTAGAACTAATGTTTGGGTTGATAGAAAATAGTAGTCAAATATAAAACCGTTAGGATTAAGGTAACGTGTCCTATGTGTATCTCTGTCCTATGTGTATTTCTGTGTATCTCGAAGCACGGCAAGCAAGTACAAGAGCGTAATCTCAAACATACGCGTTTTTTCCTTTCTTTATCCCTTACTGAAGTCCCTAGAGCACCGCAGGCTCCCAGACGGTGCTGCTGGCCGTGCCCATGTCCCTCACTGGTGTGTCTGCTTATTAGCGTGGCTGCAGACATCGGCTCGCCCAGCCCGTGCCCCAGACTGACTAGATGTGAGCCAAGGGCAAAGCCGAAGGCCGCGGTTACAAGTGCTAATGAGCCCCTCCGAGATGCCGGAGGTAACGGCCTGGCCGCAGGAGCTGCTAACAGGGCTGCAATGCAGCTCCTCACCCAGCAGGTCCTGCACCGAGGGGCTGGATTGAAGCCTGCCAGCCTCATGAGCCGGTGCCTTTACAGAGAAGCAGGCTCCAAAGTCACACAGTTACTTTTGATGTTTCCGCTCACGTTTCCTAGCTCAACACTGATGGAGAGCAACCAGCAAAGCTTCATCCCTCCTGCTGCTCTCCTGCCCAGCCCCAATCCAGGTGCGAGAGCAGCACAGCTGTAATGAGCTTCACTAGCACTCGGCTACCACGGATGCTGCACAACCTGTAAGGGTATCAGGAGCACAGCCTGGCTGTTTCAGTTTGGCTGGAATTATTTGAACTCTGGACACACTGAAAATCTAGTGAACAATCAATCTGCAATGACAGCACAGAATGAAAACACAAGACTGCTTCTTTTAATAAAGAAATTGATTTAATAAGAGCTGAATTCCAATGACCAAAATCTTAGCTCCATCTGTCACCAAAGATGGCAATGTCTTTTTTTCTGCTAAAAAAATATTTATTTACAGACTGCCATGGAATTTGGGGTGAAAAACACACAAATTAGTTATAGCGTGGGAGAAACCAATCACCTTTGCTTGAAACTTGTACCCCTTTGCTCAGCACTACAATAGGAATTGGAAATAAAAACCTTCTGACCTCCCTGAGCTGATCCGACTGAACTTTTACCTAGTAAAACATGCTAGAGGCAAAAAGAAATCTGGAGGATAGTTTTAAAAGTGCGTTTAAGGGAGGCTGCTTTATTTCATGACTTTTACTTGACATAATGAGTCGTAAAACCGCAGATTTGTCAATGAACATTCTTACCTCATATATTGAGACTAAAAAGAAAGCTAGAGAGAACAATTCTTAAATATTACTTTTTCTCATCCTCCGAAAAACCATCCTCTTACTGAGGACTGCACAGTGCCAAAACCAAGTAAAACTGCAGAAAGGGTGACGAGGACAACTTGACCCCTCCCACGTGGAACTCTTTGGCACAAACCACAGCAACTTCATTACTTGCTTCTGTTTCCCTAACAAAGGACAGACTCAGAAAGAATTTTTTTTTCTTCCATTAACAAGAAAGGAAAAATACAAATTGCTGATAGGAAATAGCAAATAGAAATAGCACAGAAAACAAAACCTATGCAGGAAATTCAGCTATTCTGCRTTTTGGTCTAGAAGGCAAGCACAGCCACTGAATGACTCGAGAGAATTACATAGCCTTTCCAATCAGGGCCTAACAGATGCTCTCCAAGTAAAGTCAAGACTTCCACTGATTTTTAGGGACAGATTACATTACCAAAAACTTAAATATTTTATTAAAATATTTGTGCTAGAAACCGTTTTGATTAATCGTAACGATATGCTCACAAGCACTAAGAAAAGATCAGCACTAGAATATTGCTCCAACACTACTTTTCTTCACAAGTTCAGTCAAAACATGCAATCTCTTTTTATAAATCCTATGTCTCCTGAGATTACTATAACAGAAAGAGACAAGAGTGGGAAAATACACCTCTTTTCCTAGATGGTTTATTTACTTTGGCCGCACTTTCTACTTAGGCAACCTCCTTGCCTTTTGTCTACTCTCACTTTTTGTGCCTACACCACCTATTTAACTTCTTGGCTCTCTCATACCTCTGGTGAGAGTGACATAGATGGTCTGCACCATGTTAACTGTCACATTATCTATATTTTCTCTGAGGTCTGGGAAAAATAGTGGCCAAGGTGTCAGCTACCAGCAAACCACAGCACACACAGTACAGATGCAGAATGAAGAAAAAAATCAAATAAAAAAGACCGCTGCAGACAAGACCTTAGTATAACTGTTGCTCTCCTGGGCAGGTTGGACATGTGGGAATTGTGAACAGAGAGAACTCAGAGACACAGATGAGTAGCAATTTTAAGGCATGTACAGTCCCTGAACCTTTCTGCATGAACAGGCTCAGAGTTGACGGCATGTCACTTTATATTTTCTCCTCCTTCAGTTTATTTCTCAACAAAACAAACAGAACTCCACCTACCTTGCAAGAGGTGAAGAGTTCGGTGAGTGCTTGTAAATCATGGATAACTTCTGACAAGACACCATGCAAGTACAAGGCAAAAATGAACAAGTGTAAGTCAAGTAATAAAATCCATGATCTTGCAAAACTAAAACAAGAACACCATAGCTTCTATTTCTATTTGATGATGGACTTGAAGAACCAGTCGAGGTCCTACATCCAGCTCCGTGTGCAATGCTGTTCCCCAAATATGTTTTAAAGCATTGAATCATATCTGCAAAGGCTTTAGCAAAAGTTTCTTCAACGTGCCAACAGCCAAATTAAGAGAAATGTGTGCATGTAATAGGACACGTGGCCTTAACATCTGGAGAACCTGCCACCTCCCTACTTCAAAACCAGAAAAAAATCTACCTAGATTGCAATCAGAAGGGAGTTTGGCCTACAAAGGTGCACACACACAGAGGTGCCCACACTCTACTGGCTACTCTGCTCAGAAAGCCTCCAAGCTCCTCAAACCTCCTCTGGCTAATTGAATCCCAGACAAGGTGGAAAACTACAGTACCAGCTCTCCATTCTCTGCACTGTCTGAGGTCACAAGTGATTCCTAGCAGAACTACCAGGGCAGCCTTTGGTCAAAAGTAAGACGATGAGTTAGTAAAAAGCAGTATTAAAGAGCACCCACCCACCTATTCACGCATTATTTCGTGGACAGCAAGTTGGATATATTGTGCAATAAGGACAGTTCTGAGAATACCAACGCATCACCTCCCAAAGGCGGCTAAGGTAGAAGGAGATGGCCTGGTTTGGTGGGGAGGAGGAGGAGGCAGAGCAAAGGAGCATAGGGCAGAAGGTGGTATAAAGAATCCATCCTTTCTGCCACCCTAATCGCCTCCTAAATGTGTCTTAGCTGTTCACTGTCCATAACAGAGCAGTTAAAAATTCCATATAAGATCCAAATCAACAAATTAATTTATACAAGAGGCTGCAAAATTGTTTTAGTTTGACAGGAACAGTAACACTGTCCAGTCTATACAAGTACAGACATCCTGTAATTCTGCTTCTCAAACATACTTTTGACTATTCTGAGCTAAAATATGTATGCTGCATGCTCAGACAGACCTCCAGCTGCATAGAAATGAAATATTACCAAAAGGGGTTGTTTACAGGAGCTGCCTGGGGCAGCTAATGCATATTATAATGTGCTAAGCTCTGATAGTCCCGTATCAGTTGCAATTGCTAACAAATGCAGCAGCTCCGAGATTGAGGCAAATTAAACTCTCTTTATTTGTGAAGTAACTAAAACAATGGGCAGGGAAATAAAAGAATATCTGTGGTAACAATTGTCAAAAGGCAAAACTTGCTTGTTGACAGCACCCTAGAGAATKCTAAAGAAAACAGCTTTATGACTGTTTGATCCAGGCACATAAACTCTATTAAACCAATAAAAAGAACCTCCTTCGATTTATTCATTTCATAAAGCTTACTTCAAAAATGAGATTCTGGCCACCTAACGTGTCTAGTCTAACACGAATAAACCTTTCCAAAGGATTTCTCTAATATCTTGGAGGCAAGAGCTGTGATGACATGACTAAAATCATGGTCTCAGAGTGACCAAGAACTGAAACTAGGTATTAGGTAACCTCAAATTACGGCTCCGACTGCACTAAGGACCTGACTGCGTCACAGAAGGATCTGCCAAACTATGGAAAAACCGGAGGGCATTTGTAATCATGAGGAACAGGAGAGCACACCGGCTGCTGAGCCCAACGTTGACATAAGCCAAGGAAATGGGAACAGGCAGTTCGACATTATCTAAAAGTCAGTACATCTCTGCAACAGGAGAAAAAAAAGGCTCAGCAAAAATTGGCAGAAACAAACCTAAATACGCTAACTTTACTAATGAGCAAGCCTCACTAGTCAGTAGAACCCAGTGGGTTCTGTTATAAAGCATAAGAGAAGAAATTTGCCCAAATTTGGTACGTTTCAGAGCAGGGATAGGTGTGGGCATAATGGGGTAGAAGGTCTGTGAAATATAATGGACACAGAGAGAAGTACAAAAGGATGTGGTTATAGGCAATGTTGAACAACTTGGAGAATGGCTCTTCAGCTCAGGAAGTTKGTATTTCCTGCCCTATCACCTCCCTGTCTCCACTAGCTGCTGTTTGATAGCTCCAAAACTTTAATCCACACAAGGTTTCCTAATTGCATTATCCACAAAGGATGGGAAGAGCCAGCAGCCTAAGCAGTGGTCAAAATTAAGACTAGAAGCACAACGGAATTCAAATATGGTTACGTGTTCTTAGTCCACACCCTCTCAATCTGCCTGAAATTACCATATAAATCAAGTGTCACTGCGGATGTAGCCAGCTAATGATCACCTGCAGGTAAGACTCATTACTGGATACAGTAATAGAAAGATTGCAAATAGATAAGAAAAATAAAGAGAAGGAGATTGAGATTCACAAGATTTTGTAAAAACAGTATTTAATATGAACCATTTGGAAATTGTAATTACAGTATTACTGCAGAGATGGGCAAAATATGGCATGAATGTCTTTCTAAAGCAAATCAGGGGTAGTCCTCAAGCATTCACCGCATACATCTCGTGCCCACAGACAAGACCACGAGATTGATTCTTCAACTGCTCTGATTGGCATGACGATATAGGAAATTAGGTAGATCCTGTTCTGCCTGAACTAGCAACTTTCCTAATCGCTAGAAACAAAAAAACAAGTAAGATTATGCATTACTTAGCGTTACATCAATTTTCTTGCAAGGGGAAAAAAAAAGGTGGATTTCTTTGCTGGGTTACTTCCTTCTTTAGCATAGATATTTACAGTTTTGTTTCTCATAGTTTAATTCCTTATTTTTTATTTTTATTTATTTATTAAGGTTAGAATTAAGGAGATTATTCCTCTGGGATGAAGAATGGCAACTAACGGCTCAACCTGCCTCACAGAGGTGAACGCAAACATGTCACTGCTGTTCYCAGGGCTCTTACAGGAGCCTTGCAATACCACAGCTCAGAGCTGAGGAACACTTGGAGGAACCCACCACCATTGCTAACACATCACATCTCTGTTTGAGCTCTGTTTAGAGAATTAAAATCTCTATCTCTTCTCTAAAATCTCTCCATCTTTGCCTTTTTTTTCCTCAAAATTTATTATTTCAGTATTGAACCATAATCAGGAGGCAAACGCAAAACGCTGCCACCAAGCTTTGTTTCCTCTCTCTCCCCCAGTTAGAGTTCTGAGACCTTAACAGTGGGATTGAATATACTCTGCAGCCTCTGCATC
This sequence comes from Eudromia elegans, assembly GCA_003342815.1. Classification (NCBI taxonomy): domain Eukaryota; kingdom Metazoa; phylum Chordata; class Aves; order Tinamiformes; family Tinamidae; genus Eudromia; species Eudromia elegans. The sequence goes on from PTEX01000092.1 coordinate 2,239,153, forward strand.
AATCGGATCACCTGATCTCCATATATTTGCAAAAACACACACACTCCCTTGCCAAATATGCCTAAAGCTATTTCCAAAGGTTCCTGATAGTCAGAAGGGTGACAATATACAGTCACCAGCACTAGTGCATTTGCTTCCCTTGTAACCACTCCCCAGAAATTTCTTTAAAGCATAAACCAGGAATAAAGCCCACAAAAATAAATCCTGATACAGTATTCTCTTGCCTTATTAACAAAGAGGCTATTTCTCTGTTTCTTCCCCTTGGGAATTCTTTCACTAGCATATTCAAACTTCCCTGCTTCTTTCCCGCATCTCCCTGAGCCAAGCTCTTCTGCAGTGCCCAGTGAAGCACCATCACTATTAGTATTCTGCTGCTAATACTGCTCCTCTGCTCCACAGCCGCACAGCAAAACACCCAAATGCAATCATATTGTCTGCTATCTTCAGCAATAAAGATTATCTTTGCTGAATCCCCTCACATATGGGCAGTCTATGGTTTAATGGATTATGCTTGGGAAGAATTTACCCATAGCATAAAATGAAACTTGAACAGAAATATTAGCTTCAAAAGTCAGTAAGACAAACTTTTTATATTAAAACTGAAACTCCCTATTTTTACGCTCTGTTTCTCTGTAGTAGAGGTTACTTGTTACTAGAAAAAGAAAAAACAAAAAACCTACAATTTGGTCTGTTCTGAAACCTGGGTATTTTTAGAGACCCTGGAAAAATTAAAAAGTCAAATCAGCAATGCATATTAACGCTGCTTTTGGTATTACTGAGTTCGGCAGCAATGTTTACTGTTTCGAGGGGAGTTTATAATTATGCAAATTGCTAAGCAGTCTGCATAATGTACAACATGTTTGGGTTCACTGACTAGTAGTCGAGATACATTTCTTTAACGCTGCTTATATGCTCTGCAATTCAGCTTGCGTTTCCCACGCTCTGCTGCTCTGTACCTGTCTCCAGCAGTATCCCCTGCCTTTCAGATTTATATGCAGCCTCAGTACCTTTGCAGACATTTGGCTTTCAGAAATTACTTAAATAATTTATATGCACCAATTTAACATTTTGCAAAGGAAGGCAACATTGTGATAGCCCTGTAGTTGCAAACACCTAGTGCTCACCCTAGATTTTCACCCTTTTCATTACAAGCACAGTTAAATATTGTGAAAGCAGTTCTAAACTGTACTGAAGAAACAAGGATTCTTTGTGTTTGCTTTTGTTTTTTAATCAAACATGAGTTAAATATATTCCCTTCTGCAAACACTGCATACCCCTTTCATATCATAAATATCTTGACCATGGTCACAAATGGACTACTTACTAAGTCTGCAGAGGGGTACCCCGTTCATGCCATGTCTGTGCCAGGCAGCTCTGCGTGGGCACCCCTTGGCTGCTCCTAGTGTCTGGCCCTACCATATGATGCCAAAACGACAGCAGGACTTTTTGAGGAGGGCTGGAAGGGTCTGCTGAACCCCCAAGCCCTGTTGAACCACCCTGCGTGATGGTGGCTCTGCTCCATCACCTTGTTCGAGTATCCGGGAGGCAGGTAGGGGAGCACCTGAAGCCAAAGCAAAGGGGCTGAGCAGCCTCAGGACAGCGCGGGCAGGGAGCAGCTCTGCCACTGCCTCCCCGGCACCGTTTGCTTAACCCTGGTCATGCCCCTTCTGCACACACTCCCCCAGCCCCTGCCACTACGCACACTTCAAGGAGGTGATTAATTAGAGCAATTAGCAACCGCAGTCCAGCCTCAGGGTGGACCATGCTACGCAAACTGATAGACTGGAAACTGCAAAAGGTCTTGACTCAGCTCTGGTTATGTTTTATACTGTCTCTGTAGGATGGCAATGCTCAATTAACTTATATTACTGTCTACACACTTAACAAGCTTTATAGCCAAAAGAAAACTAGGCTTTTTCTTTTTTTTCCTCTCTCTCTCTAAGCTCTCATGTCTAAGATGGTCTGAAAATGGCTTTCCATGGACTGGATTAACTCTTTATAGGTTTAGAACTAGTAAGCCCAGGTCTAGGCATGGAAAAGCCCATGCAATGCCAATGTTTAATTTCCATATTCTCCCCCGCACCCAGTATAAAACTTGCTCTAATTAACAGTTCTAAAAGGGAAAATATTCATCTTCATCACTCTCTGAAACAAAAGCAAAAGTCTGGAGAGAAGATTTTTTTCTAACTTTTGTCTGCTTTCCACATTAGTTATTTTTTCTCTATAATTCAACTGAAAATGAATTTTATAATTTTCTTACAAACATTCCTTTCAGAAAAAGAAATTTCTTTCAGCACCTTCTAAGCTCCCTTGTGGAATTATAAGAGGAATATAAAACATTCTTCCTTCAGGGAATAAGCTAGCTCATGCAGTTAGGAAGAAATTTTCCTTGGAGACAGATAATTTCATAATTAGTCACTTCAGGATTTCTTGTAGCTCCCAGCTATTATGGGAGAAAAAAAAATATTTGTCCAGCCTGACTCACTGGCCTCAAAAAACATCATTGTCACTGTGTTCTGATCGGACCAAAGCTGAGAGGACAAATAGTCTGGTTAGAAACACAGCCTGCCAACGCCAGCATTGCCTTCTTTCCCTTGCCTCTTTTTTTTTCCCTGTTTCACTCCTATCACTTTYTGTCAGACTTAATATTAACTTTCCTACTGATTTCACGCTTAAGAAATTAAACATAATTTATTGGTCACCTTTTATATCCATTTCCCTTCTGTTTGTTCATACATCACAGTAGATGATACTTATGCTATGGATTGGCAAAATCCGGTGCTGAACATCCCTGTGCAAAATGCAGTGACATGCGAGCTCTTGTCTTATTGCAGGACATCAACAAAACTATTTCAGAGCAAATGAATCTTCTTTTATATCAAGACCTGCAAAAGTTCCTGCTTGAATAAATTTCTTTGAACAAGACTCTGAGAAAAGAAAAATAAGCATTTTCTACAGCAAGGATATTATTTATCTTCATCAGAAGAGGCTMTTGAGAATTACAGAGTACAAGTCCAGATCCTCAGTCCCAAACCATCTTTTTTCCTGTTTCTGGAAGGCACTCTTCTTCATCTAAACTGATGAACCATTTCCCAAATATACTTCAGTCACTACAGTGAAATAATTAGTATAAAGTGTATTAAACTTGTATCTTGGGCTTGACTCATCACAGTCACTTAGCCAGATATTTAACTCCCATTACCACTTGCCCATTAAATATCTTTCAGACTTTACTTCCCATTCAAGAAAACTGTTCCAATCAGTCACAGCCTTTAAAACGCCACTCAGCTGCTAAGCAAACAGTGATTAACTAGTCCTATCAACGGAGCCAGGCAAGAGGCAAGCTTAAAAGGACACTTTAGACAAGAATAAATGACTGTTATGTAGTACAATTCTAGCCCGAGGGAAAGCAACCAGACAATAGCTCTTAAAGGCTGAGAGGATGAAACACAACTAGATAGTATTAGGGAGTAGGAAAAAGTAATGACCCAAAACAGATGGAAAAGAATCATAATTGAAATACAACAGTTTTTTTTTTTCCCCCCCCCCAATTATTTCCTTGTTTACTCTCTTATCCTGCAGTCGTATCTTCTCAAAGTTATTGCTTTGTGTGTGGTGCTATTTAGCTTCCTAGTTTGTTAGTAGAGCTTCACAGAGATTTCCCTTCACTGTCGTYCCTTCAAGACACAACTCACCTTGCCCACCTGCTTGGTGTGTCCCATGACAAAGCTCTACCTCTTCCAACCGGAGCACGTGCGCTCCTGAGCTCACAGCCTGGTGACCTGGCCACCGCGTCCCTTAACAGGGATGGCTCCCCAGTCATACAAAAAGATGAAAACTGGTATAATCCAACRTTCTCATATATTAGTCTCCAACATCATCTTCACACACATCTCTCCCTATGGAAACAGTAGGTGATAGCTGGTTTGAATCATCTGAGAAGCCCTTTGGAGTGATCACCCCTTGTTAAACACAGATGTCTTTTATAGCCATGCTCATAGTGCCTGCTCATCTCTGACCATCTCTTTGCAGTATTTGAAAAGCATCTTGAAGAACTGAATAGCTAAACCAGTCTGAAGGAACAAACCAAATGTTTTGGGCCTGTGTGCCAAGGAGGGTGAGTTGGAGCTTCCTGAAGAACACAAACGCTTGCGGACAGCCACACAGGSCCTCTCTCGAGGACATTATCACAAGGGTCAGCCATGTCAGCAGAGACGAAAAAGAGAGCAGTTAGCTTTAAAGTTAAAGAAAACACCAGGACCACAACATTCACTAGCAGAAAATACTTTCCAATGTGATTGTCTGCTCCTGCTGAGAATTCGCTGGCTCTCACAATACGGTGGTGACAACACTGAGACAGCCACGCATAGGGCTGTTAGAGGCTGAGGGTATTGAYGCTGTAACAATTGTTGCTAGCAGATGTCTCCCAGTAAAAAAATTCATAAGCTTTGCAAGAGACCCACATGGAAGTTTTGGCTGTTTCTAGAGGGAAAAGCAGAAGGATTAACATTGGCTGGCAACACCTGCACCTTGGCAGTATGAGCACAGTGACTTATGCACAAGTGGAGCACRATTTTGAGTATCAAAAGCAGCCACGAATCTGATCATTCACAGAACAAACTAGCTTGAAATGTCTGCAATTAAGAAAGAGTTTCAAGTGTCCTTATMAAAAATCAAATGAAAGCAGAGTAAGTAACATTTGATAATATTATGACTTATGTGATGTAAAGGTAACTAGCTGAAAAACTGATTCAGAAGTTACTGTGAAGAACCTAAGCAACCAAAGTAGCAAAAACATAGAGAAGCTTGACAGATCAGAGCTTAATAAAAAGGCTGAGTTCTCATGTAATTTCATTCCTTTTTYTCCCCATCACCTCCAGAAACAGGTAACTATTATCATCTTTGCTAAAATGGTATTCAGTGTTAATAGCATGCAGTGTAAAGCTCTATTTTTTTCTGTTATACAGGAGTCAAACAGTTTCTAAAAGAATGATACTTTTTTTTCATGTCTGTATAGAATGATGTGTCTAAATAAACAACAAATATTTGACTTGTTTTTAACAGGCACACAACTGCTAATTCCTTAAACTGCACTACCCTTCATTTGCTAGAGGCTTATTAATCTTAAATGCCTCTAACTATTTTAGAAAAGCTTTAGCGTCTTTTTTTCCATTTCAGAAAAAAAGAAAAAAGGTTCCCTTAATGCTCTTGTCCTATAGAAAGCTCTCCTGAGAGACATAGAAAATACTACAACAAAAGAAACAAACATCATAAGCCACATAATAGGTTATTTTAAACTCGCTAAGATAAATGATACAAAAGTAGCTCCAGCATACATTTTCTTCTGAAAACAGATTTTARATAGATAGATGGTTCTGACCAACTTGTAATACAAAGCAAAATGAGCAGGGAATAATCTTCATTATGTGCTCAGATTTTTCAGCATCACCAAAAAAGTGCCTAGGAAACAGAACAAATAAGAAGCATAAATACAAAAACAACAGATATTTTTCATTAAACCTGGAAAACACAACATTTGCTTTATCTTTGCATACATTTCTATATTAGGTTTTGATTGCTTGATGATGTTCAAAGTGATTTGCAATTCTAATGTCACTTTGTTGGGATGAGAATCTGGAGCTATTTCAAGGGGTGAAGGGCTAATTCGCATGCTATTTATTGCGACTTTGAGTGCATCAAAATGCAAAGGCTAATCTTGCTCTAGCAACATTACATATAGATTACCCAGCAGAGCAAGGGAGCGCACTGCATTTGGAGTACTGCCAGCTCTCATCACAGCATCCAGTTCTACCTGGTTAATCATCTTGGAGCAGTACCCAAAACTCAGGTCACCTTCCTGCCTTTCCAGGACTATTTTCCTAACTTGGTATTAATGAGAGTCTGGCAGAGCACATGCATATCTGGCCAGCTATTTCCCTGCTCTCCACAGAAATTAGTTATTTGGAAAGTGGGCAGTGCTTTGCTTGAAAGAAAGCCTTGTTTCAGCTCTGCTACAAACAAGGTAAAGGCCAAGACCATGGTGGGTCCTGGTAGAGTGGTCAAGAGAAATCGTGGGGGCAAGGCTTCACTCTCCACATGCCACAGCTGGATTCCTGGCTTTAAGACTATTCTGACCTCAATGTAAATTTTTAGTGGCTCATTTTACCCTGCTGACACTTCTACCTTTTTTTWWCCCCTCCACCTGAAACCTGAACAATGTAATCCCAGGRGGTCCTCCTGTCCTTTAAAAACCTATGACAGTCATGTSTACTAAGACCTGTCATCTAWGSATGATGAGCTTTCCTGGAGCTTAAAGCATGAGGTTAAAGCTTATAGTGGTTTATCAACTTGCCCAACACTGGGWAAAAATTTGGAAGATCGTTACCTCTCTAGCTCCAATGCCTGCGGCTATAACATGAGAGAGACTAATTCTCCATCTCTTAAGGAATGGATAATTGAAATAATTTGTAGTCCAGAGGAATGTATGAAGGCAATCAATATATATAAAAAAGGAAGCMAATGATACAGCATTGCTTATCAACAGGAGGTCTCAACATTTAATTTTTAGACTAAATAATCACAATTCTCCTTAGTTAAAGATCTGTAACATTAAGTTATCCACACTCCTGACTATAAACACATTACAATCAAGCCACAGTCTTACATCCACTAAATTCTAAACACTGTGGTACTAAGAGYCTAGGAAATGAAACTTACTCAGAAAAAAAGGAGAAAAAAACCACAGGACTTCACTGAACATGAACAGGAAAAAAAATACACAAATTAATAATAAAAAATAATCCATCATTGCTTTATTCATGCAAGCAASGAAGTTAGCTTGCAATATGATTTAACAATTTTCAGTATCTTTTTAGGTCTTATATCATCTCATTAAGCAGGAATATAAAACTAGAAACAGAAACCAATCTAAACAAGGCAGTARACATAAAATATTCATTGGAACAATTTATAAATGTTCACAAAACTGTAGWGAAATAAAGTTTCTCTCAACTGAAGAAATGTCTAGGTCTAAGGGCACATTAACCAACTCCAGCTGATTTTACTTCCTCACCACCCAGCCCAATAGTTTAACTTTTTTCCATAAAAATTCAAACACTGAGATCATRCTAAACACAAACAACAGCCTTCTGCCAACCTCTTCAATTAAGGGGAGATTCCAGCAGGCTTTCTTGGTATCTATGGAGCTCCTRGGTTTTAATACAGAAAATGACACTACAAGGAGTCTAAGAAATACAGGCAAAATATGTTTCCATATTGTTTCCCCCAGGAGCACAAAACCACCCCAGCTCTGATCACCTCAARCATTTGCAGCAGGAGGAGGGCTGCACTTTCTCCAAAACACCACGAGAGCTGGAGACCACCAGCCGCCCTCACTGCTGTCCCTCGCTCCTCGTGCTCCCGGTCGGCGTGGCAGCCGGAGGGAGGCTTGGCTCAAGGCAGAGCAAGGGCTCTTCGAAAGATAAGGTGGGTAAGGCACCTCAGCTGGCGAGGAAATCCCTCGTATTTGGGCTCGAGGGCAGCAAGAAAGCCGGCTAGCGTGAACATCCGCAAGGGAGCGCATCCCGGGGCTGCAGCGGAGCGGYGGATAAGCACGCTGTCTGACAGACCGCTCGGGGCTGCAATTCTGAAAGAAGCGTTCAGCGCGGCAGTTCATTTTATTTAACAAGTGGATCCTAAAAATCAATGCATCTCTCAGAAAGGTACGTCTGCCATATGTTATATACCCTGAAGCTACGCAGCAAGCCCCCGAACTAGGAGTGGTAGGGCCCACAGCTTGCTTATTCCAGCATCAGAGATGCCAGACGTACAGACTCAGAGCCGTGGACAAACAGCTCTTTGCAAGCCCTCTGAGGTCACTGATAAGAAGAGGACTCCCCCCAGCAAGACAGAACTCTTCTTTGCATTAAGGAGGGAATTCGTTAGCCTGCTGGTACCACCAGAGAATTCTTCATCTCCTCTTGGCAAAGTTGTGATGTGCATTTCAATGCACCTACATCATCAGGGCAATGAAGCTGCAGTCTTCCAGCAGCAGTTGTGCATGGAGGCAGAAGACAATTCTTCAAATAGTGTCCTGAATATGTTATTTCTAAGGACTAGAAAAATGGTTTTGTTTTCTTCTTGCTCTCCTTGCTCCTTTCTTTCAGCTACAGCTTCCTAACCCACAATATCTGAGACTCCCTCTTCAAAGAGAGTTTTTCTTTTTATTTCATCAACTAAACAAAATTTTGCGCTAAGACATMTTTCGGATCTGCTCTTCAGACAGCTCTTAGTAAGAGGAACTACTTAGGAGAAGTTGGACAGATATCAGTCATATCATCTTCACACCTATGCCCACTGACTCATCATGACACAGATGAAAGCTTTCCCAGCATCATCATCAAGCACTTCATGTTACAACAACGTTAGCCATAATGTTATTCTTCTAAAAAGAGAAAAAAACCCCAACATTTCTAGAAATTGGGTACCTCCACAGTTATAAATGATATTCCTGGTATTATCGGAAAGGCTATCTTATGCCATTGGACTGAAAAATGCATCCAGAATCTGGACACTAGATGGCAATATTAGATTTTAGTTAGTTCTGTGATTGATAAAATGATTAAATGGGATCTTCAAAGAGAGAGGAAAATTTTTTTTTTTCTTTTGGGGGCGGGGGGTGCATTAAAAAGGAGGAAACGACTGTTTGATCTGGCTAAGTAAGAAATAAAGATCTAAATCTGAATGAATAATCCATCTAAAATCCTGGGCAAATGAGGAAAATGTTCATGAGACACAAATAGAAACAATCTGGATACACCCATCAAATAGATTACAACAAAACAACAGTAACAAAAAATTCTTACTGTGGTAAGAGCACAGTGTGCAGCAAAAYCATAAAATATTATTATTTCTCCTTAAAAAATTCTTTTCATTGTGTTAAAGTAAATTATGAACAAAAGAAATGCAAATTTAACAGTCCTTTACTAATTCTTGCCATGTCTGTATCACAGCCATCAAGACGTCCAAATTTCCATAGCTCTCATGAATTTCATCTTGAATTTCTCTAATGCCCTGGGCAAGCAGGTCTTTTTTTTAAAACAGACAGGCAATATTTGTACCTACATATACAAATAAAGGAGAAATATCTTTAATGGTTATTCCTGGGGAGAATAAATGATAGAAGAATGATGAAGGARAGATGATAATACAGTTTTATAATATGCAGAAATCCTAGATTTTCTCAAAGACTGCCCTTTTAGACCTGCTCTATTTTACATTAAAGGCTTTCAGCTCTATGTAATAAAAAAAAAAAGGGCAATAATTTCAGCAACAACAATTGATGATCCTCTCTTGATGGTTCTCTTCCTTTCAAAAAAGTGCAAGAGTGGGGCAAAAGCGCAGAGATGAACCCCATTCCTAGCTCCTGCTAAAACCACCCTTTTTTCAACTCCTTTCCTGTTGATTCACCAAAAGATTCATAACATTTTAGACATCTGTGGTCCTGCCTTAGCAATCACAACCCCAGCCACTATTTGATCAGCAGTAGCTTACAGCACCAGGAATTTTTCTGGGAGAAAAATAAGCTCAGGGTTAAATAACGTCAGAACGAGCACAGAAGCATTAATTCAAATTTCACAGACAAACTTCCCACCTCTCTGATCTTAGGGCTTGCTGAGCTCTAACCTAGGAGCACTAAGCAAATCCAATCTGTCGAGTGGGATGCTATGCTGCCGCCTTTCCAGCSCCACAGGGACAGAGATGTCTGCGTGTTCATCTAATTACCACGTAGAACCACTTTATGCAGTGTGGTTAAAAACAGGAAAAAGCGGCAGGAGCTGCAATACAATTGCACTACTAAAACCAATCACACRTGTTTCTCTACCTGCCTCAGACAAATTTATCAGCCATCTCTCCATCCAACCCTCTATGATGGTTCAGGTTTTGACTTATTTCCCTAACTACATTCCTAAAAGTAGCATAGCAGGCAGAGGAAGGAGGAAGCACAAGAGACAACTTAAAATTTAAATGTTAAAGTTTAATTACATTTTAGTTTCATTAAGCATTCAGAGAAGTGATCCTGGAAATACAAATAAGTGATAAAATTGTAGACTAAAATACCCCTATATTCYGGTTAATAGACATAAAGTGAAAAAATATGTTTTTGTTAGTGTTTGARGGGCAAAAAACTATCTTTCATCTCATTATTTGTTATTTATTCTTGGCATGGCAGTGCCTTCAGATTTCGGTAAAGTCCAGACCCCCTTAGCACAACAAGGGATAATTCTCAGTCTAAAAATTCATAATCTAAAAAGACAAAGCAAGTGATAAAGGAAGGTAGAAGCAAWGGACTAACAAAGTTAAGGACTTCCCAAGATATACTCCCAGTGTATCACTAGCAGAAAGGAGAACAAAAATAAAAGCAAAACACCCACCACCACCACCAAAGCCCCAAGGTTTCTACAACCCTGGTCTGGGCCCTAACCTCAGAGGTCTTTTTCTCAAAACTCATCATTCAGTGTACAAAACTAAGTCTCCTYTTCCCCAAACAAACATTTTTAAAATTACTTGATCAATTAGGGAAAAAAAAGAAACATTTTTCAACATTAAAAAAAAAAGCGGTTGACAGAGCTATTTTATGAAGCATTTATAGCGGTTCATTGGAAATGTAACAGGATATAAAAGGAGTTCTGAACTTGTGTTGTTCTTTTAGAAGAATGACATATTGTATATTGACAATCAATAAGAAATAAAAATGGAAATACTTGAAATCCCATCTGTTGTTCTTTTGTAGGGCTGTCTCTGAAGTCTTTGTTCAGGGCAGTCTGCCCAAGAAATTCCACACAATTTTGTCCAAATGAAGACTGCATTATGAAACAGCTATATAGCTTTAGTACTTAAACACATGCTTCTCCTTCAATAAGGACAATTCAGAGGTAACAGTTCTGGGAGGGTGGCAGAGTCTCAGGGAGCAGCACCGCTCGTGATGGTGGCAGTCATGCTTGGAGGGGTCTCGGGAGACTCCTCCAGTCTCCGCTCTGTGTTGCGGCCAGAACCTAACACCCAAACCTGAGCACATCTGAGGTCTCATCGGGCAGGTTTCTGATATCAGCACTCGATTGTAGCTAAAGCTCCCTGAAAAACTAGTGCAAAGGCTAATAACATTTTTAGGTAACTTTGAACCATGATGAAAGTAATATAGTGGACAAGAGCTTGTCAAAAAGTGGTACATTAAACACTAATTATTGAAAGCATAAGCTTATATGCTTCACACATGAACATTCCAAAACATCATGTTTAAAAGAAAAAAAATATTACCTAGAAYGTGGAAGAAGAACTAAAGGTTTGCCAAGCCTTCTTGCTACTAAATTAGATTAGGCTTTCTTGGATGCACTACAAGCATTCTTAATGACAGCARTTTTGAAGTTCTGACCACAAATAGTTTTGAGTTTGCCTTTAAATGGCAGCAGCGTAGAAACCAGGTCTCGACAGAGGTCCCGACATCTGCTAAWCTCAGCAGATTGGCATCGAGAGGAAGCAAAGCTAGATTTTGTTTTCCAGCTGAATTGCGCTCAGCCTAGAGCTCAAGGCAGGATGGAAGCTGAAGCCACCTTTTCCTGAGCGACCTTTACTCTCCTGGAAACAGAGGCACATCCACGACACAGCACAGCTTCAAAGCCCACCTCGAAGAGTTTCACAAGCTCTGCACTACAACCACTGCAGAGCTCTCTAAGCGGTACGTTACCAGGGCTCAGGTATGTAATAGATGGGGCCGATGTAATGCACAGCTCATTACTACACCATTTTACTTGCATTTTGAAACAAAAAGGATTAATATGTTAAATACTAATTGATTAACCAGCCATCAATTTAGGATTAACAAGCAGTGAAARCATACCTCAAGTGTAACTTCTAATCAGCAACAAATCCATACTTAATAAACTGGTATTTAATTGTATCTTGTTAAATTTAACAGTCTTCTTGATCATAGTTAAAAGCAATTCCAAGATGCAATTTAAATCATTACCAAAACCTTTTGCCAGTCCATTTCAGAATCAGAAATAAAATTATCTAAGTTGCTATTGATTTTTTCCTTTTTCCAAGCTGACTATATCAATTCATACATAATTATTTTTCTGTCCCAGTAACCATGGTTAACCCACGTCAGACAAAGTCAGAGAACTTTCCAAGTTAACAGCCAATCCAGACAGGACAATGAAGTATATCTGCATGACTAACACTAACTTCAAAGSTGGTACTCCAGTTTTCACCTTCCTCCATGTAGCTGGTCTTCTACAGATGAATAAATAGCTAGACAGTCTGCTTTTTGCATAGAATTGCTCCAAAAGATTTCACTGCTTTGAAATTTGCAGCAAAATCTGTGCTAAGAATTGCCTCACAATCCAGTTCTCTGATGCTTTGAAATAGTTTCAGGAAAAGGGATAGGAATAATGCCCTGTGGGCCCACTAATCAGCTATGTAAATATGTTGTGTTGACAGGGTAAATTAACAAGTTCATAGATAACAATATAAAGACTGGTTTTCTATTTGCTTTTTGCATCTTTCAATGTAGTCTATAGAGGTTATAGATCCTGTGTTTTATTTTTACAGTTTTAATAGTTTTTTTCCTTTCTCAACACTTTTCCCACTTGCTCTTAGTATACATCTGTCTGTATTAAACCTCATTTAATACACCAGGGCGCATACTTCAGTCTGGAATCCTTTCAAGCCTCCGTTATTGTTTGTTCCACAGCCTCTGCTGTTCCAAATTTAGTTTCATCAGCAACTAACTAGTTCAATCTCCCCATCAGTCATGTATATAGATTAGATTCTGTCTATGTTCAAGGACTACCCCTTTGGGGACCCTACTTAATACTTCTCTCCAATTTAGAAGAGCTTTTCTGACAAGCAATTGTTTGTTCCCTTTTTTTAGCTAGTTTTTATCCTCTATATCCACTCTTATGTCCTCCCTTGGCTAGCTAAGGCTTTCAGCTTAAGCAGGAGTCTGTGAAGCAGAACTTTTGCAAAGACCTTTTTTTTYACAAATCCATAAATTAAGCCATATACAGTGAACTGTGAAGGCTGTTGCTGTGCCTTCAAAAGMAGCAGCAAGAAAGCTGGGCTTAACAGGAGCCACTCTGCTCCTGCAATGCTGCTTCTGCAGTCCTGCTGGCTGCTTCCTGTGAGGTTAACTTAAAAGACAAGCATTTCATCATGTACTTCTCTCTAACATGGTGMGGGAGATTTTGCTCTGGGTTACATCAAATTTTTCCTGAAGTGCCCTCATAGATTTCAGAGGATTAGTCCCTCATGCCCTTTTCCCTCAACAGAGGTGTCAAAAGTCAACAGCCAGGGCTACAGTGTCTAGCATTTAGCACAGTTGCAGACTAACACGCTTCCCAAGAGGTTCAGCAAGTGAGACTTCTATTGAAAAAAGTTCTGAAATCAATACAAGTTCTACCCATGCAGAGAGGGCATGACATTCCCAACATCTGCTCTGGAGAYTAGAGTTCAGGTTGAGAATTTTGCCCTAAGGGCAAACTACTACCCTTAATTTTTGCCTCCAGTTTCCATGACCATCACTGAAAGCATGAAGCAGTTATATTTTTAATAAGCCCACAACCAGTCATGTTCATGCGTGTTTAAAATCATCATAAGGACTCTCTTATGAATTGTAACCAGAACATCTGCCATATCTTGTTCAGCTGTACAACTTCTCTACAGTCTCAGAGAGCACCCTGATTCTATGCAAATGCTGAGCCTAAATGCACCTGTAAAGATGCTGAAAACTGATCCCAAAGCACTTAACTCACTGCTCCCCCTCGGTATTTTAACAGAGTTGCAAGAACAAGCAATATATTTGCTAGTGTTTTGCATGGAAGTCACKCCATGCAGCGGACGAAATAACAAAGCCAATGCACCAGTTTTTGTGAAAGTGTTTTCAGCACGCTGTTTCCCCACATTGGGAAATGATACAAACTCTTTCCCCTTGTATGAACCCCCTAGGACACGCTTACAAACTTACATGGACACATAGGAGAAAATTTAACAATAGAGGATAGAGGAGGAACAAACTGAACTAGAAGCATAAGACCAATTCTTCCCTGCCTCTCTTTTTGGACTTCCTGGTYTAACTATCTTTTATTAGGTTGGAGGAGAGCAGAAAATGAATACAAGGACTCAAAAAACAAGTAATAAACTCCCTTTGTTTTGTGTTTGACCATCTTCCTAGCAATTGAATGAGAAAATACAGATCAATACACGGTCTTTRTGCTGTCGGCAGGCTTGTTGCAACTTTCATATTAAAACAGCGAAGATGGGTCAAGGCAAGACTGCCAACATTATAGTTGTTATAAGTGGAGAGACTGGAAATAAGGCTAGTAAAATATGACAGCACCTTACTGGAAAAGGTGGAAGAGGTGAGAGCATCTCTGTGTTCTCATCTAAAACCCAACCTCCATTAAGTGCCTTTGGTAAAGATGAAGGAACAAAAYGCAGATGCCCACCCTTTGGGCGAGATGAAGAACTAAGCACAGATATCCAGCCTAGGGCTAAAACATGAACTTTGTTATAACATATGAGGGTTAAGGCTGAATCAAGATGTCACATTCCAAACTTGCCAATCAGGTTTCAGTATTAGTTTAATTTCAGAACTTCTTATACTGGTACTTAAAGGCCCTAATTGATAGAAAATTCTTACTATGCTATGCATCCAAAAGCACTTTTTTTTTTTTTTTTTTTTATTAAATATCAAAGTAGAAATAAGTAGCTGTTAACTGTATTAGAGGAACAGAAGAGGAACTGAATCATTTGCCCCAAATCCCATATCACTTGGAGCACAAGCTCCAAGCACAAGATTTTTTCCTCCTTGCGTTTCCAACAGCAAATGAGATCATGTTTAGTTTTCTCATAAACTACTCGATACACAGGCCCCAAATTGATATCCAGTCTAAAAACCTGACTGAAATACAAAATATGGTTCTTTCATCAAGCCCATGATTTAAGGTGAAAGGACAATTTCTGTCTCATTTCAGTGGCTACAAGCAATCAGACACTCCATAGGCTACTCCAGTAGCTGCTGTTGCTTACTTTCCCAGCTGGGATTCAGCCAGGTACAGCTGCAAGGTGGCTGCCCTGGGGACCACGCGTGGTGAGCAGCACCACGGGGAGCACCCACCTTGGCAGGGCCGCACACGGAGCTTATTCCACCCTGGGCATACCAGAGCACTGGGAGCTGTGATGTTCTCAGGTGGGTTTCGTGCCCAACTCCATAGCAAGCCAAGCTCCTCATCACACACCCTGCTAGACTACTGCCTAGTCGAACTATAGGGAATTCTGTCTTCCTAGAGAGGTAGAGTAGAAGTAGGGGAAAATAAGCACAAAAAAATAATTTTAGGTAATTATTTTGTAACCGSAGTACAGAAGTACTCCTGATAGAGACTGCTAATAAGTATTTATACCTGAGGAAAGCAGCAAGTGTTTGAACAAACAGTTACCTGAACTCTTGCCATGTCCTAACTACAGTTTCAACAGCCCAGGAGTGACAAAAGCCCCTGCTGTGACCATGTAGCCATTTAAGTCAGTCATGTCTTCAACCACTGTAAAGACAGTGGCAATAAGCGGACAAATTAAAATTAATAACAAAGGAAATATTTGCAGTTTCTCCCAGCTGCTTCCATGGCAGGTAGCAATCACCAGTTCATTTAGGCCAAATCATTAGTACTAAACTCAGTGACAGCTGGAAGCAGAGTAAGCTTGGAGCTAACTAGGGACAGCAGTCTACTAACAGAGCAGTGTGTTTCCATCTTGTTCATTACTAGCAATGAGCACGTGGGCTGCCAGATGTCAGCAAWAACAGACAGATGCTGAAAATGAAATTTATTTTCCCTTTATTCCCCAAAGAATCTGAAGGAATCAGCTGCATTCCTGAAATCAAGTGACAAACATGTTCCCTTTTTACCAGACTCCAAAGGATTGAGTGCAGTAGATGCCAGGATGTCTTATAAGATGTATTGTCAAAGAATTAATAAACACAAAGAAAAACATAGAGCTGCACAATAGACAGTGAGCCCCTTAAGACACATGCATCACGTCGCTAGGATATGAAACACCAATAACTTCAAATTCTTAACATCTCTGCAGAAAGCAGCTTAACACASCAGCTGCTCGAGACCTGGTCTTGGGCTGGCTTTTGCAGCATTGCTGCAYATTATCAGCAAGTCTACCACACTCTAACAGGGGTGCCGTCCATGGTAGCACTATTCTGGCTTTCCAAATAAAATATCTCTTTATTCTTCACTTGTTTGCTGCAGAGAAAGCATATTCCCATGGCAAAGTCATTTAGGAACTGCTCTTACTATATATAATAGGAAAGCCATAATGTAGTTCCCGTTGTTACTACTCTGTTCCTTTCCATTTCCACTCTACTGCACAGTTTACTCCTTGTTCTCTAACTTTCCTAGTTTCTTCAGATTGCAGGTCCTTAATAGCAGCTTCCAGCACTCCAACTTACTTAAAGTCTGCTATAGATACTCAACTCATTGGTATATCCAACATACTGCTCGAGTCTAAATAACATTTTTCCATCCACAAATTACTATACAATGTAATTCTTTAAAATTAATTACCTTTATTTGTCAACTAAATAGCTGTTGCTAACTAAAAAGCAGGGACAGAGCAGTGAGATTTTAGTTTGTGGTATCAACATGTGCAGAATGTTTTGTCCCTTGTTCACAAGTCTGAAATGTCTCGTCTTTTTGTAAAGCCAACCTGGATGCACACTACAGTYAAAGCATTAATTCCATGGGCCCCTAATTCAGGATTTTATCTCTATGGAGACACAGAAATTCAAGAATGGTAACTACTTGCTCACACTTGACATCCGTATTGTTTCATATCTCATCAGGGAGGTAAAACTAAAATGGTATATTTCTGCAGAAAAGTCTGGACCGGGTCACTAAGTCTGATGAAATGAAACATTCAGTAAATGCAATTATGGGTTATTATAGTGTCAGAAAAGAAACCAAAATATTAGATTAGCTCAATTATTAACTTAATATAACAGTTCATTCGTTAATAATCTAGAATCACCCATTAACACTAGCTGCAAAAATTCAAGAGTTGAAAACAGTAGAAATTTAGACAGCGACTTTCATTAAGCCTTTCATCTGCAAAAAAACTAATTTTCATACGTCATGAAAGTTCATCCTTACTGTTTCAGTGGGAAACTTCTACTGTAAGGTTATAATGATTAGCTAATAATAGCTTCAAATGGTATCCAAGTATATAATGTTAGAAAAGACTGTAAATGCCCACAAAAGTCAGCAACTTTCAATGGGCTTCGATAGAAATGCTTGCATAATGCCACATTACATTTATATCTGGTGATAGCAATTCATTTGCTGCTTTCCAGACATAATTCTCCATATAATTTACTATCTGCAACAGGAAGATTAATATAACATCAGTTTGCCAAGAGTGTCAAAAAAAAAGGCATCCAACTTCAACAGCACATATCATAACACCCTCACACCTGTCAAAGAGGAGAGGAAGAAATATGGAGACTCCAGACAAATTATGTTACCTCTAATTTACCTTGCTTTACTAAAATGCACAAAGTTGGCCTAAGGGTAAATTTRAGCAGATAGGAATTGCTCTTGGACCACTCTTGCATCTCCTGCTTTTGAGAATTTAGAAAACTGTCTGGTCTCTCACCTTTATTCCAAGTCCAAAGCTCAACCGTGGCTAATATTTTGTGTCTGGAGCTGAGAGGATGGGAATCAGTCTTAACTGTTACTCTTGTGGAGTTAGGTACTCCTCAGCTCTTCATACTGAGAGCCGGATAGCAGCTAGGAATCCACGAGAGCGTTTCCTCTAAAATTGTTTTAAAAGATAGCAAATAAACACAGTGTAACAGGATACAACAATATTATCTCGAGTCTGCAGACAACCTGAAATGAGAGAAAAAATGTAATTGTTCAAGGTAAGTTTGACTATGAATTCAGGCAACTTTAAATTAAGATTACATTTCCTACAACTACCTAAAGCACTTAAGGACGACAGAATTTAAAATCAGAGAGACTAGAATAACTTTTAAGCTGTGACACAGAGGCTAAGCTGCAAGTCGGGCTTCTAACACAGGCAAATCACTAAAACGAAGAAAGAGTGCAACGTGCAGAGAGCAACATATCGAATCTGCTCCTTTTGAGCAGACCATCCTCAAGCTGCATCTTTGCTCTTCATCCACAAAGCAAGAGCTAAGTAGCAGTCGACCAAGATGTCCTATGTAAGAAAATACTGAAAGCTATATTTTGCTTATGTAGTTGCAAAACCACGGACTAGCCGTGTTTCCATAATAGTGCGCCCAGAAGAGGTGGAAAAGAAGTCAATTGGTTCATACTTGTAACAGGATCTAGATCATACCACCCATTATTTTTTTTTTCCAATTTGTTTCATTTAGGATTATTATAATCCTATTTATTTCTGTTCCATGATAAGGAATCTAGCTCGGCAGCTATGTCTCAAGRACACTTGGGAACGAAAGTAAGGGCTTTTCAAACTGATTTTTTATGAGCATATTGGCTATTACACCATAACCAAGGTCTATAAATCTTTTATTTGAAAGAATAACAGTTCTTATTGATAAGTTTTATCATAATAAATCACCTTTATGGATTATTTGTGTATATCCAAGGAATGGGCAAACATGCATTTCACGTTCGCTGATCAATCTGATTTGTATGTAACTAAGGATGTTTCCATGTATAATCTGTTAATGAACTGCCACACAGAAATTGAAGAAACATTTTCAATTATTTCAAACGATCAGTCACCTGTCTCCAGAGCAAACACTCTGGCAGTGAAGCACTGGAAGATACTGGCACATAAATCATTTTATCATTGGCCCTAAGAAAGAGTGTTACATCAACTCAACCAAAAGACTTCAGAGAAAGATCAGARAAGTCCACTAAAAGGAAAAATTGTGCACTCAGCAGCTATTTTTTGATACTTTTAGGAATTTAATGTATAAATTACAAGGACTCTCTAATTCTGATGGATTTTCTGAGATGCTCAGGAGGTATCTGTGACTTGCTATGAAGAAYGCTGCATTGTCTAGCTTTGAAAATCATGTCAAGATATTTTGATGTTTTTCTCCATGTTTCAGACACAATTACTTACCCACTTTTAATTCTGCAGTGAATGACAGATTGTGCAAATCCTGGGGCGGGGGGGATGTGCCGCATCGCTACCATCGTAGCCTGTGTATCAGAGGAAAACTTTGCCTATGTCACAAAGGGAAACCAAGCCACAAGCAAACTCCCCATGCAAACAGCTRAGTGGCTAAATTAGCTATTTCGATTTCATCTTTGATGTTTGGCTATAACAGCAAGTTCAGTAACTTTTAACTAATGAAAGTCAGTTTCATTCCTAGACTATTACCAGTATATAAAGGCCCAAATCCTGAATCATTGAAATTCAAACCCAGTGTGATAGAGCCTTGATAAAAGTCATTAGACTGTCATAGGGATGAGAATGCAACCCCCTGAATAACAACTAACTCAAATCAATATAGAAAACAGAAGAAAGATTAGAAACTGGTGAAATTTACCCAGTAAGAACTAATTGGTATTTTTAGTAAAATGAATGATACATGATCAGTAAAGCTTTCATTAAGATTTAAGCTGAAGTTCTCCAGATTTTTTTTTTTTTAAAACATAGTGCTAATGAACTTAAGTCTTCAGTGAAAAAGTCATTTACTGTGACTTATAATAAACTTCATAATAAATCTGTAATAAACTGGAACATGGACAGCTYATGAAGTCTGTGCATTTTAACTGTAACCACAAATACAAGGAAATTGAACTCCAGCAGAAGTACTGAAAAAGACTAAGTTAGCTTAGCTAAGAGGCACATGCTGATATTTTTAAGATATCCAACAAGAAGATTTAAGCTGCAGCACTTAAGGCTGACAAGAGAAAGTCACAGCAAGCTGGAAAGAGCCCATTTGCTTTGAGCGTAACCACTGGAAAGATTGGCCAGTGCCTTAACACTGCAGCAGGCAACGCAGCGCAGGAAAAGATGCAGATGAGAGTCACGACCTTGTTATGTAAAAGCCCTGAAAGTTTTGGTTCCAGCTTGGCATATATGCATGCTCTGAACTACAGCTCATTCAATTCGAACAGACACAGCACACTGTAAAATTCAATGCAAGAATCCAAAGCTATTTTCCCTCTGGATGCCTACCAACAAATTCTCATTATGTATCAAGGCTGACAGGCAAAGCTTCGCAACATTCCAGATAATTATTTGAACTCTCCCCTCAACAAACCAAATAAATAACGACTCCCTGCTCATGTTGCAGTCACCCTTTCCCTGCTTATTTTCTCTACATATCACAACATAGAGCATTCTGATGTTTTTCTTTATTGTCTCTGTGTGAGAAAGGGCAATAAAAAGTGGGATATACACATACACAGAAGCAGATGACAGCCTGCTATGACTATAAATTGAGAAAAGAGCTGTTTCTTACAAGGTCTTCTAAAATTGTTTAACATATTGCTGGTATTTTGAAAATCAACAAGCAATGATAGAAAGTAATGATAATATTTTCCCTATCATTTCTCTCCCCCACCAAGAGATGGCATTATTTATGCCAGATTTATGAATAGATTTCTTGCCTTTCCACCATCTGATTTGCCTAAAGCATCACAGCAGTGACTTAACAAATGTCACACATCTCTGGTATGATAAGAGATCAAAGCTGAAGGTATTCCTTTTTCACCCCTTTCTCTTCTGCAAAGGGCAGAAAAACTCTAAAAAAAAAAATGCTGCCCTTCATTTCTAAATTTCTCAGCAGCCCTTGTAAGTCTGCCTTTAGGGAAATAAAGGAAATTGGAACTTCTCACCAGAAAACTTGTTGCAGACCACTTCTCCTAATCTTGCAGATTATATCTAGGAGAATGGGATATTGGAAAGCAATGAGCTCACAAGGTCAGCAGTCTGTAACACTAAAAGGGACAATTCGTGCAGGTCAAGCTCTTCAAAGGGCATGGCACCTGAGAAGTCATCCGCTTCCCATCAATACATTTGTGCAAACACTGATGTTAGAATAACCCAATCAAATTGCTCTTATTACCAGGAGTTAAGTTATAGGTACAGCACAGAAACGGCACATCCAGGAGAACAGCTTTCTTATCCCTACCCAAGACCAGAATCAAACAGGACAAGGATGACAAACAGCTGAAAAATGACAAATTAGAAGACAGAAGCCTGCTTCTGCACCAGTATCTCCTCTTCCCGATCACACGCAGTCTTTGACCCAACAGATGCTAGTTTGGAGAAAACAACAAAAACACAACACAAAAAAACCCCACACAAACAGCTCACATGGTTCAGACTACAGCAATGAAAGGATTCTCCAAGTTGGTCCTAGGTAAAAAGAAAAACCCTTGGCATGCAAGCACCTGGCCAGCAAGAGGACCCACACTGTAGTACCCATCAGATTGCTTAGGGTCATGGGTGAAAACCTTTTGGGTGTGGGAGTGATCAGAGTGGGAATGAGAAGCCTGGCAGCACCAACATACACCCAGGTTTGAGTTTTTGAAGCAATTTATTGTGACCCTTCTAGAGGTAGTTAAGCCCTGTAAAAGAGTTTGCTGTTTCGCATGGAAAACAGGGGAAGAGTCAGAAGTATTGATCAGATCTTTGAGCCTAGATCTCTTTCATGACTAAGTTTTTGCTAGTCACACCACCTGCCCTGCTTACTGCTGTATTTTCAAGCAAATGTTTGTTCCTGTCACCCCAGACCACTAGCTTGATGGATTGCTCAACACCACCAGAGAGGAGGGAGGGGAAATAAATTAGCTGTCACATGAAATACAGTTGTGTTGTGCAGAATATTTAACAGGGGCAGAGTACAACATTGAAGCATGCAGGAGAAGGGGAAGAGATGAAACACCCAGATAGTACAAGTTTAGTGAGGATGTCAAGGCAGACAGGAACCTTGCTGCCAGGAGATATGTTCTGGCTAGACAAGAGAAGGCTTATCAGCCTATGGTCTGGATTTACGTGAATGCTTATCTAATTTCTAACATACATCTGTACATCCATCACATCCCTCACTATTCTGTGATCAAACTCCAGAGAGAAACCCATCAATTCCCATTTCATACAAACACAACTGTGGCCTATATAGGATAGCTCACAACTCAGAACGGCCAGGTTTCCAAGTACAGGAAAGTGAGAGTGGGGAATTACAGAATGAATGTAGCACAGTGAAACTTTAAACATATCATCCTTACCTTCCTGTAAGGTCTTCAAGACATGGGAATAAGTCATCTAATTCTACGAGTCTAACAATGCCTACTACATCTGCATAATAGCATTTGATGAGAGAATAACAAGATGTTTTCCCTTGCCTGTTAAGTCTATCTCTAATTAATGACCTCTTCAAAGAGCTTCAACTTCTTTTCTTGCTCTTGAAACTTTTATTTAACTTGGCAGACTGGTTTCTCATACTGTAACTCGGGAGAGCTGGGCTACCTTTAAAAATGGGAAAACATTGTCAGAGCATTAAGCCTCAAGCTAGATTCACTTCTCAGTCAGCAATTTCAGAACATACTATTTCCTTACTAACAAATTTTCTAAAAATGAAGAAAAAGATGCATATATTCTTTGGTGTTAACCAGGGAATGAAAACATGAGCACAGCAGTCATGTGCTCCCTAAATATACCTGCTGTATAAAGTAGTGTTAATGATTCAAACATTAAATAAGCACTGAAGAGCATGACAGCACAAACCCATTGGATTTTATTCCTATATTTAAGTAAATTTTCATGGAGACTAAATTGTCTCAGGCACTGAAAGAAGGCAATGAAAGGTCACCAAGATACTCTTCTCTATTTCCTATTCTCTTTCTAACTCATTATTTTCCCTTCAAAAGAGGAAACTCTAGCTACAGGGTTTTTTAAACAGACAACCATGAAATACCTTGCTAACATTTATAGGCCTTCTATGCAGTTTCTTTTAAGTCTGTGATGTTTGGCAAGGTGCTGTTATGAAGTGGCCTCAAAAATGATTATAGAACTACAATAATTTACAACCCACCATAACATAAATGTGTTCCTCTTGATCAATGAAGGGTTTGTTCTAAACTAAAGACCCCCTGCACTTCTGTGTAGAGTCTGTTTTTTTAAATAAAATAGTAAACCTCTATCTACAGCATTCTACGTTAAAAATCTCCTAATCTATGGCAAGCTAAAAAAAAAAAAAAGTCCTCATGCTAGATGCAACTGATGAGTCGCTTGGAATGACATTGAAGACATTGGTCACTGCCTGCTTTCTCATTCTTTATTATTGCCATTTAATTTCTCAGTAACTCTTTTGTAACATCAACTTCAATATGTCACATAGCCTCACAGAGAGCATAAAAARCCTCCAGGAAAGACATCCAAAGCAGGAGAAAAAGGCAGGTTTATGAAACAAAGAAGAACGACAGGAAAGCAGTAAACTGAAGAGGTCTGATAGTCAGTGTAACAATACCAGGTACAGATATAAAACTTACAACAGTAAAAGCTATAAGCAACGGTTAGATGAACTGAAGGTCAAAGATCAGGACAGGAACTCAATCRACCTGAAATACTTTTTGCAATGTTTTTATTACTATTGGACGAAACCTCAAGAGACTAGCTCAACATGGCAGAGATTATAGCAGAAATGGTTGTTACAATATTTTAAGAGAAAGTAGATGAAATGTTGCCTGAACATGAAATGCTAGAAAGTACATTCTCTGCTGATGCTGTGTTTTATGCATGCCTGAAATGTTAAGCAAAAGTTCTAATGCAAGATTTGAGACTGAAGGTATTTCAGTTTTACTTCCTGGTTGAGGTCTCTCAAATTTAAATGAGAAGACTTGCTAATAGCTGTCTGTTTGGATTTTCTTCAGTGCCAAATTGGAACCTGGCAGCCTTATGAAAGATGAGCAAGGCAGAGCAGAAGACAGCTTGAACGGTGTCAAAGCATCAACTGTGTCAATTGCAGCAGGAGACCTGCATTGAAATAAGGCAGAGAAGCCAGAGCAGATGCAAGCATGCCATCATAAATATGCTAAGAGCAGCAGTTAATTAGAAGATAAGGAAAACGTATTAGTACAGGAAAAATAATGAGCTCACAAAATTAACTGCATTTGACAAAGAAAAATATTGGGGAGAATACCAAGGGTTATAAGAAGGCCAATTGTAATTTCCAGTCTTAAGCTTAAGATTTTAATAGAATTTTTGAAGTTCCTTTACTTCGGATTAAAAACAAAAGGCTGCTTCTAARGAGTTCAGGCTATTTTGCTATTCTTCACATGCACACTTTGGTTGAGTCTGTTCATACTTTGCCAACACTGAAAGTTTAGCTCTGGTTGCCCTTATTGAAATGAATGCATGCTTTCTGTTTCCAGCCTTGAATTCCTTCCTTGACTCGTCATGAAGAAAAAATGCTTTGGCGTTTACTATCTTATGTAGGTGTTTTATAAAAATGTGAAGTTCAGTGTGGGACATGCAGATAGTATTTTACTTGTTATTTGAAATATTCCAGATCTGCTCTATGATCATATAAAATGGGAGTTCATTTGTTCATGGACATACAAAGTTACCATTTTTGTATCTAAAAATCTTTAGGTAATTAAACAAAGGAGGAAATCATTGATTTTGTTCTTAAAATTACACAGATTAATAGAAAATTTTAAAATAGCAGCAGTTACATTCACGACAGTAACACCCTAATTGTAGTATACAGCATACAGTAATTAGGTAGCTGTAATCACAGAATGGCTGAGGTTGGAAGGGACCTCTAGAGATCATCTAGTCCAACTCCCCTGCTCAAGCAGGAACACCCAGTGCACAGGGGGGCATCCAGGTGGGGTTTGAACATCCCCAGAGAAGGAGACTCCACAAYCTCTCTSTGCAGCAYGATGTGARTGTGTGTGTGTATATACCTATATACATACACACACGCACATGCTCAATCTACATGCTTTGCATTTCAAAGCATARCTAAGTAAYGAAAAAATACATGACTGAAACTAATAACACTAACAGAGTTGCTGGTAAACCTTTAAACTTGTCATATTTTTCTAAGAGTTTCTTCATTTTTCATTTTTGAACAGAACGTTTGCTGTAGATTAAACCGCTCACCTCCCCCACATGGCCTGAAAATTTTAGCTCATAGTTTGCATTAGAAAAGCAGACTCTTCAAAAGAGTTACTGTCTGCCACCAGGTTGGTTTAAAACTGGACTTATTCAACCAAAATGCATTTGGGGTAGATCTTAGAGTTCTAAAATAATAAATGTTCTATTGCTTATGTTTATGTAAATGAGTACAGTCAATAATATTAATTTGATATTTTCTACTCACTGAACTAAATACATTTTATAGTGATTTGCTGGAACTGAAATATTATGTACATGCTTAATGCAATTTTGCACCACATTTAGCCCTTTAGGAAAACAAATCCGTAAGTCAAAGATACTGCACTTAACTGCTTCCCTGTTCCTACTGCTCTGCAGGTACCATGCACAAGTGAAAGGAGAGAGACACGACACAACCTAGTTTCTGTAAAACAATAATCAACAGGGAAGACATGATGAAGCACAATGCCAGGATGCATCAAATTCAAGTTCCAGACTACCTGACTGCAGAAGAGAAACTAACCTTGGAACCACTGAAAGAGGTGTTGACTTGATCTGATGAAATACGCACATATGAAGATTTGCAGTGGAAAACTAGATAGAGACTTCTACTCGCAACAAATTCWTATTTTTATACATTCAATGTAACAAGTAAATATTGGATTTATCACGGCTTTTACTATCTTCAACAAACGGAGACTCATTTTTTCTGTCAGTCCTGCAGGRTTAGTAGTGATGCCTCAGATCCAAGGGACACACTCATATTAGCCTCTGTCTTCCAGAAATGAAATCAGCAAATTAAGAATCCTGCTRCATTGGATGTATGATTTTGATCAAATATGTTAAGACTAAGAAATACAGATTTGCTTAGAAATGTAAACAGAGCCAGGCTACTTCAGTTCAGTATTTGAAAGAAGCTGAAAATGTGCCCAAAATTCAGTGAATGACAATGAGATTTGAGGAACTGTATTTCTGCCCTTTCTTGAGATATTACCAACTTACAAAGTATTGACCATAAGTTAAAGAACCTGGTGAAATGAATGCCTTTTGCCAGTATGTTCTGGGGTCAAAGCTYCAAAGTGAAGCCAGATAGGTGGCTTGGGAACCTGCAAGTGGCAAAAGCAGAAGACTGCTTATAAATCCCTGTAAGGAGATTAGTAATGCCCTGTGTAGTGAGCTCTGATCAGAAAGAGAAAAGGGAAAGGCACGATATAAGTTACAGAGACCAGTGGTTTCAGTTCAGAAGAAATAATGTTTGGTATAAAGGTGTCGCAGCCAGTATGGTGTTTGAAATTAAATATAAAGCAAAACCCACTAATGGGAAACTCAGCAGCATTCCACAATCGAGCTCCTGCAAACTTGGCCAGGTCTGTTTTTTTTTCCTTCTTCTGGCCACGCCRTCTTCCACGGACAKGATGCAAATCTCAGCTTAACAGTTWGCTCTCAGGAAGATATCACTGAGAACCAAACCAGAGCCCTGTTACCACACCCCCGTAACCATTCACCAGCTTTCCAGCTGCACCTGCCTGCCCTCCGGTGCGAGCTACCATGGCCAGCAGCCCCGGGCCCCTCTGCCCGGGGCGCTCCGGGCTGCCCCTGCTGCTGTTCACAGGAGCTTGTTAAACCCTCACTGCGCTTCACTCCGGGCCCTCACGAGGACCGAATCTAACCTTCCTCTTCTACGTGTCTGCCCAGTTTCCCCATAAATAACGCTAAAATAAGAGAACGGCAGAGAAATCCGATTTTTACTTCTGCACCTGCTGCTCTTTGCTTTTTTACAATATTACAGCACTAACAATAACATTAAACTGTCAGGAAATTCACGAGTGAATCATAAAACGCTAGCATCACACATTGCCCGGAGTCCATAACTGCAAGACATCTGAGGAGCAGAGGTCAGAAATGGATCAGGTAATTGCAAACTGAGACCATGGTATTTTCTGCTTCCATCATTCAGRCTAAATTTATTAAATAAAAAGGGAACAATTCTCCTGCCCCCAAATCCAATCAGCCAGCTTCCRTATTTCAGGATCAGTAACATTCAACAAAATATTGGCAAGTGCTCCATGAACACAGCAACCACATTCACATATCTTTACTGTGCTTGAAAATGTTTATTCCATCATTACCCATCTGTTTTTGCGAGGTTCCTTATGGAGTAAGGTGCCACTCAACATGCAGAGAGTGGCAGTCTAAACCCACTGTTTGCTTTAAATGTACACGAGGTCTTGAAGCTGCCAGGGTCATATTAACGCAGCTCTTGGTTTCGTATGGCCCAGTCTTTTGGAGATTTCATACTCTAGAAACCAGTGGGAGACCAAAGGAGCGGGCGCAGCACTACTAGGGGTCGATCTTTGCCTATTCTAGAGGGATATCAGTGCAATGATCTGGAAAAAGCAACCAGCTAAAATGCTTGACCTGTAGCATCACCATCACTGTGTACAGGCCATTTTCTTTTTTATTATGGACAACATAAAATGGAGGCCGAGTGGATGGTGATCTGTTGTGGCAGGCAGACTTCTATGCTAGCGTAAAGTTTGATCAAAAGAAAGTTTCTGCTTCTTATCTGAGGTCTGTCTTCCTGCTGAATTAATCTCTAGTTTCAGGGCTGTCTGTTCCGTCAGTATTTTTTGTGCACAGCAGCAAATGAAGGACTGTTCAGCAGATCAGTGATGCAGTGAGAGTGAAAACAAGCAAAATGGAACAGGACTTTTGTGAAAGTTTTCTTAAAACACTACATTCAGCCCAGGATGAACTCTTCATAGAACTCATTGGGAGAAACAACAAATATTCCATGCAAGGAAGGCTGTGAAAAGCTCATTAGCTAAGCAGAGCACAGCTCCGGCACTCACAGGCACTCGCTGCCGTATCTCCAGCCGCTTTCTAATCACTGAGGCTTCACACATTTGCACAGAGGAAGCCAATTTAAATTCCACTGAGAGCGAGGCCAAGAATCAGATATCAAACTTGACTACGAGGCTATCACGCTTTGCAGGCAGCGCTTACTTTGTCAACAATATRAGCACAAGATTAATGGAGACGACTGTTACCGGCGACTCCGGGTCCCGACCCAACAGACTGCAACTTGCTTGGGTCTCTGCTTTTCTTCCCTCAGATCATTAAGCAGGGCAGGGGGAGGCTCTGATGAGAAACATTTTCTCAGTAGTTCGTAAGACACTATTGAGCTTAACACATTAGCTCCGTCCCCAACACTGGGGATGTTTTAAATGCAAAGTTCACTAAACAGCAGGGGGCAGGAAAAAAAAAAAATCCAGTGAATCCGGCTCTTCCAAACAGTTCATGCTCTGGAATTACATAAGTGATCTGAATTAAKTGAGAACTATCACCCTTGGGAGCAATTTCCAACAGAACTAATGGAAGCACACGGAGTTCTTTATGTCCAGAAGCTGTCACTGTTTGCAATAATATTGAGAGCACATCTTGATGCTGACTCACAGATGCCAAGCTTATTATATCACCTCTCGGTGTTCAGTTCAGTCAGCTATGAAGTTCAGCATCTGGTTCCCTTTCGGGGATTTATTTATAAAGAACACCTACATAAATTTTACCCATAGGGAGATGAACTGTAAAGACACAAAGGATTGATGACTAAATGGAACATTAATGCTGATACAGAACACGTTTAACTATCTGTATAGGACCTGATCCAGGAAAAGAGATGCAGCCAAGGTGATAGGATTACTCAAATGTTTCAAGTTGTGATTTTCTGGATCTATAATCCTTAAGTGGTTAAATTAAGCAAGACAGTCATAGTGAAGGCCTGTTCCTACCCCTAATTTCCTAAGCCAGCTGCAGGTTCAGACCGCAGCCTTACAGCTTTCCACGGTGTTCGCAGAATACTCCGATGAAGCAGCGGTGACGCACTCTGCTCCGAGCACGCTCCGCAGAGGGGCGGCGAGGGAGCCGAGCGCGAGGAGYTCAGCTGCGCTCCCACCTCCCACTCTCAGCACAAAGCTCGTGGAAGTCACCACAAGGACCGTTATTAACTGACAACACTAATAACGCTCAAGYACAAACCCCACAGGAAGCAATGTTGCCCATTTCTCATCATGGTCTGGAAAAAACCCACAAAATTAGATAGAACAGATTGATTCTGGTCCATCAACCTATTTACTGATGTAACAGACTATGTGACACTCTACTTTAAAATAATTTAAAAGAGACCATCTTTTTGTCATCYTTTATTTTTCAATACCTCCAGCCTCTTCTCACAGACACGTAATTAGTTTGCAATTTAATACTCGCTAGGGAAATTAAATATTAATGTTTCATGCCGTAATAAAGTCTGTAATCCCATCCTCCAGAACTCGCTACAGGTGCCTCTCTTCCTTTTCTATCTTATTTTCTGACATTGTTACAAGACAGATACTGCAAATCCCAGCTCTCAGGCCAATATACATTTCATTCTGTCTCGTGTCAAAGCTACACTCCAGAGCTCAAGGCTATTATGTTTGCATACTTGTACTTGAGAGTGGGCTGCTTCCAAGTGTGTGGGTTGGAACAGACAAAAAAAAAACAAACAAGCAAAAAAGGAAAAAAGAAAAAAACAGTAAAACGTACTCACAGAGACTGTGTGATGGGGTGGATATTTCACATATATGCTACATGAGAGAGATAACAAATACACGGTCTCCTACTCAGGAGAGTATTAGTATAATCAAGGGCAGACATAAATTAAAAAAACAGAAACAGAAAACCCTATACTGGAGTTCTTATAGCCAGCTTGGAGCACCAAAGGAGAATTCTCTCRCACACACTCACACAAAACCTACGTCGGGTTGCCAAAAAGCAGCCCCCGAGATTCATTTCACGAGAGGACTCTGAGCAAAGGCCAGACCAGCTTTCAGACAACTGCATGCAAGTGTTATTTTAATTGGTTTACATTTAGCACAAGCCTCACGCGCAATTCTGCCTTCTCTGAGATCTTTGACATTTTCCCCCAAAGTTTTCAATTTGAAGAAACTGCTCTGTAAAAAATTATCTTTCACAAAGGGTCAGCTCATTATAGAGAAATATAATAGCAGGAGAAATCTATTCCTACTCGAAGTTGATCTTTCCATTCCAAGGCATTTCTTTAGCCTCTCTTTCCAGATGTAGGATTTCTTCTGAAAATCATTTTTATCTTATGTAGTGAGAGATTATATCTATAAAATGGTGTCTTTTAATAYTGTGCTCTTGCCTCTTCTCCAGATAAGAGGTGTTCCTGGCTTTGGAAGTTACATTTAGCAATTACTAGACTATGKTAATACCTGCTGGGGCCCAAAGGCAGGTGCTTGATGGGGGGACTCCACCTGGTCCAGCAGCTACTTGCGGTTCTCAGGAGCTCTGCGCTCCCTCGCTGCCAAGCGCTGCTCAGAGCTCAGGACTCCCTATGGATGGGCTCTGCCTGCCAGYCCTCCCGGGCCACGCAGCCAGAACTCTGTCATTCCCAAAGAAAACACTTTCCGTTTTCCTTTCCTGTAAAATTCTGGATTAGAGAATAAAAACTATAGAGATCACTCAGCATTTGCCCAACGCATTTTTTTTTCCCCCGGGTAAAATACAGGGAACTTGATTTCACTGGAAACAAAATTTAATCCATTCCTAACACCTTTAAAAATGCAACCCTAACACTGCACAGCTGCTGCACTTGAGGAAAAAAAAMCATTACAGAAAAGAACATTACATTGAATCCCCTCACACTACAGCACTCACCTAAAAGTTGGAATTAGATGACCAATTTTATGCCTCCRAGACAGGCTAAAAAAGGAACAATACTGGAATCACACCAAAGGGATGGTTGCTGGATTTGTTGGTGCAATAGGCTTCAGCTGGGCCAAAACCAGCAGCTTTTCTCCCTGCCCCTTCTTCATTTTGACCTTCATCTCTTATTTGCAACCATGGCCCCGGTGCCTCCCCTAAGGGTGAACCTCCCAGAGACTGCATTTCACCTCTTGAAACGGGGCTACCTTGCTAATAAAACGGTCGCTATCAGACAACACACTCTAACGCGCGCATTGGCYGAGAGTGAAACTGCCAAAAACTAGCGTGTTAATTGTTAATTATTAATTGTATGAAATAAGAGTGGGAACCAGAATAAGAGATGCAACATGTTGAAACTTGAATTAATCCATAGTGACTTACTTCAAGGACAGAAGACAAGCTGCTAATGACTCGCAGTTCTATAGAGTGGATAGGCAAGTAGGATAAATTTATAAGTAACTATACAGTAATTAAGAGGCTAGCTCTTCCTAACTCCACAGCCAAAGAGCTAGTGACAGATATAACCTATCTTTTGACTAAGTCAAACTTTAAAAACCTGCCTTCTTCGGAATATTGAAGGTCATTTTTTAGAAAACTGAAGCTGTAATAAAAAAACAGAACAAAGTATTCTATATCTTATATTACAGAGTGCCTTTTCAAGCAATTAAAATATTTGTGTGTAAAAATTAACTCTASTCTGGCTATTCATTACATCAACTGATTAGGCATCACCCCAGGTCCAGTTAATTAACAATTGTTCATTTCCACCAGATAAGTTGGAATTAATTTTCAGGGCTCTCTCTAAACTCACTAAGCTCTATCAGCATATTGAGAAGCTCACAGCAGGAAAACCCCTGCTGCCTGTGGACCTAGCAGGTCTGCAGTCTTGAGGGGCCTCTTTCTTGCCAGCATTGGGTAGTTCTCTAATATTAAGTAGATACTATTTTATAGCTTTAAATAATTATGTAGAATTCTCAATTTTACTCATGAACTTCTTATGTCCTAGCCTGTATGAAACAACTACTCTCATTACAAAGCAGGCTTTTGAGATCAGTGGAGTAACATGATAACATTTAAACTGAAGATTTCAAAACAAGTGTGAGATAAGGTACGAGATAAAGGACCTATTTACATATTTATAGAGGTTAAAAATATAATGAAATATTCCTGCTACTACATTTGCTTAGACATTTTGTGCTAAAATTCTTTTACCTGTACTGAGAAACAAGTTTGTTCAGACAAACACAGTTTGTGGGACAAGCTCATTCAAGCTAAATTTTAAAGCTCAATACAGTCACGAAAACAAAATGGAAAAGGGCACAATAGGATGCAAATCTTCCCAAAACAACAAGTTTAAATTTAAATAACATTTTACAATTTAACTTAAAGTGTCCTGACAGCASAGCAGAAACAGCAGAACAGAGCACCTCAGTTAAGCCTGGCCACGTTTGCAGGGATATTTGTTTAGTTTGTGAACATTTTCTGCCCCAGGTCAGGATGAGGGAAACATTTCTCCTTGTGATACTGACCCAGCTAGTCCCAAAGTAATTTGTAGGTGACAAGCGCAACTCTGAAGGTCTTTTCTTGCTCAAGGAGACAAAAGTGGAAAGAAAAATGTTTTGGCAAGGTGAGTTGCTGGAACAGCTTGAGGCAGTGGCGGCTGTTCAAGAGGACACAGCCATACTCATTTCTCCTCCCTGCCAAACATAAGGGGAAAAYAAAGTGTGAAAAGGACAGAAAAGTCTAGTAGATGGCAACAACAGTCCTACTCCAAGCCCGCTAAGCACCCTCCGATTTTCCCTGGTGGTGCTTTTTAAATTCAATACACAGAGATGAAAGAAGGGAGACAACAGCAGAAATGTTATTACTTCAATGTCTATGAGGGGAAGGGTTTGCTACACAAAAAGAAATAGATCAGCGTTAAGAATAGCAAAATGGTTCAAGCAGCTCTACCAGTTTTTACAGTCACAAAATGAAGCATCAAAAATTCCACAGGAACTTAAGGAAAAATTTCTTGACAGTGAGGGTAACAGAGCCATGGAACAGGTTGCCAAGAGAAATTGTGGAGTTTCTTTCTTTGGAGAGACCCACTTGGACGTAATCCTGTGCTCCATGCTCTAGGTGACCCTGTGTGCGGGCAGGTTGGACTAGATGATCTCTAAAGGTCCCTTTGAACCTTCCAGGGAATTCTATGACTCTATGATTTGCAGTGGTATTTTGCAAAAGAAAGTAACTCCTCCTGATATTGAACACAAAAGAGCTGAAAATGGACATAGTGAACTGCAGTCTCTAAATGGGTAATGGAAATTGAGAACCAGATGATAAGATGTCTATCTCAGAAGTTTAAAATCCTGTTATTGAATTACATTTCAGACATACATGAAACACTATATAGCAGAGTGTTACTTCTTTTCTTTATTTTTTAAAAATTTTTTACTGCTTTAACAGTATTGCCCAGGGAGTAATCAGAACAAAGAGACATTCTCTACCAAATTCTAGGTTCCCTTCTGTTACCACCTGATTCTCTTTGAAGCACATCACTGGTGGCAGCAATTGTAACTCACRTCTCTCCAAAAGCAAGAGGCATTTCTATTCACCCACCTCTGCTCTACTGCAACACATTGGAAATCTATTAATATAGCTCAAATAAAGATCATATTGTGCTGAAATCTGGATAGAAAGCAGTTTCCAGCATTCAGATACTGGTTCTGTAAGTTTCTCTGTACAAAGAGTTCACACAGAGCTTACATAAGCTCTTATATATCCTTTTGACATTCTCTGCAATGATAAAAAAAAAGTGATGGCTGTGAAAAGATGAAAGAAATTAGGTTTAAAGAGTCTTATTTAAGCCCAACCTATAGCTTTCCATCCAGACTGAACAGTTTTCACGAGTCCATCACTCCAAGTCCCATCAGAAAACATGGGCATTATCAGAGTGAAAAGAGGACTACGAAGGATAGAGGCCCTACTGAAAGAGGAAGGGAGTAGGAGATCAGGCAAGACAACAAACAAACATGTACGTATCACATGTATATATGACAACACATACACTTGAAAATGTGTTAAGTATTGCGTCACATGGAAGAATATTTCTCAGCTCATAAATTCTTACTTTTTTATGATATAAAATATAAACTAGTTAGAGATAAACAACCTGAGAGTTTGAAATTAAATACTAAAATTTGTTAAACTTAAGGGAAATACAATTAGCAAACACCTTGAAAATGTCGGTCAAAACTCAACCCCCCAACACTGGAATTCACATTAAGYGCCTGAAGTTGGTATTTCATCAACTACCTCTTTTTCCTCCCCCCCACTACTAACCACCAGGGCTAAAAGGGGAAAAATAAAATAATAATAATGATTTTTTGCTTTGTTATGCTAAGGCATCTAGTATAAAATTTCACCTTTGAGATCTATGGAAGTTATTTTACAAGGTAATGTTCAACAGCATATTAAAATACATTTGACTCTTCTTCAATACTTTTATTTAGTTACTCTTTGTTTTCCGTTAGCATATAGATACTTAAAATCAAATAAGAAAGAGTCCTAAAGAGTCAGTTCTCAAGACAAACATACATTCACGATTTAATTCAAGTTACACTCAAAATCACTGTTTTAAGCRTTTGCTTTCTAAGCAGTTCTGTGGATCTTGGCCCTCTCAAGGGTCATACACACATGAAAATAGTCCTGGTGGTGAATCCTGCTGAGCACACAAGAGGGATGCCAAACACTTCATAAAAAGTCTCMTCTCTTACTGCTTGCAGCTTAATCCCTGTATTTTCCATCTGGCTTTGACTCTCTTGCACATACGCAGGGCGTGCATTCCGGAAAACAATCTGCAGTTGGGGTATGCCCTCATCTATAATGGAAGTAAATTGGGTGTCTCTCACGTCACCGAGCTGCTGACAACAAACCCTTCACAGTCCAAGAGACCTGACAGTTTCCATAGCAGGCACATCAATACCAAGGTTGGGGGAAACCATTCATCCACAAAATAACGCATCAGGTATACGGAGCCAACAAATCATCTAGAGAAATAGAGAGACTTTCTATATTTTAAGAGTATGTAAAACGAATATCTCATTTACATTACAAACAGGGGCTATTAATCAACTTTATCATGTATGCTGTGAATACTCAGCAGAGAATAAAAAAAGACCAAGGTTAGTGTCATTTAAAGCTCAAGCGGTCTTACCTGTGTCAAGGGAGGCAGTGAGGAGAAAACGCTATTCTCTGGAAATCAYGCTAAGGTCAAATTATTCTGACCAAATTCATCCCAAGAGTAACTGTTCACTTCACCGGAACTGCAGCAGAATTGAATTTTGCCTAGAGGGTCCAATGAAGCAAATAAGAGTATTTCAAACTGACTTAAGTGGGATTTATATAAAACCTTACACATTTTATATACATAGTGGAGAAGTTCATCTCCATACCAATTTCACGGAGATTGTTTATTTTTATATCAGGTGTTTTGCAAGGTCTTCCAAAAATCAATTACAGTCACAGAAGAATAAAATCAAGACACACTCATTTGTAACAAGCCTGGGGAAGTTTATTCCTCTACAACTGCTAGGCAGTATTCTGTTCGTGCTTGTACAGCCCTAAGTCTGAAATCATTCCACTAAGACACTATGGAAATTTGTCTTTAAAGAAATTTAATAGAATACTGCCAGAATAATATGTAACTTAAAGGCCCAACTTACAGTGTTTTATAGATTACTATCCTTAAAATAGAGATATCCCCTAATCCTGAATAAAGAGCTTAAGAAACCTATAGAAAGCATACTATTCTTAATTTATCCTGTATTTTCTATAAAATTCTCTATTCTATAGTATTTTCAATAAAACTAACCTGACTACTTGGTGGAAAATTTATGCCAYTGGAAGAGAATTGTCAAAATCTGAAAGAGGTAGCTATCATAATTTCACCTAGCATTAATGGCTATCTATATGTACACCTTTGCAGGAATGGAGACAGAGCAAACATCATTAGTCATCAGAAGAATAAAAGTCCAGTATTCAGACTGCTTTGGCTGATAACTAACAGTTTCACGTGAAGAAGAAAAGTCGAACTTATAAGAATGGTAACAGAAAAAACCAAAGACTTCCAAGATGAGTCTTAGGTCAGGACCCATGTCATATCAGGAAAATAAGACATAGCAAAACCCATGAAACAGTCATACAGAATTGTTTCCTCATGAACGCTGCAAATCTGAAAGGCGTACTGTACTAGAACTGTTCAGATACTCTTCCCCTACAGATAAAAATTACCTCACCATTAGTAGCAAAGGTCTGGAAAGGAACTCTGGTGAAATACCATCTCTTTGCCTCTTGGTATGTTATCCCTCTCTGGTTGGATAACCTGGTCATCTCTTCTCTCAGCCTGCAACTTGGAAATTTCCATGAACCTTTCCCCATGAACAAAAATGTAATAGAGCTGGGAAACAACAGGGAAGTGTATTTACTACAGAGGCTGTAAAGACAAGACAGACAAGGTGTCTTATGTTACTTAACTTTCCAGTGACTCAGGGCAGATAAAAAAAAAAATCAAGATAACGCATCTAATTTAGCTATGAAATTCTTATTAGAAATTTGCTTAAATTCTTTCTGCCTTTGGAAACACCTTTAAAACATTGTTTTGCTGAGGTTTAGGCATCTACAGGGGTATCTGCAGTTTTTCATAGCGAGTATGATCTGATGGCCAAATGCACAGATACTATAATGCAGGTCCAAGCCAAGCAATTTGTGCTTGCGTAAATCTGTGGTCTTCTAAACCTCCTTTTTAAGACAAAGGTTTCCCATGATCTATRTCTAATTGCCATAATAAGATAAGAGGAGGGAAAAAAAAAAAAAGGATATCATTGAAGACCGAATATAGCATACCAAAAATGAGTCTCACACTGCAAGGCTTGTTCTCATACTGTCTTTAAGGGCTAGACTGAAACAAAACTCTTTCAAGCCAAATCATTTACAACAACTAATCAAAGGAACATAGCACACGTTTATCTGAACTACCGTAACTAACTCTGAGCTATGATGTAATCAGACCAAAGAGACACTATTTTTTTCAGCATAAAATGACAACTAGTATTCAAAAGACTAAGATTCTACTAGGACCACTTCCACGGCAGAGAAAAACATGTGAATATCAAAGCATTGGTCAAAAAGGAGGTTGGACCACGGATGCATTTCTTTTTTGTCAAATCAAGTCACCTGCTGCTGTACTACCAAGTCCCAAAAGGCATCAGCTTACAAGAGAAATAACGACTATGTAAAGAAACAGGCAGTTTCTCTAGATAAACTTACTATGTGTTCAAGTCTGGAAGCCGAAAGGAACACCTGTGAGTTATCAATAGATCACTTTAGAAGTGATCAGTAAGTGTTCATCAGCTTCTTCCCTGGCTCAACTACTTTGTCTTGTACAGATAACCTACATATCCCATAATTTAAAATGGTTAGAATCTCTGATAGTGAGACCACTTGCCTCTTCTTCTGGAAATATAGCTTTAAAACGCTGATAAAAAAAAAAATCAGAGAAAGTGAAATTCCTTGTGAAGTACTGATAAGTGCTATATGTTCTTGGGACTTTTCAAAGAAATAATTAGTGCAGTCATAATCAAGAGACACTGACTGCCACTGCAGGGGATGCTGAGACTGTGCTGAGAAACAAATTGAGACACACTATCCTGTCCAGCTATCCTCAGAGGAAATTATACTCTTCATAGTTTAGCAAATGTCAAGATTTGAGGCTTTCTTTCCCTAAAAYATTATTGGACAGTGTTTGTCCATTGCAGTTCTTATCAAGTACACACTACAAAAAAATTAGACTATATTAGCATATGCATCATGAACATTTATATCTTGAACTAAACTTCAGTAGTAATGAGTACTTCTAGACTGAGCAGGTTATTTATAAAGAAGTTTGCCTCCAAAAGTGACAGGGAGGTCATATTCTCTTCACCGTTTTTAAAGAGAACACTAAAAAGGGCACCATGGAAAATAAAATCCTAAAACCAATGTCTAAAATGCTAAGTTATGTTATTTGCAAGAGGTAGTAGCCGCAGGCTCTAGTATCTTCATTCCCCTTCGTTTTGCATCTACACCATAAAAGTCTGTGCTATGCTGTGGCTTCATRTATATGTTTGTTTTTCTTAGAAAAACTTCTTCCTGGAACATTAAAGCAAATAGAAGCTCTGGCCACTTACTATTATTCTCATTCCAATTAGTCTTTGTTTATTTATATTGATATTTTTGTTTTTTCTCCAAGATATATTGGAAAAAAACATTGAGATGCAACTTTTGTAATAATATCTGTAATGCAGGAATAGAGAGACACTTTTAGAATAAATTAAATTATATTTCTGTTTTTCATTGGTTAATTTGACAAAGTTGCTTAGTTACTACAGGCTGTGCTAACAAGCCAAGGCAAAATGTGCTCAGCGTACCTCAAGGCTTATAATAAGCTGTTTTGATTATCAGAAGTGTTACAACATACATGTAAATGCTTGGAAGACTGGAAGCCAATCCATAAGTTATGRTTTTCCTAGGCATTCTTCAAGTTACAAATTATATATCTGCATTTTCAACATCAACTCTTTGGTCTATAAACATTGTGCAAGTTGCCATCTCTCACCTTTAGGATTTTCATCTTGAGCAGTTAGTATACTAAAGGAAAGCAAGTATGCCACAGGTAACCAGAAGAATCAGGGATGGTCTCTTCTCAGCCTTAAGCAGATTTTCACGCAAGGAATTTTGCTTCTTAATTCATTTGTACAATTCCAACTGAATTCAAAAGGTCAGAGATAACACCAGTAGGCTCAAAGCTACATATGTCCTGAAACCTACACAAATTTATTCTGAGTGTTGAAATTCAGATTTATGCATGAAGAGAGAAAGGAGGATAGAGAAAGAAGGACAGAAAAAGAAGAGAGAAAAAGGAGAAAGAACAAAAGAAAGGAAAAGAAATCAAAGAAAGAAGCAGAAGTTCCCAAAAAAAAAAAAAAAAAAAAAAGTCCTATGTTATAGTTACTATATGGAAATATTAAAAGAAATCTACTATAAAAAACATTTTCAGAGTTAACCAACCAGAAATTGTTTGCAGATTAGATATGTTAAAACTTGTCCTAGAGATACTGCATATCAGCGGCAATAAGCAGTTGTAAGACACAAGAGTTTGCTGGCCTGACAAGCTGGAATATTCTTTTTTTTTTTCTCCATCTTACTTTCTCCAGATTTTCCCTATACTCTTGAAAAGTTACTYGGATATGGTTGTACAACCACGAGAATTGAGAAGGTTTCTTGCCTGGCACAACGACGGATGATCACAGAGTTTGGTGATATTGCCCCCTATACCCAACCAGGAGAGATTTTGCACTTCATTGGCACATCCCCTTAGCACTTTGTGCCAAGGGCACTTACAGTGCTGTAGCATCAACAACTTTTTTGTAGCAGGCACTTATGCTTTTTAGCACACCTACCATGTTGACATATGGTCTATTGCATCAGCCTGATCAGGCTCCAATTTTTACCTACCAGGATAACATTTTTAACTTGTGAATCCACAGATCAGAATGTCACTGTCATTCTTCCACAAGGCCRTGCACAAARCTAGTGGCAGGAAYAAGTTAATACAGAAATTTCCTGCARCACCACCAGACACAGTTAAGGATCAGTGCAGATTYCTCACTGGGCAAATTGAAGRAAAACATGGCCCRTGCCCTGGCCTCTGTCCTTGAGAGTCAGGGCATTAATATCA
The DNA here is from genome assembly GCA_003342815.1 of Eudromia elegans. NCBI lineage: Eukaryota > Metazoa > Chordata > Aves > Tinamiformes > Tinamidae > Eudromia > Eudromia elegans. The sequence goes on from PTEX01000092.1 coordinate 2,278,847, forward strand.
GCTCTATTTATCAATAAAAATCTATGTCAGACTTGCCTTAGTCCCCTCCACGTAAWCAAGAAACAATCTGGCTTCCTAAAATTTCACCTAGGCCTTTAGGCACAGGAAGGCATGGGACTGCTGTCAGAGTGTGGCATTTTCCCCTCTTCTTTATTATTTTTCCTCCCCGTGTTTTCAAAGGGAGCTATATAAGAATTAATCTGACAGCCTTGTATCCTTACCCCAGCTTGAGTTCTCAAATGATATGGAATATYCATGTTTTCCCTGGCATTCCTTTTCCTATTGTTATAATATATACATTTGTTAGAAAACTRGTATCTGATATTAATCAGACATTATCCATGAAAATATCCATGAAAAAGGTAGCAGACTTGTGCCTTCTTAATATAAAAATATATGTAAAAACACAGTTCAATGCAGCCAGAATTCCAGACATAAAGCACTTCCCTATCCATCTTTTTATTTAATTGCTTTATCTTAATTCTTTTAAGATAATAATTTTTATCTGAAAATACAGTACTTAGCCAAGCTCACAGCAATAACAGCTACACCAACAGAGAAACATTCATTATGCTACTGGCCYAAATACTTCCATGCCTGGTGAAAAAGTGATAGTAAGCTTTTAAACCTTTTAGTAAAAGTAAACAAAAACACATCAGTCCATTTTAAATATGGAGATCAAATCTATTTTTGTGAACTGAGTTAAACCCAAATACTACTGGTTCATGTTCCTAGATGATAGTTTGCCTGAACAAGAGACATTGTCACTTAATTTGATCTGTAAAAACCTCTTTTAAGTAATAATTCATACAAAAAATAKTCAAAATTTTAACAAAAACACCATTTCCTCTTTTAACAAATCTGTTTATATCAGTTACCAAAAAACACTTATTAATAACAAGGTACAGTATTTGTCCATATAGAAAGAGATATCCTGCTGTGGCACACTAACTTGTTTGCCTTTCATCACTGAGAAAATTAATCTCTATGCAATTCCTGCTGGGATAAAGATTTATGGTTTCTCAGATTTTGGAAACAGTTAATTAAGCAGCAGCAATGACTGAGTTGCAGTGAAATGAAATGCGGAGTGTTTTGCAAAGAAAAATGCAAAACACAACTTGATACTCAACTCTCTGGTTCCAGACACAGCTGAAAGAGTACACTGGAAGGAAAAGAGGTCTGTTCTGGACACAAAATCATCTCTGTGCTTCATAGCCTCATCCCACAGGCACCTCCACAGTTAAACGCCAGGATAAAAGAAATTTCTTACCTCCTTGGAGCAAAAGATCCTGTTTGAAGGGTCTCCGTGATTCCTAATTCAGAAGTCCGCGAGAGCTGGAGTCAAAGGCAGGAGCTCTTCCCGTCTTTGCTGACTTCATTCAAGTTGGGGATGAAAGCAGGACTAGAGAGCGCTTTACTACCTGTTAGAGGAAACATAAGAGATCTTTTGCTTCCTGGAGGGACAAGAAGGAACTGCCAGGCTTAGGCTATTTGATGCAAGTTCCCCTTGTTTGYAAAGGAACAGTGAGCTGTGTCAGAGAAGGAAGACAAGGAGGTGGGCAATTTGATATCATTTAACCTCTTTTCTTGCTTGGCTTGGTAACTAATCTGCACATGGACCAAAGTTCTCGCTTGTACTTACAAGTAAACCCTGCCCTGGAAATTCCCYGTTCTCTCTCAGCTGGGACCCACCAATGCTCTCCCCAGCGCCCCATGGCGAGGATGTGGAGAGGGACACAACAAACTGGGGACAGGGAGTCCCATCAACCCTCGTCAAGGCCAGCTGGGCTCTCCCAGGCATCAAACAGGCATCGATCAGTCACCCACCCGGCGTGGGTGTCAGCAGGAATGCTGCACTAAAAAGGGCTTTTTTTTTTTTTTTTATTTTTCTGATGGCGCTGGAGTTTTCAGTCCAAAGCTTGTGGGTGGAAGCAAATACCTCAGTGACTGTTAACCTCCTTCCATTAACTTATTTGCTCACAGTCTCAAGGAACTGTTAACAGTAACACCCAGTAAACAGTGTAACACCCAAACAACATGGGTGTCTGCTCCATAATATTAATCGTAATTTAGAGAAAAACACCACCACTTTATTAAAAGAGAAAAAAATTATTTCCCTTAATAAGTACTGTTACAATATCCCAGAAAGTATGAATTTATTTAGCAGTAACATTTTATTGTTGTGATAAGCTGAGCAAGAATTCCCTTTTTTCCCTTGTTCTAAATATGAAAGTCCATTGTCTGAATTGGTCAAAGGTAGTGTGAGAAAACGAAGAGACTTCCACTCCAAATCCTAGAGATCTTAATCTATTATTAGCTTGGTAGGGGGAGRGAGAAAATGAGAAAGAATTTTCAAGAAAATTTGGCTTTGGAAGCTGAGAAAAAAAAAGTTTGAGACATGTAGGAAGAACAGCAAAATTTTAACACCTGGTAGCCCTTCTGAAAGCTTCCTGTCATGTAACACCTCCAGACTGGTGGGTTTCTATAAAAATGCTTAAGCTTTAAACAATTTATGTTGAGCCAATGGCTTGAAAAGTTTCCCTTACTGTAGAATGTTCAGTTTGGTTTTCAAACATCAGAAAATRTTCACTTCTCTTTCTCTCCCCTTCTTCTCCCCCATATACTGCTGTTTTTGTTTTGATGGTGGAGTTATTCAAAAAATGCTGTGCTTTGGATCTCAGCATTTGTCTCCTAAAAGAGAGTCAAAATTCTTCACATGCTTCATCTGCTGAGTCGGTTTGCACTAACCCCATCACAGGGGCTCTCAAAGCTGCTCTGTTCCCCCAGCCCTGCCCGCTCAGAGTCCCTGCTGATGCTGCCCCTTCTCCCAGGCCTGTTCCCTCCAGATGATTTAGAAGACACCCCAGGAGGATGTTATACATAATTAAATAAAAAATATTTTAAAAATACACCTTTGTATAATAAATGTCAGTACATAAAAATGCCCAATTATTTTCATTTGCTAACCAAATAAGAATTTTTAACTGTAGTCTCCCTCAAAGACCAATAAATGTGTTCACATAAGTCCTGCCTGCGTTCTGAAGAGTCCTACGAGCATGCTCTCAAAAGTGAATAGGGCTGCTCGGATCAAAGTTAATCAGATATATACCGCCCATATTGTGCTGTTTACAATGTGCTTAAGGAAATTACTTCTTTTTAGGGAGAGAATATTGCACAATTAAAGCTTCCATAAATCTTTCTGTTAAAAATCATTTTCTGTCTCTAAATACCATTAAAATGGGTTCTGGCTGGCACACCCAGTGGTCTCTAAYAGCTATAATAGTTTGAGAATCAGTGGAATTCCCTTCCCACAAGCAGAGTTCTGAAGAGCAGAACATCCTTTCTGGGTGTATTTTTCACCATATTTTTAGAGTTCCATTTTTATAGTACCTAATAGAATCACTCAAAAAATCAAACAGGAGCCACAGCTGTCTGCATATACATCAGGGAAGAAGTTTTTAATGGAGTTTTAATTTTCTACAAAGGCAGAAGCACGGCCAAACCTGCAGATTAAATGTATCATTACACTCCTTTTGCATTTCTTTTGTTCTGCCAGAATCGTGTTGCTGAAGCATTTAACAAACTTGGCAAAACAATAGCAAATAATTACTGAGGCAGTTTGTTTTGAAAACGTGCTTCATGATATCTTTCTGAAAGCTATGGCATATGAGCAAGCTTTCAAGATCATTACTCATTACTGAACGCCTCATTAGCGCTCTCATTTATTGCGGCCTTAATATGTTTATTTTGCTAGCCCAACAGAATCCCAGAATTTCTAGCAGTGTACAGGAACCCAACAAATTTGCCCATCCTAAGATGGGCACAGGAGAGCATTTCCAGGATGTTTTTCCTGCAATATGCAAACATGAAAGTGAAAGCTCCTTGCTCTTCCCTAACAGCTTTTCCCAATTTGAGACTTCAAAATTTTCTACACTAAATGATAAAGTTTCTCAGCTACTCCATGAAGAAAGGGAAAGCTACAATAGTTCTACCACACAAGGAATCACCGTAATCTTTGGCACACAACACAGCAGCACTGACACTTTTTTAAAGAGAATTGAAAAAGAAGAAAAGTTGTCATCACAGAAAATCAGAAAATAAAAATCCACATAGTAAAGTAATTATTTATTTAAAAATTACCAGGATATATATTTTACTATATAATCTTATGAGCAGAAATAGCAAATACCTTAGGTTTCATTCTCAGTGAAAGAAGGCATTTCAAACTGAGCAGCAAACATGAAGTTGATCAATTCCCTTAGCCTCTACATGCTGTACTTGACAATTTCTTTTCTTTTCTCTATTTTTTTAAAGCCAGTGTTGACTCCTTAATCTATTAGTCACCTACTCCACCTCAACCCCTTAGTGCAGAACTACCATGCATTATAGGCAAAACAGTCCATCAGAGACATCAGTGACCTGAAAACACCATGGACACAACACAGCCTCACACCTTTGACACAATATCCAAACCACGCTCTAAGTCTTTGGGAAGGATTTACCATGGTTCTTGTTTAAGCTAGGAATCTACCAGAGTTAATCACCGAAGAAATAGTTCAGGCTTGAGTAACACCTCGTTTGTATATTCACCCTTAATCTGATTATTTATATGATCAGCCTTGAGCGAGAGCAATTTTAGGACAGAAATTCTCAGTGGAACAACGGCTGGTTATCTACAAACCATCAAAGCCTTGTCTGACATGAAGCTGCCACAGGACTTCTGCATATGCTTAACCAATTTGGTTAGCAAGGCCTAAATATGGGGAAAAAAAAAAAAGGTTAACCCCCTGATCTGCCTCAGCTGAAAGTCACCAGAATGACTTCAGAGCATTTACTTTGCATTCTGGCATGAGCTAAAGGTTGAAGCGTCTGACGCTATTTTTAGTCTTTCTTCCGTCTTTCCTGGGGTTTTGTAGGGTTGAGTCAGAACTGTGATGCTATTTCAGGACAGATTTTTTTTGCAGCAGAATAAAGGCTACGCGCTGTTTTATGTAAAGGAAAAAAACACAGCCTCTCTGCATTAAGCGCTGGTGATTGGTAATCCAATTTAGAGAAAATCAAGCTGCATCAAATACACAAACTATGAACTTGCCTTATGCTGCTGAGCACAGACAGGCTTTATGGGCATTGTTCCATCTCCAGTGAACGTGRCAGAAGGTGTGAGAGCCCTTAACATGATAAATGCCAGAGAGCAYCCAGCCCATCGCTCTTAGAATGACTGTTCTCAATAACATGCGCTCAGCTCTAGGTAAACACACGGTTAGAACCAAAACCACAGAGMGGTACTATTGCAAGTCCTGATGTATCATTTCTGACATGGGGGACAATGCTCTCYTCTCATCTCCTCCTTTTGCACTATTTTTTTTTTTTCCTTTCTCTTAGCAGGCCATGAGAAAATATCCTACCAAATCTCAAGTTTTAATCAATGTTTCTGCAACTAACATCATGCTGCAYCTGAACAGGTGCTCATCTGACTAGCTCTTTAATTAAAGCATTTCCCACAAGGGCTTCTAGATGCAGGAAAAAAATAATAACGCGCATAGATTTAATTTTATGCAAGATCTGCATCGAATTGCAAATATATACGATCTGGATTAAATCAGCAAAAGAGGCGAGCTTGAGCAACCAATAAGGCAGCACTCTCACACATGAGCAAATACCCTATAGACTGTTCGCTCGCTGGTCTGATATCCAAGAAAAGACTAAAATTATATTGTTTTTATTATTTAGAAATACTCAGTGATATAACCTAACACARTACCACTTCAGCTGAACAGCAAACGCCTCAGGAAGCGGAACGGTTATATCACAACAAGCATCTTGCCACACACTTACATAAGCAAGAACTACAAGACCGTCCTGTAAGCCTTTCAGCCAGCGAGCCTGTATCTTCTGAAATATTGGCTCTGGCAGAAGGCACAGCAAATACTGACACAATTCATATACTAGGCGTTTTTCCCCTGTAGTTTTTTTGTTCTTTTTTTGTTTGTTTTATATTTGGGGGAAAAATAAAGATTTCTTAAAAAATATGTTGTTATCCTTTCTAAATTTGAGACGTGTTCAGTATTATGACAAGGATACTATTCCTTTTACACACTTCAAAGTAGGTTTTATAGGGTGCTGTAATTCCTATCAACTCCACTGCATGTCATTTTTTCCAAAGACTTTCCGACCAACAGGTATTCATGATAACTGCTGGTGCTACGCAGCACTTAAAGAGTCACTCCTGTCTCACTGGGAGATGCACTCAATGGAACCCTGGTCTGTACAATACGACACAGTTCTTGACGCAGACACAGAGAGAGAACTCTTATTTTAACACACTCTCTTTTCCAATTTTGGATAATATATATCTCACTTCAAAAGTTCCCATGTGGATCCTCTCTTAGACAGATATTTTGTGATTTGTCTGCAATTTACATACATTCTCATGTTTCCCTGCCAATGACACCACTAACAGAGGCATAAACACCCATGTTTGGTCAAGGACAGCTCATAGAGGAAAAGAGGCTTCAGCAGAGCAGAGTCAGGGAGGCTATTTCTAACATCAGCTTTATTAATTTATTAACGGCATATTTAGGCRCTTTGACTCCACAGAGATTCATTATCTTACAGTGAGACTGTATGAGAAGAGAAATTCTCTGGAGAACGTGTCAGCTAAATTACTCTGCCATTCCTGCACTTCGTCCTTTCCTAGTGATTCACCTGTACTTGTCCAGATTTAAGGTCAACACTTCAACACCAAGGAATACATAGGCTAGGAATAGTATAGAGTAATGTGTCTTTTCTTCTTACAGTAAATTTGTTGTTCTGAATTTTCTAGAGCTGCTGTGTTAATCAGGCAACGTAAAACATTACTACAAATTGACAATATCTGTTCATACTGATAAAACCACTTCTGGAATTTGTAACAAACTCATCTAGAAAAGTGATCGAAATACTGTAGATCCAGCCAATGCAGAGAAGCTACAATAAATTATAGTAAAGCATGGTAAAAAACAAAAATAATTCCTAGAGATGACAGTTTTCAAGGGCAGAGGTTAGAGAGATGTGCAAAATGGAATCAAAAGTCTTAGAAATCTTGTGGCCCCATCGCACACCAAAACAATACAACTAAACTAATTACATGATTACATGGTATCAATCAATGGGTTGAGAAGCCAAAATCGTGGACCCGGATCCTGAATATACACCGCTAATGACTGTATCCAGATTGTTCCTGCTAATACAACTAAATGAACAATATAAAGAACACACTGCTAATAAACGTTCTTGTATGCCACTTTTCACACCACATTTCCTAGACAGGTTTTTCCTTTTTTGTTTTTTGCTTTTTTAAAAAAAGAAAATCAGAAACATTAATGTGATATTTTGTCATGTACCCAAATACATGTTGGAAATACAACAGCAATGGCACTCAGCACTCTTAAAAGTAGTGACAAATAACAGCTGCAATGGAAATGGAAGGGAAAATTAGACAGATAGAGTGTAATTACTTATTCTGGACTCTGGCCAAGACATTCAAATTAGCAACAGGACGATGAGAAAAATCTTGTAAAAAAATCTGAAGCCAGATAACACCTGGAGTGCTGTTTTTTGCTAGGCAGATGCAAGGCATAAGTCTGGCGGATGGGCACAGCAGCCAGAAAGTTAAACAAGACTGTGATTCCAAACCAGATGGAGGCCACTTGCAAGACCATTCACAGTGTATTTCCCTGAAGGATATGGCCACCTGGGTGAGTTCCTCAGGAAAGAGGGAGAAGTATCAGTATCTGGACACAATGATCAGCACCCAGGTAAATGGGGCTGGTGACCCTTTTGACTAGGACTTACTGAAATATCTTCTTAAGACTGGACCTGTAAATTAGTTTTGCAAGAATAGTGATTAAAAAAAACAGATGAGATGCTCTGAAAAACACTTTTCAGGGCGACCTTTACTGTAATATCAGAGAAAGAAAATATCTGTAGCTACATTGCCTTTCAAGGGAGGAGGCAGGCTTGGTGGTATAATGATCTCTAACAGCATTCAGGTTAGTTAGGAATTGATTGCATAATCAGCCTACTACTATCTCCCCTTTCTGTCCTCCTCCTCCTGATATAAAACCAAAAGAACAAGTTTTCCTTACAGAGAAGTAGAAAAGGTAGCAGAATTATTTGGGGTTGAAGGCATGAGACTGAAGGATGGAGACAGCAAAAAGAAGCCTCTTTCCTTCAGATGTTGTCTCGGTTATAGGATAGCTTTAAGACACAGATAGGCACCTACTGAATTTTCCAAGGCGACCCCTTCTCCCCACCTCAAGCTCCTGGTTCTGTATGATGGAGATAACAAGACTCGTTTGCATCTTGGAGAAACCAAGAAAAAAATAACACTAAATGATATGTGCAAAATGGTATGGTCTCTTTAGATAACTTCTTATGAATCCAGAAAATGAAGATGGACAAAAAAAATCTAAACCTGAAAGTATATTTTTTTTAAGGATATAAAAACTTAAGGTTTCTAATGGTTATTGATTTTGCTATCGTAATCTTTCTTTATAGATCCCTGGGAGGAGATGCCCTATCAAAATGACAAACACAGTATAAAAAGAAAAAAATAACTTTTAATGATACTGCCTGGCAGATACCATCGCAGGTGACCAAGACTAAGGGTCTACTCACTCTGTGATGGAGAGTGGGCAGTGCTCAACAATCTCTCTCCCCGAATGCACTGGCATCTTCTCACTGATGAATTAGCTGCTTAGCTTTTGGTTCCAAAGGTAGCAGCAGGTCACAGACCCTGCGCTGTGTGAAATCTCCACTTGACTGGGATGGATGCAAGAGGGAAAAACACAGCTTAAAAGAGAAGTCTCAAAATACGATTCTGATCCCTTTGCTTGGGAGTACTGGGCAAGTCTGCAAGACGATGAGAAAGTAAGGGGAGGAAAAAAAAGCATATAGGCCCCTGGAAAATAAAAGCAAAGCTACAGAACTAAGAATTAGAAGATTAATCAGAACTAGTGATTCTCACAGGTATGATTCTAATTGAGAACTGAAACTTTAAAAAAAAAAAAAAAAAAAAAAAAAAAAAAACCCAACAAAAAAAAAAAAACCCAACCTCAACTGGAGACAGACCTGTGAAATTTTGAGGGACTAAGAGATTCCGCGTTACGTATGACACACAGTACGTGTTAAGACTGATTCCAGCTTACTGGTTGCCTTCAGTTTTTCCAAATTTTTTTTTTTTAATTATACAGCTTCTCCAGTTTAATTATATAGCTCTTATTCTCTAAACAGAAGGCAAACTAATATCAAAATCAGCAAGCAGTTAGAGATTATGCTTGACTGGTTTCTCAGGGAAAAAGAAAAATGTGGAAAAGTTTTGAAGGACTTTGAATATCAGAAGAAAACTTGACAGAAACCACATTTCATATAGTTCTGAATTACATGAGCATCACGGGGTAACAAGGTGGAGAAGGGCTAAACAGACTTAAAAACAGCCTCAAAGACGAGTGCTGTTCAGAAGTAACAGACTCTGTAAAAGGTCCCATCAGGAAGACAGGCAAAGAACAGGTCGAGGATACGGTTCTGATCTACAGCCAGGAGGGAAGGAAACCAGGGACAGCATTGCTGTGCCATGAGGAYGAGACAGTCTGAATATGCCCCAAAGGAACAGCCAGCGTCTTCCTTACTGGGTTATCTGTGTCTTCCTCTACCTGGCTTCCAATGACTACAGTCCATATGTTTTCTAATACCTAATCATATACAACATCACTGCTGTTACAGAGCCAACTGAACTCTTTATATTCCTGACTCAGGGCCAACAGTCACAGCCAGGTTCCCTGTGCAAATGGATTATCCTGGGTAAAAGCATCGTGAGGCGCAGCAAGGCAGACAGTCTCCACAAACAGGAAAGCGAGAGCTGCCTGCCAGGTACCTAATTGTGGAGCTGGTGCCTGTTGGGAAGCCAGCTGCCTTCCCAGCCTTCCAGATGGAAGGAAGAAGGCAAGAGAAAGCAGACAATGAAGGGTAAATGGAAATCAAATTAAACAARCACGGTTCGCACTACAACTGATCTGCTTTGACTGTCCCTTCTTTATGCAGRGCACACCAGGGATGTTATTTTTCTTTAAGCATAAAAAAGGTAAATTGAAATACAGAAGAAGGCAGTGAAGCAAAGGTACTATCTATCGCTTTCCATTTGGAGCAGCTGTATTCAATCTTCAAGTATACAGGCACATTTAGCAGCTCTGAATGAAAAGTTCAGATATTCTGTTAGCACCATTTCAGTGTGGAGTTTTACATGAATCTTGTCTGTAGTCTTTCGTTTTATAAGCTGAGATTCAAACTGGCTGATATTTTTCCACTCTTACTGTTTCCATTCAGCACAGTAAAGGGYAAGTCTTTCCCACAGCTCTAATGAATCAGATACCATTCGGCAGAACAAGAGACACCAGCTTTTTGGAGCCCCAGAAAAATGGAGTAGGTAATTTCCTGCTTGCACAACATTCAGATTAAGCCTAAGAAGAGATGGAAACTTATCTCAAGCAGCTTCCTTACAGAACAGGCTAACAGCACATCTAGAGCACAGTTTCAGCTGASTCACTGATGTCAGTGCTATAATATTTACTTCAGTGGGCAACATCTATTCCTTAATTACATAATCAGCAATTCCAATACTGTCAAATGAATGCATGTAGAACTACCACTCTTCCTTGCTGTTAGCGACCACTTATGACCATTGAGGCAGAGACRAAAGAATATGCAGAAACCAATAAGGTCATTGCTGGATTACAAATCMCTGCAATTCCACTGCTGGCAAATCAGTGCTAGTCAAAATACTAGATAACTCTGCATTTATCTAATAACTCTGCATTAATGCAGCTGACTTTTGGCCATTATCATCAAGATAGTTAAGAATGAGAACTACCTGCTTCTCATTAAGGGCATATAAGTAGGACAAGATACTTCAGGTAGCACTAYTTAGCATTCTTACATTTGTATATCAACATACAAGCTGTATTACAYGGAACAGAGTTCTTACATGAGCTAGACAAATCAGAGCAGGTAAAACAGGATGGTAAAACACCTCACCTCTGTTTCCTGAGCTAGAAAAATTTTGAAAAGATGCAAATTTTTTTCCCCAAAAATGAATAGCCTCACTAGTTTTTATTGCCAGCAAAGGTATCTGAAAGTGTATTTCTACTTTAAAGCTAGTTTTCCTATATGTCAGTCAATTAAATTCAAGACAATACTGAGGCCTCTTTAYAGAAACATACCTACAATATTTTACYATTAACTTAGCTAACTATTTTAAGTGAAAAGGAACCATTAACCTGGGAAAGGAACAGCGCAAYTTCCACAGTTTCTAAACTTACCAAAGKATKAGGTACRGACAACAAAGGGATAGCAGAAGAAAATATMTATTTAGTATAACAGAAAAATTTTAGAAAACCTAAAAAGATCATTTAATTACTAAAACTATATTTTTTTAGCTACATCCATCAGCACTTCCACCCCAGGACCTTCCATGTACTGACCATTTAGGGCTTCTGCAACAGTGACAACAGGGAAAGTTTCTCTGCTCTATCTTTAAGTAACAAACTGAGGCATTATATTTGATGGATACAGAATATCACAGTTTTATGCTCATAATTGCTTTGATACAAAAGGTAACTCTGAAATGGGTATTTTCATAAAATTCATTTTTACATATATATACATAACAGTTGTCTTCTAAAACATAAAATGTAAAAAAGAGAATCCAAATCCATTCTAAATATAAACAGACTCCCTATACTACCATTCACAGATTTTCTTCCTGTCATACCCCCTAAACTGCAAGAACTCTTTGTCTTGACTTAGTTACTGATTCTATATTTTGTTGTGAACCAAAATGATAACCACCAGCCCAAGAACCAAGGAAAGTCTGCAGAAAATTGCCATGAAAATTGAAAAGTAATAGAGTATTTTTTTTAAACATGCATAGTAGCAGGAGTACCTCGTACTGCGCTACAGCCAGCTCAAAAATGAACATCCAATACAAAGTCAGTTTTCTGGCTACCTTTCTACAACTGAACTGTGGATAGTTTCCATAGACAGAGATGCCTGTCAGTAAAATGAGCTCTGAACCAGGTTCACAGCTGATGGAAACTAATTCAAATGTGGTTCACAGTTGGTGAAAATTAGCGGAACCCTGATGACCTTATTCTAATTTGATCCTTTCTCCCACTATGTATTTGCATTTAGAAATTAAACTCATCAAGTCCCATTCCATATCCTCTCCAATCACAGAGACCAAGAGGAGTGTGTGTTCCATGACCTTTAGAATGTAATTATCAGTCAGGAAAACACTCAGCTAAATGAATCTCTCCCTCTTGCTACCTTCTTTTTTTTTTTCTAGGTCTGCCTTGAAGCACATCTTGCCACTGTGCCCCAGAATTAATATTTCTCTATAACTATCACTACAACTGAACTTTATTTGTTGATTTCACAACTACAGGAATATGCTATAAATTAAAAAAAAAAAGTGGGTTTTTTTTTCCTTGTTCCAGATAGTCTTGTATGTAGCTGAATCCTTGAAACTATGAGACCTAGAGATTATGAGCAAAGTATGGGCTCCTCACCAGGATCTGATCTTGCGGGTTCACATGAACAATTTCACCAGAGCAAGCAGGCAAGTAAAGCAAGCCTACATTGATGGATTGCTTCTTTAAGCAAGGGGAATTTTTTCTCAGTGGTAACATACACAAAGAAAGAAAATAGCTATATTCTACAGATGCCCACTCAATGATAAAAGATTACATAGGAAGTCTTATGGTTAAAGTAATTGGTAGTATGACAAATCTCTTCTAGGACTATAGATGTGTCATTGAGGAGTGGATGCCAAGCCTAAATCTACACACAGCCTTAGAGCTTAAAATTCCTACAAATGCCTCCTGGAAAGTATTTAGCACTATCTACTTGTATTGYAGGAGCTGAGAGTTGTGCTTGTGAACATGCAAGCAGAAGTCCCTGGACCACCTCAGAAGYTTAAGTCCATATTTCCCTTTGTGATTCTTCAGCTAATGATATTTCCTTCTAGCATTATGAGAGTTCCCTCATTTCTCCCCAACAAACCAGCATTTATCAGGAAACCATTTCTGGCATGGAAACACCTACATAGCATCTTTGCTTTCTGTTTTTAATCAAATCTATGACCTTAGAATGTCTCCTGTAGCTTTTCCACCTGACACTCCTGTAGCTAAATGCCAGCTATCTCCAGGTATAACAGATGGCAGAGTAGCTGTCTGTATTTTCAGTTCAGAGTCAGTCTTTTCAACAGGTTATGACAGTTCATGTCACCATTCTTCTTCTTTATGCTTTTTCCCCGCTGCTTGCTTTAAGGAAAGAAAAACACACACAACTTTCTGCGCTAAGTGTGGGCAGTTGGAAAGAGAAAGATTTTTAGTAGATTTAATTACAGCTTTGGTGTGGGTAGATGTGAGGCAGCTCATGTTACCGGGGTAAGGAAGATCTATGTCTTTAAACAGCTTTGTAAAAGGACCTTTAAAAATGGTTGTTCATCATAATTTCAGGCCTTAAAAGCCTCCTGTCATTTCAGGAGACAGAAGCGAAGGGAGGGGCAGAAACCCAAGTTCTATTTAGCATCTCCATTGCTTTTTAATGATGTCTTCAGCATCTTAAATGATCATTTAATATCTTCTGTCATCATTTTTCAGGGAGTCCCACACATCCCTGAGCGTTACTGTCTGTTTTCATGGCTCAGCTCGCAGGCATTACACGGCATCAGCAAGCTTTTCCTCCTGTCTAAACTGGCTTGGGTAATAGCCATATCCATCATAACTCAGACTCAGTGACAATTCATTGTGCTCATCCTAAACATMCTCATGTATTTCATCATCTACAAGTTCATAAAGCCCATTTTTCCTCTATTCAGAGTGAGCTCTCCTGTTCCAACTCTTTTCAATCTGTTTTCTCTTACACTTTGGATATCATATATGGCATATTCCAGGGCACTTATAGCCCATGACATATCTCACATGGGTCCTTTCATTACAATCATCTAGGTTAAAAAACAAAAACTACAAATATGTTGATCTGTTCAATATCTGACAATTATTTCCATTCTTTTTGTGATAATGAAGAAATAAAAACAATTTTCAATTCATTTGCCTGYCAAAAGGTGTACTGCTCCTCAATACTGCAGGGTCTTTTACTTGTTTCCTAGTGTTTCAATAGGATTATCCTCCGGTCCTATTTTTAATTTTATACTTTCATTAAATAAATCTATGTCTGCTTTCAAATTTCTCTCCTATGACTAGTTAAAGTATTAAAATACAGTTTATTTTTTGGGGGGTGAGAATCATCCTTAATGTCATATTTTATATTAACCTGTATTTCTTTGCAGTCTGAGATRAAGATCAGTCTTTCCACATGCATTTTGATTGTCTGTAATGTTCATACTGAACAGCTGAGAATTTTTAATATGCTTTCTTTCCAAGAAAGAGTTCCAAGAATTCCTAATTTATCTTGTAGATGATCCCACTGTTTAGATTTTTATAAATATCTTAATAAATGTCTGCAAGCATTGGTGAAGTCCAAAATGACTCATTGAAAATAGCGATTTCACTATTTATATACTCTAAGAGCAGAAAATATACACTGCCATTGGAAAAATAGACAAAAGAAATTCTCTTTCTGCAAGATTAAAATGTAAAATGAAATGAATAAGTACTGACACATTTTAGGAGCCTCATTATAATGCACTATCTCTATACCTATAGAGAAATCTGCTTTAAGCTTATTAGTCCAGTACTGAGAATCTAAAAAGCATTTAAACTTTCCTCCAAGTTGTTTGCATGTGTGACAGGGGACAAGACAGTCCCAGGTTACCAAGGGTGTTATTTTTAATGTGTTAAAAGTGTTGTCTGGATGGTGTGGTAGCTTGGAACTCCTGGGAGGATGACAGGCACCCATGGGGGAGCAAGCAAGAGTGAGTGACTTTAATATAATTCYATAATTTATATATATACTTTTTTTAAAACCAAAAATTAAATATTTTTCCAGATACATAGCCAAAAAAAAGGGAAAGCAAAGAAAGCACAGCACATCATGACAAGACCCAGTTATGTTCATGCTAAGAATCCCTACCCAGCGCTCAAAACAACACACAGAAATCTCTGTACAGAAGGATAAATAACTGCTCTTTCATTACAAAAGCRTCTTTTCCTCACACTTGCTATCACTGAATGCAGAAACTCTGCCCAAGGCAAGTGGACATGTTGTAACATATTCAGCCATTAGTCATTTGAGCTGAAGTTGGGGAACAATCAACAGCTCCATGAGAAGCAAACACTCTCTTAATCACCATATGCAGCAACTGACTGGCGAATAGATATTGCCATTGCTTTCTCCTTAGAAACCTCTGCGTAGTTTGGCTTCTGTAGAGTATCTCAGTCTAAGGCAAGAGCCACTTCTGTGAGTTCGAGCAGCGGCACAGAACAGAAGGAAGATGAGATATAGATGAGAACACTCTTGGCATAGCCACTATATTAATTTTCCTACTGTTCTGCATGTTTCATGGGGTTGTTGAAAGCTGGACTTTGTTAATACATATAAAAGGCATTAACAATATATCTACAAAAATGAGAAAGCACAGTCTGCTGGAAATGGCTGTCTGCACATCTGCTGATGTGCGGTCTGCTGTGTATAGTCAGCAGACAATATAGTCTGCTGAAAATACGCTCCAAATGAGGGGAGCATGCACATGGCAGCTATCTTCCCAAGGGGACTCAAAGTGCTTACGCTGTGAAGACAGTCATTCTTTTACACAATTCCTTACCATAACCTCGCATATTATTCAAAGATCTAATTTTGAAAATTTCCAAATTTGAAATTTTGAAAGCAGGATAAGATTTCTCGCTTTTGGAAGAGAGAATGTGCCACTAAGATGACTGTCAAAGAGGAGATTGTATCACCATCCTTGGAAATACTCAGAAAAGCAGAGATCTTTATAGGAAAAATATCCATGATTTTTCCCATCTCTGGGAAAATCCGGTATCAGGCTGTACTCATTGCAATTTAAGTGCTAGAATTGCCTGCCTGCTTCCTCACAGGAAGAGTTAGACAAGTCAGTAATTCAAATGCAGGAGAATAGCCCCAGGGAAGCAGTGCCAGGAGCAGCAATTACTTCCCAAAAGTAAAAATAAAATTCTTAGTCAGCACTGGCAAGGTGTCTATCCGTTAGATATTTTACTGCAGAATCCAGAAGCAAAAACTCATTAGTATTATTTGTTCAGCTAATTTAATTATTAATTTCCAAATAAAGTGTACTAACCTGACAGCTAAGCCATTTTTAGACTGCTAACCACAATTCCTCTCTTCCAACAAGCACCATTAGTTAAACCAATACTACAGAAATACTTTTCTCACACATAAACAAAAACCTGAGAAAACATTACAGTTCTCCTGTTCTTAGTTTAAGGTGTCCAGTCTTGATCTGGGAAACAATTTTTATCCCGCTTTATTTTCACATTTATAAGCTCATTAGACAGCTCTTTGTTTTATAGCTAGCACAGGGCTAAGAAAGCCTCTGGCTGGTGCTCTAGGATGCCACAAAACAAAATATGCTTTAAGGTTATGATACTTTACAACTTGCAGCAGCTTATTGCATAATATTCCCCAAGACTGTGTTAAAGAAACAGAAAACCAGTTTTAAAATATATATTCCACATTTCTGACTTGCTCCCAAATTGAACTAAAGGAGTTTAGAGGAAAGCAAGGAAAAGGTGCAACAGAGTAAGAGACAGTCACTGGCATTATGAGAAGAAATCGCTCCCTCCCTCCCCATTTTTGGTTTTAATAATGAAGTCGGGCACACATGCAAAATAATATCCAGATCTTATTTCCACGTGCCTATACAGAACCAAAAAGATACTGAAAATGATGAGGAAGAAAAACAACAAACAAAGTAACATGGGGCAAAAGTAACTCCTCTGCTGCCAACATCAGCTACACAAATCCGGAAAATCTTTGCTGGGGCAGTGAGTCATGTTTTTATTATTTTCTGTTAACATGAAGAGATTATTCACTGGCATTTATCACATGCAATTCTTTGCACTTGGCTCCCTCCAGAGATACAAAATCAAAACTAATCTTTATTTCTGAAATTCAGAAGTATCTCTTTAAAAGCAGAAAGCTGTAAGTGCAATATACATAATTACATAACTTGTGCACCTGTATGAGCTATGTCTGCATCTTTAAACAATCTAGCAAGAATGATTTCCTTAGATTTGACAGAAGTTAAATTCACAATCCAAATTATTTAGTAGTCAAAAATTTCTCTAAGTCCGGACAGGAAGGAGAGGGCAGATGCAGGATGGCACCTGCTCTTGGGCAGCAGAGAGACATGGTTTGAAAGTGATACTAGATACTGATACGCCACTCGAGGACTGCAAAAACAAGCAAAGGAAAAAACCACCCTCAGAGGGATTAGTGCCCGGACTGCTTGCTTATTCTGCACTAGTCACTGAGGTTTCCACTGCAGGGTTTCAACTGAAATGTGTCTGCTTACAGGCAATCAGGGTCTGTCTTCTTTTCATTCCCTTGGTTCCCCTAATTTTCTCATCCAAAAATATTGCATCAGCACTCTTTTTTTTTTTTTCCAGCAGAGCAAGGTTATATATTTTGCTTATTTTCCATTCTCTGTATTTTTGCCTGCAACCTTCCTCAACACACTGTCAAAACTTGGTTATCTTCTCATGCTTTTTTTTTTTTTTCCCCCCCTCCCAAATTGTGACAGACATATAAATAGGGTTCCATTTTATTGCTTATCTATGCAAAGAAAAGCTTAGCCTTCAACAGAGCAGAATTCGGCAACTTTGAGTAAACAACTAGGGCTTGTCCTTCTGCATACATTACTATAGGTCTTTCCAAGCTTCCCATCACCAAGAAGGAATAAAAATGCGAGACATAATGTGCCCGTGGCAGGAATTCACCAATATTTTTTCCTCTTCTCTTATGGATAACACTGCTATTGATCTGCTAAGAATCGCTGTCTTTCAAGTGGCTTATGTATCCTCTGAAGTACAAAAGCCTAGCTCGGAACCCTGTTGCATGGTAACGCAGATAAAATGTGGCATGAATTTAAGAGCAAAACAGAAGATTGATAACCAAAATGAAATCTTGACATTCATCATTGTAACTGTTGTTTTTATCCTGATTTTACACTCATGTTTTTATCAATTGTTAGGCAAAAATTGTGGCAATTTACAGTTTTAGCCCCACCTGGCTCCAGTACGTGGCCTGGAGCTGGGCATTTTCCTGGGCCCCCCAAGGCGGCGGCTCTAGCACGAGGCTGCAGCGGAGGAGACAGAATCTCAGCAATAAACACAAACAAACCCCTCGAACAAGCTCGTCATCCTGGAGCTGCTCAGTCGTGCCCATGACTCACTTTTCAAGTCTTTCACATGCAGCTGGCTGATAAGCCATGCAAAAATCTAGAGCAAAACTACTAAAACAATAATGCTGTAAGCACTGCAGGGGACATAGCCAAAAAGGAAGCCAGGTGCAGGCAGGACAGACAAGGTCCCTTCCTGCAAAGCCTCTGGTGCAGGCGCAGCAGCAAGCTGCACTCGTGCCCTCTGCCAAGGCTCCCTCACAAGCCTCAATTTGGGGTCCTGCAGCCTACAAAGCCACAGCCTGCACAGATCCCTATATGCCCCGAAATGCCCCTATGGGGATTTGAGACCATGCTCCCTTGCTGAAGGGCACCTTGTGATGAGCCATGGTTGTTTCAACAGTTAAAATATGCATAGACAAAAATCTGATACATTCATAAAAGCCAAATGATTTGCTCGAGTTTATGTCCCATGATATTGATTTACCACCACCTATTTTTCAGTCTCTTTGAACTGCTGTGTGCAGTGATTGGTCATCAGGCAATCAGTTCTTGACAGACCTTGTTTTTCCTTCACTAGCCTCTGAATGTAGCAAAGAGTTGGGGAGTGGCAGCCCTTGCAGGATGTACCTGGGCCAGGTTGGTATTTCACAGTGCCTAGTTCCAAGGGGCTGTTGTGCCGTGCAGATCAGACATGGGAGACCTAGACACACGCAGTTAGCTCAATCATGCAAAACCCTGAAGATCAGCAGTGCCTAAAGAGCATAACTTGTTTGTCACATCAGAAACAGAAACAAAAAAACACTGAATACCATACCAAATGATGCAGATGGCAAACCCATTAAAATTTATTGCTTGATATACAGCCAGTTTCTTGCATTCTGGATGTAAATTGACAYGATAATCAAATGCCATAAACAGAGTGCACTGTAGCATGGCATGGTATATTAGCATTTCAAATCAGATACCAAATAGAAGTTTTGAAGTTGTGGCAGTAACAAAAAATTTGCTTCTGTTATTGGCACAAGTTACCAAAAAGAGTATTAATATTGCTACTTAAAACCAATACTACCAAAATACTTCACTGTGCAGAATAGTTTCATCGGCGTTAGATTTTATCAATAATTTTTTTGTTTGTTTCAATCTTGCACAGTGTAAACCTGGACCTTCCGCATTCAATGCGCTGTCAGCACATAGCTGGGCCAGTCCGATTCGGCTGGGGGCCTGCAAGAACAATTTATGCTTTTGGATCACCAAGACCTTCCAACTGAAAACTGTTTGGTGACTGCTGAGCAATCACCACCACCTTCTCCTCCTCCTTCCGCCTCTTTTTTTTGTCCACAAAAAGCATAGATTAATAATAACGCCCATTCCATTAGACACTTCTGCAAGACAGCTCTTGTCCTTTCATGTTATATTAATAACAGACTGTGTACATGCAGAGCTGCTACTAGAAGACATGCAATGTGCAAATGGCTAGCTTAAAAACTGGCAAATTTACTGTTAAAATAGTGATCCACTCTGCTTGATTCAGATCCTGAAATTTTCTCTGGCAGAAAAGTGTTCTAGATATCAGAATTAAACACATACTTTATTCTGTTGTTACCATGTCATGAAATCATTCTTTACAACATTAAGGAGAAAAATTTTAACTGCTAGAAGAGACAAAACTCCACAGAAATGTATGCATTTCTCCCTAACAGACTTGGAGAGATACTCAGAAAAAAGTTAAACTAAGAACCTGCAAATGGCGTCTCTGTTGTGCTGCTGCAGTGCGGATGTTGAGGCACAGGATGCAACCAAATCTGAAATAAGAAGAGCCACAAAGCAAGGCAGGCAACCCCTTTCACCACCACACCTTGTTCTCAGGCTTTCCCTCCACTGAACTCTCCCCTTGCTCTGCCCAGCATGGCAGCCGATGTTTCTGCTATGACTGTTTGAAACAGTGGAACAATTTTTCCTGTTCCTTCACCAACCATTTCCTACTTCCATCCCACCTATACAGTATCTATGTATATCCCAGTCCTCAAAGAGGTACACTAGAGAGGGATGGAAGGGAAGAGATGATGGTACAACTGAACAAACAGGCTAGAAGATAGGGTTAGGCAAGTCAGAACTACAACCCACAGCAAAATGATCATTAACTCAGGGCTTTCCCAACCAGTAGCCATTAGCAAAACCTAGGTGAAATACCCAGCCTCACTGGTGTATCTCTGTCTGCCCAGTATTTCTATCATTCTCTGCTGTCTCTTCCTTTACAGGACTTTAGAGAGCAAAGAGAACGGTCCATCCAAAGAAAATCCCATCGAATACAGCCCAATGCATTCTGCCACTACCCTTTGCAGCCAAGACTTTTCAGTTTGACAGAAGATGCTGTTCCAATTATTATGTTCTAATGTGGTTGAAATCACTCGATTACATTGCATAACTCCTCCTCCAGGTACTTCCTGACAAGGTTACCGTTACCTACAGCCACATTACCTCACAGCACACCAAAAACAAGCCAGCAAAACCCCCTCAAAGCCGCTCTCAGATTTAGCTGACTACAGACTCTCTTCTGTGACAGCTAGTTAAGATAATCAGCATTACTGAGCTTGATTAACAAAGCATTGCAATGTGTCTTCAAATTCAAACACGATGCGTTTCTCCTTTTTTGCCCCTAACAAACACGAGGGGTATAATGCATAATGGGGGGGATTAGGCATTCAGTAACTTGCAGGAAAATCCTGTTTGCTTATCAAGGAAAAACAGTCCTGGAGAACTGGCTGGCATACCCGATATTTTTTTAAGCTGTCATTTAAGATTTCAGCAATAATAGGGAGCTACCATGTGGCATTTTCTAAACAGTAATTGGAATAGCTAAGTATTTTTCAACTGCTTATATGCACAGGGAATAAAAATAGTATTTGGGCACTATTTTTGTAAGCAAAACAGGCTACAAAAAAAAAAAAGGCCATTCTTGTCCTGACAGAACTTGCACAAAAAGAGACACCAGATGACTTTGTATTAGACATCACTATTTCTAAGCCCTGTTAATTCTCAAGTTCTTGATTTGTGCTCTTAGGTGGAGCGTATTCTCTGAAAGTCTGTTTCAACTTACAGAGTCAGCTCACAAGGGAAACCAAGGAGAAGCCTTCCCCTCCTCCAAGTCCCCTTTTTCCTACTAAAGTAACATTTAATTGCAGCGTCACCACAGAAAGCTGCAGTGCGGGAGAGGGGCAGACAAGTTCCTGGCCGCTCCGCACAGCCCCAGGGCTCAGCTCCTTTCCTCGCCCTCCTTTCTCTGCTCCATCTGCAGCTTCTAGCACCATTGCACATCCTTAAAGACCCTTTTCAGGAAAAGGAATGCCTATTCCCACAACCTTAAAGGATGTGAAACAGTAATAGCAATCCTGGTTTCTTTGGGGTAAAGGGAAAGGGAAAGAAACTCCAATTTTGCAAGAACAAAGATTTACTGCTAAAGAGTGGACAGAGATGAACAGTTTTCCTGAAACCTAAATCATTACATGGCTTTACTTTTAGTGTCTCTACAGTAAATTTGCATTTAAAAATGTATCTGTCACTGAAAGTACCTTTTCTTTCCAGAAAGGGAAAAGCAAGATTCAAGGACTGCTTCTCTACTAACATAAGCTCCAAGGTCTGTTCTCAGGTAACATTCTAAGAGAAAGGGCAGGTAGGACAGGGCTCAAGCATAGGATTAATCCTATAGAAGACTTCTCCAGTGCATGTGTGGCACAATAAAGAGACATTGAAGAAGAGTACAGAGTGATTTCCTTGTAATTAGAGCAACAACATCAACAAAACAAGCAAACAAAAACCCGTCCTCACCCTGGTTATACTCCTTCTTGTAAGAAGAAACACACCACTCCCCCTGCTTCCAAAAATCCTGATAAGTCAACTGAAAAGCTGTCTTCTGTTCTTTCCTTGGCGTTAAATGGAAGAATTCATGGGGATCTGCCGTAGCTCAGCACTTTCAACTTTCTCCTGTATTCTACATATGGAAGGTTACAGAGATCTGAACTCCTTGCTGCTCTGAAGTTCAGGCAGAAATGTCAGTTTTAGTCCATTTACCACAGCCTCAGGCCTCACTGCCATCTCTGCCTGTGTCACAGAAGCTCTGAAGGAATCATCCTTCCTTTTCCTTTGGTTACTGTTTGGAATACCACTTCTGAATCAGCAGAATGAAGGTATGTTACAGGTCCCACATAAAATAGGAGCCAAACTGCAAACTGATAGTGAGAAGAGAGCGCTGAGAGGCTGGATAGGCCATCACTTGGCTAGGACAGGTCTGCACACTGAAACCGAGATAAAAATAACCTCTTCAGGTGATCATCCCCAGACAGCTTGCCCTGCTGCACCTCTTTAATTGACCTGCTTATCAGATAAGAATCCGGTCTGGTGAGGAGTAACAGATTCTTAAATTTCTCCTTCCAGGGAGACTGGACAGGATCCATGTTCAAAGAATCATTCAGATGAAGACCCCCATCTACTCCCTATAATCCTTATGAACCAATTAAAAATCCATCATCATGTTCTATGTACGTGAGTGTCACCAAACTGGATATCTGCTATAAGGCAAAATTAAAAGAACAAAAGCCACTCACTGGAGTGTTGAAGGTCACTGCTGTCTAATAAAGGATTTGTGACTATGTAAAACTAGGAAAGATATATTCTGAAGCTATTTTCACCCAATTAACTCAAGCTGAAAAGAATAAAAGCAAATGTTGTTTCAAAGATAAGTTTAGACATCTGATGCCCAACGAAGACGTATGATGGGCACTTTCCCCCTGCCTCTTCCCTCAGAACTTTTAAATTGGGTTCGTTCTCTCTTGCCATTGGAAACGAAGTGCAAAGTTATATTTTGTTAAATCTAGTGCAGAATTGCTTTTTAAAAAGCCCTCAGAATATCAAATTAATTATTTCAAGAGTTCTTGCTAAAGCAGCTGTCCTTTGTGTTTCAGGGAGGTGATCAACATTCATATATTTTCCTCTGTTTACTCACAAACACAATTAGCATCTTGATTGTTTACTAATTCTTTTTTTTCCAAATCTAACTGACAGCAGAAGATGGTGAACTTGCAACAGCAACGACTTTGCTTGCTCATTTGCCTAGCAGAGATGAGGCAGGCAGCGCAAAATAAATTCCTCCATCAGGCCAACAAATCTTTCAATGGGTTGCTTTTGAAGGTGGCTAAAGGCTTCAGGGAAGGTAATATCATGCAGATACTAAAGATGTAAAACAGAGGATAGTAAAGCAAGGCAGATGTACGTCATCTGACTACAGGAAAAAAATCTTTCCAGCTTACCTGAAACAATTTGCAATGTTGAAGATGTGGCACGCTCACCTACTCGCCAAAGCTTGGACTTGCTTAGGATAACAGTGTCTTGCCTAAATTGCCTTGGAGAAACAAGAGCAGAGAAACCTCATTTGTGATGGTAAACCCTATACAAGTTAAGGGAAGCTTCCTTGCCCTAGATCTTATAATAACCTAACAGAAGAGAAGACAAAAGGACGATTTCCACCCTCCCAGCTAGAAAGAGAGGTCGTTACTAATGCTGAGTTAAATATTCTACGCCTAGAATCTCATGTTATGATATTATTTTACTATTTGGACAAAAGCAAGGTAGGGAAAGAGTCCTGTAGATGCCCAGATGAGTTTCCCCATTAAACCCTCCTGAACACTGAGACAACAGTTTAAAAAAAAAAGCCAAACTAAGCATTTTCCATAAAAAGACACACTTCTAAAACATCATTTAATTTCGTTCCCTTCTGTTTTAGATAAAAGGGTGAAGTCTGAGGCACTAAATTCAGTAAAGCTCCTGTATTTCAGCAGATAGCCTTAGAGCCTGTAAAGTGGCATAAGGAGCTTCTACACCCTCTAACCTGATCCAGTACGTTGGCTTGCAACCGATTCACACAGTCCAACAGCTGACGCTGCAGACTGCACCAAGAGATTGCCATATCCCCATTAATAGGCATTAACCCTAGATATCTCAGACTACTACCATTTCAAAAAGAAACGTCTGAAGGCAGAGTACTAGCCAATAGCTACTTCGTAAAATTTTAACAGTTTTATTAAGGGAGTTTTTCCTCTTTATTACCTTTTGTTCCCCTTCTTCTCCAGGTACTCTATCTTATTAT
Source organism: Eudromia elegans (assembly GCA_003342815.1). NCBI lineage: Eukaryota > Metazoa > Chordata > Aves > Tinamiformes > Tinamidae > Eudromia > Eudromia elegans. The sequence continues at coordinate 2,303,365 of PTEX01000092.1, forward strand.
TTCGAGGGAAGAATGAGAATCAGAAGAAAATTAATATGCAAATCAAAAAAAAATGACTGATTTAAAAAATACAGAATCACAGATAGAAATTTTAGGTGGTTGTATTCAGATACTGAATCCACTCTAGTTGTACTTGGCAAACCGCTGCATCAGCAGAATAGAGTCAAGATCTCTGGCTCAGCAGAGAAATTATGTCCACAGTGCCTTGGTTCAATCAGCTGTGAAGGATTAAATAAGTCTCTGAGGGATCATCCTTGTCATAAAGTTCATAATGTTGGAGAGATGCACGTGACACTTGCATAAAGACTGTGAGAATTAATGAGTATCAACTATTGACTGATCCAAGAGAAGGCAGCAAAAAGGGAGTATATGGGAGGGCAAAGAGGAAAATTTATCTGGACTAACGAACTCCAAACTGTAGATGGAAAGAAAGTAAGATTTAATTGTGACATTTATGTTCCTTATAGATATTTCTAATCCCAATGTTCTATTATTATCCTTATAGCATTTTTAAAGTAACGTATTAGACAAGGCCCCTCTAAGTATTACTTAGACACTGTCTCCAAAAGAAACAGGCAGACTCTACCCTGTTGTTGATACATACCAAAGGAGATTCACCACACATGACTGCTTTTTGCTACTGTGTCACGACCTTGCTGTGACACCTCCCATCTATTTATTGGAAGAATCTCTCATCTATTTATTGGAAGAATCTCTCATCTATTTATTGGAAGAATCTCTCATCTATTTATTGGAAGAATCTCTCATCTATTTATTGGGCGGGCCAAGTTTATTACTTCCAGGTGAACGGAGTTACAGCCGATCTGGCAAACAGGGATTATTTGGCAGTGTTGTAAAAGGATCTTAGTCAATAAATTGTTTTCCTTGCAGTTGTACACATGAGAAGTTACGTAAAACAAACAAACAAGAACAAATCTGAAAGCATGAACCATCTTTTAAAAGCACAGCTTTGCTTAACACACAACACAAGGTAGCTGGGCTAATAGCCCTGGAACACAGACTGTGTGGGAAACCCCAAATTATGATCAGGCTTTGGTACTACCCTAACCATTAACCCTGACCCCAGGTGATCATTTCTTCCTCAGCACAACTGATCAGGGGCTCTCACAAGACCTCCCTGTCAAAAGTCCTGGCTTAGGCTATAAACCAGAGAACCGGTCACTGATAATTGCTGCTTTTATAGCTTGAATGTATATTTAATAAGCAAGATGATACTTTTGAGAGTCAAGTGAAGTCAGCTTATGGAAGATGATAATAATAGTTACTCACTTGGGGTTCAAATTCTGCACTTGGAGTTCAATAGTGTTATGCATGGCATCACAGTATACACATTGGACTGCTTAGTTACAGGACAGGCCCTAGCTAAAAAGCTATTTCTTTTGTTCTCATCGACTCATGTTTTCTTTAACCAAGGGTACAAGTTTTTATCTTATATAAAAGAAACTAAATTGATGATTAGTGAGAATAGGGTTCATTTGCATCGTACAAGGAAAGCATGAGTCACTCAGTCAGATGAGCTGAGAGCCGCTGCACACGAGCGCACAGCCAACAACTCCAAAATAAGTGCTGCAATTGTTTTTGGAAGTTGATAACTGCCACAGAGAGGAAGCAGGCAGAGCTAGGGGTAGGGCTGGGCACAACAAATGAACTAAAAAAAGAAAAGAAAGTTCTTGTGAACTCTTGCCCTGTTACTTTCTAGTCTCCTTTTACCAGAGATCTTGAAACACTACCAGACAATATCAAGAACACGCTTCCTACTCCATTCTGTACTATCCTAATGTACCTAGTGACTTGTCTGCTTAATCCTGAAGCCCCAGCACTCTTGTTTGGGATTGCTAATGTAGGCATTCAGAGTAATATAGCAGCTCCTGAGAATGCTGCTGGAGATATCAAGTGGAATACTAGAGCATGCAGCATTAATGGACTGTCAAGTATCTTACAATAGAAGCTGTAGAAAGTACATCTGAATAAGTCCAGTCTACAAGATTTGAATCTCCTTTAAGCAGACAGGGAAAAAGTGCATGTCCACAATTACTACAGTCCATAAGAAGTTGCTTCACTCATTGATGCAAGGATGCTTTCAAAATTTTCAAGAGCAAAATTGAAAGAGACATATACAGAACAAGTGCACCTCAGTCAAAAGTTAACCATCATAATAAACGTCTAGGATTAGGAACCCTCTTTCTCATGACTTGTAGTCGATTAATATTGCCTTTATCCCAACCAACCGTGCACTATTTGCTCCCCTGATAGCCTCGCATGCTCATTAACACAGAATTGATTCTCTGTTCTGGCCTCTCTTACTCAATCACCTGAGTTATCTCAAGAGAACAGGTAATCATTGAAGCCGAAAGGGTCAAGATGGTCTGCCTGGCATAGTTAAATAACTTCCCTTGCACAAGCATCAAGAATATACAACTGATGCACTGATGAGGTGCTGCACTGTCTCACTGTGATTGTTACAGTGCCCTTCTTCATAATCTTCTGTAAATTATTTATGTTTTGAAATTCTAGAAAGAAATAAACATGGGCAGGATTTGCAGGCCTTTGTTTTAATTTGCCTTCCGCATTCCCCCAAAATAATCTGATCAACAAGATTTAATTTACATGGATTACTTCATGACAGCAGAAATTTCCCCCCAGTAACCTGTGAACCAACTTGTAGTTTTCAAACTACAAGAAGTGATGTCCTATGTTATTATCAATTTACTGATTCAGTTTGTCCTCCCTCCAAAACATAATCAGATCACATAATCTCCAAACATTAGAAAATTCGACACTAGATGTCATTTTTCTAGACATTCTTTTAATCGTGCTGTTGTCACTGCAGTACTACTGAGAATTAGCATATAAAAACACAACAATTAGCAAAGGTTCAAGCATAATATTCAGACATTTAAACTGCTTTTCTTTTTTCTTCAGTAATTAACTCTTCCTTGGTTGTAAGGAAGATATCATTCTCCAGTAATAGCCTAATATTGCCTAAAGTATGTTTCCTAGAGAGAATTTCACGTGCTTGACTGACTAAAGAGGGGGATTGAGTATTTCCAGGCAGGTCTATGAAAAAGAAACAGTGGCCATTACATATGGATATTCTTTTCTTCTCCGACCCAAATGGTCGGACTTCAAATCTGGTCCATGACCTATGCAGYCACACGTTTCTTCTGGGGCAGGCTGCATGAGATGGTTGACCAGAGCTACCAGCTCACCAACCTGTAGAAGGGCAAAGCCTCCTTCTCCTCGACCCTTACAGCCATGTCTGCTCCCAGCCAACCAGTCCTTGCCCACCTGTGCGGGATCAAGATGCTTTTCAACTAACCTGATGCAGCTAATTAACTGAGACAAAAGGGCTCTAAGGCCAGATTAGTCAGCCATGTCCCATCATGGCAGCGTCCACCGAGACCCTGAGGTGGCCCCAACACWGCACTGGAAGCCTTCAAAAAGGACATACACAAACAAGAAACCCCCAAAACACTATGCATGATTAATATTAGGCCAGATATAGCAAAAAGTTGAGGGAGGTTAAGAAACTATTGCTTTTTAACTTGATACATGCATTATCTGTGTTATTAATAAACATACATGCAACTCTGCTGATTTTAGAGAGCTTGCAAAGGCCGGTAACTAACAAGCTGACCAATGGTACAAATCATCATTTTATATCTTCTAATGGGGGGGGGAAAAATAAACTATACCATTGGAGAAAGAAAAAGTAAATAATTTTCTTAACAGCCAATGCTGTAGAGGAGGAATTCCAAGAGCAGGCTRGTCAAAGCACAAGCTCCTCCTCCTCCTGTACTGGGACTACAGGTTTAGCCAGATGCTATGAAAACAGATAGCAGAGCTCAAACAGTCCTAATTGSAGAGCAACATCTGGGCAGCAGAATCTAAGACATTAAGTGACATTAATAGTGGGCTAAAACTCAGCACTTTTTGTACATGAAGATATGAATGTGTCAAATGTTTTCAATTAAAGCTTTAGGCAGTTTAAGATATGGTTGCTGGATCTTCTACCTTATTTGTTAAATAAATCACTTGGAACTAACTTTCTAATAGTGAATACAATTCATTAGCCAATCTGAAAAATAATAAACTAAATACTAAAGCCATAACTAACCACCAATGCAGCCCCAATGAGCCCCATCATGGAATTTAATGCCTTGATCATGATAGGCATTTTCTAATCCCTTCCAAAAGGCATCTCTTTTCAAGTCAGCTATTTAAATACAATCATTAACTTCCAGGATGTGACAGGAGGTTTGACAGGAAGGGCAGCAAACATGGTATAAGGTTCATCTTGAGATCCTGATAAGTCTCATCTGGTTATTTCTTATCTAACAGCACAGCATGAATTTAAAAAAAAAAAAAAAACCCACAAGCCATGCCTTCCTTTGTTCTATAAGCAGGTTTAATTAAACATGATCTCAATGATAACTTTCCGAGTGTTATTTATGTTAAATATTCTGCAGTTAAATCTTACAACTAATAGGCCAAGCAACACATCTAGAGCTTTGTAAATTGTTCCTGTCACCCAGAGTAATTTATTTGAACAGGAAAGCCCTTTCAATGTTAGTCTCTAACAGCAAAGTGGCAAAAATAGAGCACTGAAGCCCTTGCTGTAAAGTCTGTGCCATGATGCCAGATTATATCGCTCCACAGTTATCGCTCAGCTTTGATATTTCTGTCATGGATCATTGGCTAGGTGCTAAGGAGACAAATGGAAGCATTTGCCACTTGACAGCTTGCACTTTTTTTAATACCAAAAGCTTATTTTATCAACAAGTACAAATAATTCTACTTTCTTGACGCACATTCTGCATGTTTACGATACTGATATGAAAAAATTAAGTACAGCTGTTTAGTGGAGAAGAAATTACTATTTCTTATGTACCACTATCTCAGTGTTTAAATCCTTAATGGGAAGTTATATACAACATTAGAACTGTCTAGATGTGATTTACTCCCATTGGACCATGTCTTTTCCTTTTGATCATACAGTTGGCTTCAGGAGAGCAGCATTTACAGAATAGTCAAACACGTTCAAGTATTTGCAGTGACTGCAGTACTGCCTATTTGTAGCGGCAGCAATGAGAGGTCTTACTTCAAAGCTGTGTGTCATAACATAGAGATGAGGGCCATCTGCTAGGTCTTTGCTTTGTGCACCCGTGTGAAAGTCATGGAGTTCAACAGCTTCAGAGAAGAACACCTAGCTGTATTCTAGTGCGATCAGATACGGTGGATACACTTCCAGTGATGTTACACAGCTACAAATTCTGCTCTTCACAATAAAACTACATCAACCACTACATGTGAATAGTTGAAAAAAAGAGAAAGATGCTTCTGTAAAATGCACTACACAGTGAGGCAACTTGCCTAAATCATTGAGTGCTCTACGAGTGGGAAAGCTCTGCTAAATCCTTTGGGCATATAAATTTTTATACTTAACATCAAGATGGCTTTTTTTGCATTTTTTATATATCTATATCTATGTAGTCTGTGTCTTACTAGCAGTTCAGCACATCTCCTTTCTCTTCTTCAATTGAATAAGGCAAGGTTTTAAAAAACAAACAAACCTCAGATGCTTTATCGTGACTGAAGGAGCGAGCAGTTTGACAGATYAAACAAAATGTTTTTAAGCAATTAATGTAATTGATTACTCTGAAACAAGAGAATGTAAATAATTATTGCATGTTCCAAAGGTGAATATAATTAGTATAATTAACTGTGTCAAGAAATACATTATTCTGATCAGTACTGGTCCAGGGAAAYAAAGACTCTTTTAAAACAATTAGTAAGACATTTATGACTCCGTATTTTCCAAGGTCTGACTTGTCAGAATGCAGAACACAATATATTTGTTTGAGCAATATCAACTGCATTATTTGACAAGAGATTTTAATTGTACATCTCAGGTTACCACATAACCTCAGAAGACAGGGAGAATAAAGGGTTTTAACCCACGGGTATTTGAATACCTGGTTCAAGTCAGCTTACCTATTGTAGCAAGTTTATACTGAAGTTATTGAGGAGTTATATTGAATACACACTCYGAAAAGCAAGGATTAAAGAGAGAGGAGAAAAAAAACAACAGACAGACATATGGCAGCACAATAGTTACCCCTTAGTTAGCTGAGACTGCCAAAGTGTCCCTTGTTGTTTTCTCAGTATTCCTTACTGTAAAGACCGAATGAAGGAGGAAATAGATAGCAAGGCCAACACAAACATGCTGCATAGTTAATGAAAATAAACTAAGAGAGTAGATTTCTGATGCTACACAGAAGTTGTCATTTAGCATATAATCCACTAGTGACTCCACATTGTGATCATGAAATCAAACATCTGCATTTGGATTTTTCCCCATAGTTAACAGAAGTTAGAAGGGAGCCAATTAGCAAGATATAGTACAATGGTAATTACTGTTAATAGACATTTAGAAAGTTTCTTCACAGTAGACTACATATTACAAAAAAAATGAGGGATTTGGTCTTCCCTCTTCTTTCTCATAGGCAAGGTAGGAAAAAAATCCTACTCACCTAGCAAATTTCCTAACTGTTGATGTTAGCAGGCAGACCCAGCCAAACTGTACACAAGACAACCACTAATTGCACCATTCCACCAGTATGGACTCCAGGCAATTCCAGTTCTCCAAAGCCCTTTAGAACCTATAATAAATTTTGTGTTTACACAGTCCATAGGCAGTCAGCTATCATGCTTTTTTAATAACTTACATACTACTCAGCAACACACCTCTCACATTCTTAATTTCTTTTCTTGGAATTCTTGGATTGATACCATTGCATCCCAACAATGCAGCTAGATGAATTTATAGTCCTATTGTTAGGAACAACCACCACAACAAGAAGATCTGGAGTCTGTCATCTATTTTTAATTTGGAAAAAGAACATAAGTAACAAGGCAAAAAAACCCCCATTACAATACATTCTCTTAGTGCATTGATTGCTTGAGACTTTGYGAAATAGCAGATGCCTTCAGACCAYGATTTGGGAGCATAAGCTCTCTTGATCTTTTCTATTTTACTTGACAGGATATCATTTGAAATGAGTTCTACAATGGAATCATGCATCACGTAAACAGAACAACTAAATAATAACATAACAACACAGAGAAACACACGTGCCCACCGAACAAACAARAATATCCTTCCATCAGCAACACAGCAGCACCACACACAACCCTAAGATGCTGTTGCAGCATCCTGCCGCTAGAAGATGCTCACTGAATCTAACAGAAATAACAACAAATAATCTTTCTCTTATWCATTCTCTCCACAGTAGTCCTGTTTTATAGACTAACCAGGAAATGAYATCTCATTTTCTTAAGGAAAATATTCTTAAGATAAAAGTTCTGAACATTCCAAAAAGTCTGTCTTGCCTAGATTATTTTGGGGCATCAATGAGATCTCTTGTGAAATGATGCGTAAACAAGAGTCACCGTAGAAAAACATATGCTAGTAATCCTGAGAAATAATTTTCAGTATTTATTTTCAGTAAAAAGTAGTCATGCTGCAAGATGAAAGTCTGGAGGTAATAGAGGACTGCATATGGAGTATTTATTTGCAACATAATATGCCTCAAACAAGTAAAATCAAAGGTGGTTTCAAGCTGCCCATCACAAAGCAAATATTACCTCCTTAAATACCTTTAGAAGGCACTTCAATTAGTTTTGGACAATATATTATCAGAAAAGGAGTCCAGAAGAAAAAGATAAAGTAAGCAGAGARGGCTAGGGAAAAAAAATACACTGTTTTTTGAAAGGATTAGAGGAGGTTAAGGAAACAAAATAGAATTGGCTTGCTTGGGTAAGTGATGACTAAAAATGAATAATATAACAGGCATAACATATCTTTAGGCTATTAACTTCCAAGTGGGAATGGATTACTTAATGTGCTAAACAATGCATAACTAAAAGCAGTAACATTAGATTACGACGAAGAAAGCTTAGGTTATATATAGAGGAAGAACTTACGTAAAGTGAAATWCGTTACTTCCCAAGAGCAGCGGTGGAAATCGAGTACGTGCTTTTGCTGTTAGGTTTAGCCAAGAYAATCTCGACTTGTATTACTACGGCTTTGAAGATAAACCAAAGAGCTGCGATCCAYGATTACCACAGACGTCACTTATTGTTCACCGTTTGCTTCCCTGACTAGCTGCCCCTGTACAACATACTCTGATGTGTTACAYGAACTCTCTGTTCCTGGTTGCCTGGTTGAACTGTACAAAGATGAGGCAAGTGATGGCAAGACACAGAAAGATCTATGTGGGAGTGATTTTGCAGTGCAAGATGCCAGTGTGCAAAGAACAGGCACTGTTTCTTTTACTATTGTTTTCTAAAGAATGAAAAAAACTTAGAAAGAATCCCAGGGAGGTGACAAAGGCCATCAGTAGACAGCAACCAGAGAGAATCTTTCTGCAGAATGTGCCTTTTTCTCTTATTTGAAGCCTATTGATAAAGGGAGATTAATCATCTAATTGAAAGTAAATATCTACCACGTGTAAAGTWATCTATAACACTTAAACCAAGTCCTGGATACTTGCAACAGATTTAATTTCAACCTGGCCTCATCYTGCATGTTAAGAAAGGGAGGAGTGGGAAGGTCAAGAAGCATCCTTTGAGATCATTTTATGCATGTTTGGAAGATGTAAATAATCAGGTTTTAGAAAAAAACACCTCAGTATTTTCCTTGCATGGCCTCAAGTGAATTGTCTGCTAATTAAATTAGTTTAACAGTCAGCTGGAACTCATTTTCCATAGCACCTTTACAGATAAAAAAAAGATATAAAGCTTGATTCAGATGACTGAGAGAACAATTGCATAAGACAAAAAGGTCTGAAATTCTCATTAGGGGCCAATCTGCAGCTAAACATATCTTTTGTGTGTGGGAAATCACARTGGTGCACAGGGACATCAGTCAACAATTTTTACTAATTGACTGGAACACTAGGGGAGAAGGTTATTTACATAGATTAACCTCTCCTTGTTGAATTCCTTAGGTGACCTCTATCTGCTGTGAAAACAAATGGGCTTCCTTAGGGAAAAATTCAGGACCAGAAATCTTTTCCTGTTGTCTTTTGAGTGAATTGGGGTAGAGGGTAGCTTCATTAGAAAGACTGCCTAGAATTACTCTTTGCAAAAGCTCATCCTGATGTTTCAGCATCACTGGTGTTGCCAAATGTAATACTCTAGTGCCCCTGGCAAGTAAATGGTTTCTCACAGGAGCCTCATGACAGTAATCCTATTGTGAACATTTGCCCAGCAAGAACTCAAACAACAATCACCTAATTTAAAAAAAAAAATTAATTTAAAAGTGAGAATCAAGAAGGCACATACATACAATACATACATACAATATACAAAAGACCCAGCTATCAAAGGACTGAAAAAGGACCCATATTTAGATAAAATAGCTTTTTATTCAGTCTGCACATTCTTCCCAAGCAGCTTGAACCTTCCTTTGTCAACTATGTATACGATGCTGCTGTCAGAGCATTTTAACTGAAGTAGCTTAACTCAAGAGAAAATGAAAAGGTCAAAAATTTATCCCCAAATATTAGTTCATGTTCACTTTTTTTTTTTCTTTTAATTATTCCCTTGGTATTTTTCTCCCCCTCATTGTCACTATGATACACTAAACATCTACACTTGGGACTAGAGTTGGGCTACTAAGTTGGCACCAGGACTGGCATCCTGGGGTCTTACTGGTCCAGAACGGGGCTTTGAAGCACTGCAGCCCAGGGGATACCACGTTGCCAGGAAAAGTTGCATTCCACCTCCCATTGCATTTGTGAGCCCTCATCTTCAAAAAAACTAAGTTTTCCCTAATTCCTGACAGGAGCCACTGAAGTTATTTAAATGTCAAATTCAGCACCTGTCATGTGGTTTGGCAATCTAATTTGCAGGTCTCCACAGATCAAGTATTAAATTTCCCCTGCCTTCCCCAAATTTTAAGTTGCCTTCCATCTTATCAGACAATCATACTGAAAAGCTTGCCCTAAACACATCTTATTTTAGGCTGCATATCTGGATGCTCACTTTTATAAAAGAGAGGGTTTTATTTCTAAATGCTACTTGAAAAAAATACATATATTTGGAATATTTTAAGTACCTGTACGTGCATTTTCTAAACAGAAAAGCAATATGAAGCAATGAATGAAAGAGAGGGAACACTCACACTGCCCCCCAGAAGCCCACAACCCTCACACACTGCGTTTTTAGGAGACAACTGGAATAGCCAACGTCACGCCAGCCTGCCAAGATCCTTGAGTTGAGTTGGAATTTTCATTTCTTTGAGATCACAGCTAAATTTTCCAGGTACACTGCCTATCAAAAGCAAGATATATATCTTTTTCTCCTTAATATGCAGAAAGKTTTCTCACAAGAATGGAGTTTTGAATGTGGTGTCCCTGAACATTCAAATTCTAATTTTCATTAAAAGTGAAAATGAGAAGAAAAAAAGCAGGAGGAAGAGGCAGGGGGAAGAGAAAGTTTATCTTCGTGGTCTGGCTTACACTGACCAGTTTGACGTCCAGTATTCAGCTTTTGATCTGAATCACTAGCCTAGTAGTTCTGAACTTGTTTTATTTTATTTGTTTATTTTTTAAAAGAGAGGACTATCTGCATGAATCTGCACTACAGCCTCCCTTTAAACATAGCACAGCAACAAGGGCTGTTTGACAGCTTTGCAAATAATAACCAACCAGCGTGCTAAGGATCAACTTTTGAAACCCTAATGATCTTCAAATGAGGAAAAACCCTTGAGCAATAAGAACGACCCCACTAGATTACATCAAAGCCTATGACCTGGTATCATGCCACGAGAACAGACTGACTTCCCAGAGATCAAGTGTTTCCTTCCAATAAATCTAAGAGCACTTCATAACACCACCACAAAGACACGTTTACGGCCTAGAAACACTTASATCACAGGCGCCCTCACAGCGTACAAATACATCACTGGAATGCTTACACAGGCATGCAGTTATTTAGCCTCTCACGTTAAGAATTTTTCCTCTAAGCAAAGGAATAAAATGCTCCCTTCTTTGTTCATTTGTAAGACAAGGAAAGGCATTGCATTTGCAAGACAGCCACCCACCCCCACCAAAGAATTTTTCCCTAGAATACAACAGCTTCTACATGTACATTCCCAAATACCCAGCACCAACCTTCACCTTGGAGAAAAATCAAGACATTCCAAACACTACATCAAGAAGAGATAYTTGGGGAAATAGCGTTCCCTGAAGGACTTTCTGTCAGAAAAACTTTCAGAAAACTTGGCTTCAGTTGTCTTACCTCTCCAGCAGATCAAATACCCAAATATCTTCCTAGAACACAAGCCTTCATCTACTCCACCTCCTGATAAGCAGCACCTCTTCCTCTAAACCACTCACACAAAAGCTCAAAGCAAAGCTCCCAGCAGTCCCTTCCACTCCCTGTTCRGGAGGGATTAATGGTTAATTGGAGTCACCTGCTGCATCTTCTCTGCTTTCCTCTGTTGYAGGTCAGGTGTGTACAGCCCATGAGGCTCTCAGGCTGGGATATTACTAGTGAATATTGACTTTGTACTAAAATAACAGGTTAATGAGAGAAGAGGCAAAAGATCAACTTTTCAGGACCAAAAGATCAAGGAAAGCCTTTGAGGCAAGTCCTCCTCTCCACCCAGTCTGACAACTTTGCTATGACAGGCAAAGAACAGTTAAAGCCAAGCATGCATTAATCATTCATGATAAACAAGATGCCATTATATGTAAATATATCCATTATAAAAATGGATGAACAAAACTAATCAAGGTTTCTAAAAGGGTAAAAAACAGTATTCARTTTGACAGTATAACAAGAACAGTGAGAGATTCTACAAAATAGGGTAAAAAAAAATCAGAAAATAACTATTGTGCGAGTGTAGAACAAATATCAAGTCAGATCTTCTGTGAATCCTAAGTATTATTTCAATGCACTTTATTTCTTTATCAAGAAAACAATCAAGGAAAAATGAAGGCCTAGAATCAATTCTATGTACTTCTAGCCTTGCTATTGTCAGCAGTAAGATTTTTGGTCTGTCTTGCCATTACATCTTCTGTCTAATTGCAGAAAATAACAGAAAGATACTAAAAAACAAAACCAACCACAAATTATGGAAGAAAAATATCTGGCAAGACAGAATGAAGTAGAAATATTCAATAGAATAAAGTGTCAAGCATTCAGATAATAAGGTGTCACAGAATAATCCAAGGCATATCTTCAAGGCAAATAAGGACAAAGTGCTGCTATCATTTAACTCAAGTAAGTTACCTGTCCCTTAGGAAGGAAGGSATGAATCATCTTGCAGAGATTCCTAGGTTCTCCTTTCAGTATAGAGGGAGTCTAGACAACTAATACCAAGTAGCTGTCTTTTAGATGACTTAAACCAAGACATAGAAATTCACTCCAGAAGACATTACTTCCATAGCAAAAAGAAAAAAGGGCAAGGGGGAAGAAAAAAAAAATTGGAAGTACAAAACTCAGCTCTTCCATGCATTAATAGTGGATGTAAATAACATCTTTGCCCTTTATTCAGTCTTAATCTCAGAATAAACCTGTTGAAGGAAGACAAAAGAAGGATTTGTTCAACCCATTCTTGATTTATTCATGACTTAATTTCAAGAGTATAATTAAATTTGAAATAAAGGTTCTTTTGGAACAGAAACAAATACAAACCTGCAGCAAATTCTCTTCTGTTTAGCTCTTCAGATCAGTCCTACCTGCCTTTTCTGGCAGATGGAAACTTTTATTACTCTTGGACTTGTGAAGACAAATAAACTCCACAGAGGGAAACRAAGTTTTTGTTCTCTAACCTACAAACATGCTGTCAATTATGCAAGGCASTTATGTTCAACCAATGAAAAAATCGTCAATAAGAATATATTCTGTGGATTTTGCTCTCTAATAGCATAAAAATGGGATTTATCCATTTTCATTGTAACTTGATCGGAAACAGTGCTTCAGGAAAGAAGTTGGTTATAATTTTACACAGCTATTTGCAGTACCACATTTTGGCTGTGACAGTGTTTTCCTGCGGTTTTGCCCCAGCTGTTAAGCCCCGAATGCCTGTTTCCCAAGTGAGTGTTGCATGTACATATTTGCATATATAGTACATCTTCATCAATGTCAAATTCAAAAAGAGCCTCCTGGTTGTATTTTGTGCTTTGTATTCTAGGGGGCTTCAAATCTTTGTTTAAAGGCTTCTGTCTGCTCTTTTTATTTTGGAATTTAATTTAGTCATAGAAGGTTAATTAGTCTTTATATTTATTATTAGAGCAGTGAGTCAGCTTTTCCTCCCCACTCTTCCTGTTCTGTGGTATGTCCAGTTTCATATGGAGTSTCAAATGAAGAAAATGTGATTCATAATTTTATGCAAATATTATTCCAGCTTTAAAGGAAATATTGATGTAAATCTCCTCAGTTCTTGTCTGTGCTAGAATCTTATCCCACAAGATTTCATTAGAAACACTGGGAAAAACATGAAGTTAGAAAAAGGTCTGTGTTGAAATCCTGCATCTCATTTATGGGCAACTATTTACATATCCCAACTATGGAATGTCATTACTAAAGACAGAAGTCTGCAAGCTAACCTTACYGCTTACATTAGCCACTTAAAAGACCCAGGAATGCAAGTACCGTGGRGAAAATCCAGATCCACAGAAATTTACACTTCGTTTGCAGTTATTTCACACTGGGTTAATAGTGCACTCCAGTGCCTTAGCTGAGAGCAAAGACAAAGGTCCAAAACTTCTGCACCAAAACKTCTACATTCCTTTGAAATGGCACTTTCTGCAGATGCTGAAGCTGCCCCTCTGAGTTCTCACCCAGCATTTTTGATCCACAAGTAGACAGTGTAATTGAACAGAARCACACACCCCAAGCCGACTGAAAGACCTGCCTAATACACAGAAACTGCCGGGAGGAAGAAGAGGGGATTCTTGCCTCTAAAATGTGCTTCAGCTTTTGCACATCTATTTCTTGCACATCTGTATCATTGAAATGCCTTTATTTCTTCTCTAGGCTAAAATATTAGTTGRAGACAAATATAGCTGATTAGATAGAAATGAGCTTTTTGTGAAAAAACAAAAAAGCAATTTGTTACAAAATCTGCATATCTGCATCAGATTTTTCAGACTATTGTTTTTCCCTAACTCTCAAACTGCATCTTTTTATATCACACTGACAATGGCCACATTTCAATGACTTTTCCCATTTGCTTTGTTTTACCTGTAACTGGTTTACATTTTCCAACACTGTTGCATTTTGGAATATAAACCTGAAACCTTTTTCTGCTTTGTCATACTTGCAAAAAGGATACTTACTAGAGGAAAGTTAAAAAAAAGAACAGTAAGATCCCTTCAAAGTTTGGGTATGGTAAAAGTGTGCACAATTGCTAAGGGCCTCTAGTGAGGATCACAACAGTTTGCAGACGGAATATATTCACTACAGTGGATATGGAAATGCAAATAAAATGACCCCGGTTAGTCAATCAGAAACAATTAAAAATGTTGAAAATGTTCCTCTACAAGGAAGTTTTAGTCACAAAGTGATGATGTCTTGCCCACTAATGACAGGCTTTACAACTAAATACAGTATTAAATGATATACAAATGAAAGACTGGGAAGCTACAAGGTAGGTAACATAAGATTCAAGTCATAAATGTCAAAAGCAATACAATTTTGTAGCTTCTAACAATTTTAATCCAGAATACTTCAAACTTGACTGATGGAAGCCAAGGTCCTGCTAGTTCTGTTCAGGATAGTGGAAGAAGAAAACAGCATGTTTGAAATAAAGAGYAGTGGGTAACATTTACATTACTGACTTCAAGATTATAATTTAGGTGCTTGAGACAACAGACACTTTTTTAAGGGGTATCCAGGTAAGCTATTTTAAAATTCAGTSTTTCTCCCAACTCTAGTTCTTCAGAAATAATCTGGACTCTCTCAGCCTCTAGCATTAACACTGAAATGAGATACCTAAACTAGGTCAGAACTAGGAAATTCTAGGCAAAGAAAAGGCAACAGAAGGCAAAGAAAATCAAAAGCAGCTTAAAAAGAACAAAAGATCTTATGGATGAACTCACTCTAGAATAAGTAGTTTATCTGAATTTTAAATAAGAAATCACAGGCAAAATTYCTATTAATTCAGGATTTTACCATAATTTATATATCCAAAGTCTACTACAATGTGTGCTACAAGGGYTTACTCTTCTTTGGAGACCAAAACTTTAGGATAGTTCTGTAGTTAGAAAATAAATTTGATTAATATTAACAGTTATATTAAAAAGCATGGAAGAAAGTTGGACAGCTTTTTCTGGTTTAGCTCTTGGAGGAAGTGTAATTTCTGCAGAAACTTCATAGAGATTCAATGGGCAGCAACTGCATCATTCAAAGTTACATTACTTTAAATCATCAGAAGTCTTATTCTTCTCTGGAGCAGAGTTACTCTTAAAAACAGATTAAACTGACTGTGGTAGTTGTTCTGATATGAGCTCCAGTTTTTCTTTTGCTTTTACATTGTAATAAGTTGACTAATMACCTAGATTGCTAGGCAACTGGGACATATTCTAGCAGCTCTTGTGGCAAAAGGCCATTCCTATTACACTTCTCCATTTTATTAGATACTCTCACATTTTTGGCATCAAACTCTCCCCAAGTAGCACTGGCTTTCTCTTGTCCTATTTCTGTGCCCATAATTAACAGAAATCCCCAATTATAAAATTTTTATGATTAGTTCAGTAGCATTCACTTCCAACTGATCTGCTCTGCTAAATTTGGCTGTGCACYCTAACTTCTTTCATCAATTTATCCTATATGTGAAAAGGCTGTTGACTGATCCATGCTTATTTGAAGACTTTGAGCAACCAAGCACATGTTCTAATCCTGAAACTGAGAATGCTATGGGGAAGTTATGAGTAGATGTTATGAGTATCACCTAATGAGTAAAACGTATGCTTGCAGTCTAGAGAGACTTTCTTATTCACAGTATCAATCCACATTTCYTATCCTTTATTTGCACATGGACCTTTGATTCAACAGCATTTCCCAGCTGAACTCCTTCCCAAGGGATTGGGGGAAGGCGAGAGGCTGTGTTCTATATTGGGGCTACATCACATGAACTAGCACCACACTGTGTGCAACTAATGAGGGCAAATACCTTTTTGTCTCCTCCTGCTTGTCATGTCCGTCCTTATTTAGCTGTAGAATTTTACAGTATTGATTGAAACAATGTTGGGAACGTCCAACRCATGTGGCTTTATTTATGCTGTGCATTATAACTGTTTTGTATACTACCCCACCATTTTTTTCCCTCAGCCTACTTTTTTTATTCCAACATTATTCGCATGGAAAGATAATGGTCAGTTTTACATGCTCTGACAGTAGATCTTTACAAAATCATTTCAYGTTTCACATCCAAATCATTAACCCTTATAAAGATGACAGGCTTTATTCTTCACATAACCTTYGAAACTCCGCAGCTGTCATGTCCTCAGACCTCTAATAGTTCAACTTATCCYTTATGATCTTAGTACCCCCTTACTAAGACTTTCTGTCTTTTTACGTGCCCTCCTTTTGAATCTCTACTCCTTCAGAAATCAAACCCCTCCGTGTCTTCTTTACTTAATCCCTAACCACTTACAGACTATGCCTCAAGCCGCTTCTGATCTCACCAGCATTACTGATTTTTGCTTATCCTGTCTGTGAAATTGAGTCGGGTCATAGCTTTAGCTTCTCAGGCAGGTTGTCATGCTGCGTCCTCCCTTTCGTCCAATAAAAGATAATAATTGTTTGTGTTCTTATTTCTGGTTCAGATTGCCTAAACAACGAGGGGGCTCTGTTGTAGCCTGTCAGAGAGTTTGCAGAGGGTAACTCTCTGAGCCAATGTAAAATACTTYGAGACATAAAGGCATGAGAGCACCAGGCCTGCTGAAGCAGTGCTTAAGAACCCCCCTGGCAGACAGAACCAAAGCTGGGGGCAGTGCCATTCAGCCTCTCTGTTGCAGAGCACCCATCCTGCCCCTGTCCCCTGTGGGAATTGGGGAATCTTCTCTTTGAGAGATTTGGCTGACTCACTTCAGCAGGAAACCTTGGAGCAGCTTAGGGTGGGTAGTGGTGAGGAGGAGGACAGGTTCTGGGAGCAGAACAAGGCCCCAGTGTCATGCTAGCTCCTGAAAGGAGACAGTAAAAAAATCCAGAGGAGCAACGACCACTGGGATCAAGGTGGGTGATTTTATTCACCAGCACAAGATCTTTGTGATAACATCTACYATTAACTGGCACAGTTGTTACGGGGATGGGTTTATCCATCAGTAAACAGCACAACTAAATGGAGCGTGCTGCTTGTCCCAGCCAAGTGCTATAGCGTTTCCTCACCTTGAGTGCACAGGGGGTCTCTCAGCCTTGCAGGGCACCTACAACTGCTAGCACGTTTCTTCACCCTGAATGCACAGGGGTCTCTCAACCTCAGAAGCAGTCACYTYAGCCCAGCATCCCAGGTAAGAGGAGGGGAGGGATGCTCACCATCCAGCAGAGCTCATGCAGTTTGGCAGTTTTAATTGTTAACTCTTTACTCCCCCATCACCCAGACTGACAACAGAGGTGCTCTCTGAAGAATCTTCCATTTCATGCCTCCATAACCACACTATTGATGCACTAACTGGAACCCATATTAAACTCCTTGGTAAACGARCCAAGCACCTGAACAAGCACGACAAAGTGACGACATTAAAAGCCTATGGCAACTTAGGATAGAATACACTTCATACAATGCTTCAACTTTTATCAAGGAATTTCCGTCAGTCCTGTCAATCCATTCCTTCTCATTTCAAAGGATATTGGCTTAATATATATMTCTATATAAAAAAATCAAAACCTAAAGTATCCAAGTTTCAACTAGAGCAGTGAAACATATTTCATATTCATACTGTGTTAAAATGATGACTTTGCTATCACTGCAGCTTAGAGTGAATGATGAAATGAAATCATTGCTCTGTGTACTCAATATCCTGAAATTTCGAGCAAAACGGGCTTATTATTCATAAAGTTCTGCCACATGTGGGTAGAAACTAGTTGCAAGACTGAAATGCCTCTATCTCTGGTTTAATGTAGGGGAATTACTTTTCTAGATAAAGATGTTATTTGCCAAAACCCAAGAAGCAACAGCTCTGATATTTCAGAGGACTCTATCAGGACAAATAGAAATAATCTTTAAATTACTTTTTAAGTGCATTTTGCTTTTCAGTGAATCCCTTATAAAATAAGTTGTATGGCCCAAAAGAAGAATTTTGGAGAGCTTTTACAGAACTGTTTTCCCTGCCTACTTGATATCTGCATGACTAACCTACTGCACATGTACTCACTCTGCAAGTACCTGTCAAGTTTTGGTACGAGAATACTCATGGTCCAGTACTCCAGTGCACATAATAGACTCTACTAATCACAGCACTAAGTTTTAAACTTTAAATCTCTTGCCTAGAAAAAAATCAACTAAGTTTTTTTTTTTTGTTATGTGACAAAGCAGGCATATGTTAGCAGGTGGTGATGAAATATGTCTATGAAGAACTGAGATAACAAATTTCAAAGGCGCAACGAGGTAGGGCTTTTTCTTTAATTTCAACAGACCAATTTTTGTAATTTAAAATACCGAATAAGTTTTAAATATTTTTAAGCTATACTTTTAGCAAGGACCTGATCTTTCAAAGGCCTTAGCTGTCATATTTAAGGATCTGTAAGCATCAGGACTTCCCAGAGGCATTTTTACAGCAGATTTTTCAAAGTGCTGAGAGATAAGTGTGAATATCTTAACAGAGCCTCATTATCACTCCACAAAAATTTGCAGAACAACAGCATACAAATGCATTTATCAAACTGACAGCTTGTTGCTGAAAAATGACCACTTCAAGGAGATGCTTAATTTATCTGCTATTGAAACACTAATATCTCCCCYTCAGAACTGAGATAATAGATCATCACCTAATGTGTTACAATTTGCATAGAAGGTGGGATGAAGCATCTTCATAAAAATGGAATTGCTTTTGGCAGTCAGTGATATTTATTCTCTGTGGCTTTTGACACACAAATTATTTAAATTAATTGATAGTAATTTGGCTTTAACATTAAATATAATTTGAATCTTCACAGTACAAATTAATTTATTTGTTACTTGCAGTTTTGAATTAATGACACCTTGTTTGCTATGACTATTAACCTTTCTTAATCTCAAATCTTTTTAACTTAATATTAACTCCTGTTTATTCCACACYACAGTAATGGTCAGTAAATTCTTGCACTGGTAACATTTACATTTATACAACAACTTGCCTCCTAAGTTATATAATCAACTCTTCTCCCCACCGCAAACCTCMTGAATTCTTGGATTTGACATCTAAATAAGCTTTAAGCAGACTGCACAATTCTGTTGTTTGCTTGTRTTTTTCTAAATGACAGTCCATTCTAGTGTGAGGGCAAATATGCACATACACATCAGCAGGTTGCTGTGAGGACAGATATTAAAGATGGTATCATGCTTGAATATTCAGAATGAGGAACATAATAGAATCTGAGATGAACTGGAACTTCATAGCAAACCCCAATCTCTAATCTTCTGAGATTAAGTACTACAAGGTAGATGGAGAAGCTAAAAATATAGCTTACAAAGGGCGTATTTCTAATCATGTAAACACTTTCAGATAGGAAGGAAAGATGTCAAGATATTCTAGGATCTCTCTTGCTCTCATTATCCCCTGTCTCACCGCAAGAATTTGTGTTGCCACGCAGTGTCCCGGCGGGAGAATGGAGCACAGGGGATAAAGAAGGCAGGATGGGGCAGTGTTACTGTGTCYCAGGCATGTCAGACAGCCCTAAACTTCAGCCTCAGGCCTGGACGTGGCAGTCTGCACCAGATGATAAGTGCTGAAGTGCCATTTTGTTAAAGTCACATTCAGTGACTTTCATTCACTGCCATTCAGAAAGAGACTTTGGGACAACATTCCACCTCCCTGCAACAGTACAACCTGGTGATTTTCGAAAGTACCTTTCACTGGAAGCACTAGTATAAAAACATCCCTAATCTGAGGAAGAAAATAGGGTCGTGAAGATCTAGCTGCCTCCTCTTGAACTCCTTCCTCCTGCCAAGCACTTAGTATGTCCCAGCAAGGCCGTTAGGGATCTTTTTTTCCCTAATGCCTGGGTTTCAAGCCAGCAAGCTGTTATGACAGGACAGGGAAGGTAACATGAGACACCCAGTCTAACAGACCATGTTGCTTTTTAAGAACCTAAGGGTCATGCCATTTTATCACATATTTGAAAGAAAGTTAAATAGACAGTCTCAGCAGGAGTATCATGTCGTCTAGTCACACATTCTTGAACCAAAGACCTCTGCTAAAATGTAAAGGTAAAGAARTGTCATTTCTTTCTAGAACTCCTTAAAGATCTTATTTTCCAACAGAGAGAACATAGAATACTATGAACTAAAGCTTCAATCTCCTGGAAATCACATGGCCTTTATTTTAAAATATTGATTCCATAAAGTGTACACTCTAATAATGTGGGAAAAGTCCGTGTTGCTCTGTAAAACAGTTTTGGATTAAGGTCAGCAAGGAAAAAATGTGAAAAGGCAGCTGTTCTGAGCAAGGCAATCCCCACAATTTAAATTCCAAACTAAAGTAAAAAAGATAGGCAACATTCACTTGCATTTCTGTATTATCTTCAGTTTATAAGACAGTAAGAGAGTGAGTTTAATGGTATCTGAAGATAAAAAAGTTTGGAGATAAAGCATTTCAGACAATGGAAGTCAAAAAAGCCTGATGCTGCTTAGTACAAAGAACTGCCACAGCCTTTAAATTCTGTGCAAGTGAGTCTTTGTCAGCTATGCTAGATATGAGAATCTACTGCAGTCATTTTAGAAAGGAATAAAGTACATTCTTATTCCTCACAATGAATCATCAGTTTTCATATATATATATACGCACACGTATGTCTGTACGTGTGTTTGAATATATCTATTTTTATATATATATAAAATCACCGCAGAGAGTTTCAAGCATAGAGAAAAATGGAGGCTATGGGGAAGGGGAAGAGAATGCTTGAAACATCCAAAGGAATCTTTGATCTTAGCTGTGAATTGATCCTGTGATTCTGTATTGTAAGAACATTAAAAGTATCATTTTTATTTCCTTCCATGGACTTGGATCAGACCTTTAAAGCCTTGTCAGATCATTAATGTCCTACAATGCAGGGGACCAAAACTTTGAGAGACATTAGTGTTTTGACCTTCATTTTTCACAGCTGAAATAAAAGGAGATAACTGCCTAGATGATTTCATATATATATATATATATATGCATATATACAATACTTGGGCAGCCGTATAAGACATGTTTTCACCCTTTTTCTGTTAGCTTTCAAGTTTGTGACCTTTTAGTAAGTGGTAACAGAAGAATTCAAATATAGTTGTGGCAGGGGGGCAGGAGGGGGAAGCCTGCGACATGGCAAATATCAGAGCTTCCTATTAAAGAACATCTCTCCAGGTCAACACCATTTTAGTAAAGGTTTTTTTCATATCTACTCTCTCATGCACAGTTTTTATGAAAGGAGGAAAAAAACAAGTGCTTTCGAATGGCAGCACATACCCTGTCCTCTACATTTATAGCAATATAAGCACATACTGTGTAATTGCTGTTTCTTACATCTAAGTAGCCTTTCTGGAATAATGTATTCTTTTCTGCTTCATTGTTACTTTCTTGTTAATGATTTCATTGTCCTTTTTATTCCTCCTGTGACAATTTTTAAAATAGCATTCCTTGAAAGACAAAGCATCAACAAATGGCAACGATGCAGACATCATTCTCATGGTATCATAGAAGAACAGAACGATTTCACTGTAATGACCATCTGAATTCCAGTAATATCTTTCAAGTATAACATTCAAGTAAATTTCCATATTTAAAAGGACTGAAAAAAGCTAGGAACTTTGAGTAGTTCCAGAAACTTATAAATTCAATGGCCTAAGTTAGTCTTTCTGAAAGGACAGTATCAATATATCTGACACAAAGCAAGAGGAGATTGTAAGGGACGGGTTTTAGAAAGTTGTGTTTTAAGACATAAAAATGCTTTGCAAGTTTTCAAAAAGGATTTGAAGGTCTTCAGCTTTTAATTGAAGACTATACCTTGAAAATATACCTTGAAGCTCTGTACATATACAGACACGTATATTCTAGGGTACACCATACAAGGACTGAGTAGGAATTTAACCTTAAAGCATCTGCAGAATCCAGGTCTGAGAGCATAACAAAGCTTGCTGGCACATGGTAACATACCTTTAATTCAAAATACTCTTATATTCTATGGTAAATCTGTTGATTTTCAAATTAGTCTTTTACTTATGCATATCTTAAACACAGATGAGTACTCAGTCAAAGAAAATAATGACATAMAGGACTGATATACAACAAGCATCAGATAGATACATCTAGCAATATTTTGATTCAGTGATTCGAGTTGTTAAAATTAGTTAAATTAAAAAGAAGAAATAAAGTTGCATTTTAGAGTTTACATAAGCAGATTTCAGCAGACTTATGATTCAGATTTGTAATTATGCATTAACATAATTTTGCTAATAAGCATTGCTTTGTATCTGCTGTGATACCCATTGCCTCTGTAGTTAATTTTCTTGGCATGCGGTTACCAACATGGGACACGATATTGGAAATACCTCTATAAGAAAGTTTAAGAGAGAAGCTTTAGCAGAAGTTGAAAGCAAGGCTAATCACCTTTAGAAAGATATAGCAGCAACGATTCAACGCGTGTGTGCTCATGAGTCACCTCCCTGAGGAGAGTTCCAGGCAAACACAACACACAAGAACAAACAAAAAACCCAGTTCTGGCTGGTAGAGGAGCTGGGAAGCGCTGATTGCAACAGCTACAGGCAAAACAACCAGATTGGGGCTACAGCTGCTTCTCCAGCACACATTTAAAGGACTGCTTTCAAAAGACCRTGCTGGGAAAGGTTCCTTTGAAGTAGCAGAGTACATGTGGCAGCTGGCTAGTTTTGAAGGACTTTTTTTTYCCCCTGCAGGATTATGTAATAGTTTTCTTAGCAACAATATTACTAAGATACATGTTTTGAAAAAGCAGCAGCACAGCCTAGCTCAGTGACAGCCCAGTCCTGAAAGGCAGCAAGGCAGGGGTTGCACTGATGTCTGGGARGTGTGAGTTAATGGTGGTGTTTCCTCCTTATCCCTTGTGATGTCTTCCTTTCCCATTACACAGAAGTTTTAATTTCTGCTTAAAGTGCTGTTTTTCGGCCTTAGTTTAAAAAGAATGCTTCAGTCTTCTATGACAATACTGCTTATTGAAAACTTGTTTCTATATCTTGATGATAACAGGCACTCTTGGAGACTGCAGTGCACACTGAGCATACTCTGTGCGTGCTATTGCCACACATACTCTACAGCTCTGCTCATCTTTCCACGTCTTTTAAGGCAAACATAACATTGCTGTGTGACACTGCATGGAAAAACATATTCCTTGCTGTGATTTGATGTAGATTTATACAACACAGTACAGGACAGCAGGAAAGCTAACTAGGTCACGAAAACAGTTAGTGTCTACAGCATAATACTAGATACAGAGATGCTTGTGCATGTGCTAAAATTTTCCTGGAGCCAACCTAGCAGGATCTATGTTGCACTTAATTTTTATTTTATTTTACTGACATTATGTAACTTACAGTCAAGAAATAACATTTGCAAACCTCCTTAGTTAGGAGCCTGAAATACAATTTAGAATTCCGTTTGGGTTCCCCAAATGGTCTAATCATGCCTGTGCAGGTACCTACAAAGTGCTAGCGGGCTGCTCGTGTTATCTGCCTTGKTGCTCCTCGCTACTGTCTGGACCTGATAATATATTATAAACAAGTTCAAAAATACTGGTGTAAGGCAGACATCCTGAGTCCCATTTGAATATGACTTAAGGCTAGTAGTCCTGAAAAGAGACATGAGCTTGTTCAGTGCTTGTGGGAATTCTCCATCGTTTTGGTACACTGGAGCTTTTTCCTCTAATTTTGAAAGGAACAGCTAAGAAGCACTAACAAAACAGAAGGACATATTGAATCGGGTTCCACAAACATATGTTCTTAGTCAATAATTTCATATTGTCCTGGCAGACGAAATGAAGATTAGGCTTATTAAATTTCCAGACCAGTAAATATTGCTACTACTTAGAAGGATGTGCTCAGAACTCAAATTGATCTTGCAAACAGGAGTTTTAGACTGAAAAAAAAAAAAAGGATGTTATGCAAAAGGGCCAGACCAGACATATTTGTTATACCTAAGCCAGAAATTTCAGCTACATTATAAAATTCTGCAAAAGAAGATCTAGGGACTACCATGGATCCTAAATTGAGCATGAGTTCATGTTGTGCTATGGGGAAATGCAGCCACTGGATTGTGCTACGGAAATGGGAAGCAGATCCTGTTAAGAGATATCAAGCTGGCATCTGGCTTGTGTATTGGTATTAGAAACACACCACTGATTTTAGGCACAAAATGTTGGTTGAAGTCAGTTKGAGAAGATGGAGAATGATTCCAGACCCAGAAATAGTCCTTAAAGTGCAAGATTCCTTGCATAGGAAATTGCCTAGATGACTAAGAGCAATGCTAAGAATGTGTGCTAAGATGCTGGAGAGAGCAAAGAAGCAACCCCGTCTCCATGCTTGGTGGTTACAGGACAAGAAACAAGGGCCTTAAGTTTTTTTTGGAGGAAAAAGTCAGGGGAGACTTTAAGTGTCTTTTTTTTAGCAGTAAGGACAACTTAGGGATCACTCTTGAGGATCAGCTGGAAAGGCTGATCCTCCATAATAACAGGTTGCACAAGCATCTGTGAAGAACACCACAGTCGACCCTGCCCGAAGACAGGGAACGGAGGAGGGACCATCTGTCCTGAYCCTGAGCTTGTCTTTTGCAGAGAAGCTGAACTGTGGCTGAAGAGGCATTTGCTGCTTTTAATGGTGGGGGCTGGCTTGGGGAGCCAGGCAAACCTCTGATGTGAAACCAGGACTTCAACRTTGCCAATACGTATACGTGTATATATACACACAGTGTGTATATATATATATATATGTATATATACACACACATCTGTGAATGGAGACCATCACCACTAGATTCAATCCCAGAATTTGGACGATAAAGCCTAACAGCTTTAGCAGGCATCAGGGTAACTTTTGTGTTATTTATCTTTAATTTCAGAAACCTGGCTAGAATGATTCACAAAAATCTTGTGATTCTGAATATTTTTGTAGCATTGCCATGGCAACCTGATGTGATATAACAGATGCAGGGGATATAAAAGTCACATATCTGAGTAAAAAATGTTGAGACTTTTCTGAAAAGAAGAAAAAAGCAGCGAAAATAAAATATAATTGGTATAAAATATATACCTTCAACTTGTAAATATTGCTGAAATGAAAAAAACCAGAATTTTCATTGGGGAAATAGCTTTCCTATTTCCCCTTTAACACTGTTGTTAATGTAAAATACTATATCAGAAAAAGATATAGAAACCATTTTGTGCTTTTTTGACCTATCACATTACAGAGCTGCAACAGAAGCTTGCTTAGTGGACATCATTATGATAATTACTGCTTTATCTCCACATATACAAAGAATATGAGAGCTAACTAGATTTGGAGGCACGTTTCTATGCTGATGAGCAGTGACAAATACTGATCCAGAAGCTTCCACAGCAGAAAGAATATTTGCAGTGCTGGGGGAGTGAATTATCCCAGCTCTTTGGTGCCACAGCACRTGACTCAATTAGCCAGACTGGTGGAGATTATTGCTAGTGCATGCAAAGGCAGAGCTAGCCAGTTTGCTGCAGGAAAATCTGAATAAATGACCTAAATAAATAGAGATGAGGCATGCATAYGTAAAGCTAAAGCATTCAAAATAATTGGAGTAAAATGTAAATGCTCTCTATATGGCCATGGTTTACTTCACCATTCCCAACACCTCTAATGAAGACARAGACTGGTATTGCTGCAGTCCTCAACCAATCTCTCCATATTGATTCTCACTAGCAAAGCAGGTGCTTCCTTTATAAAGGAATACTTATGCCTGGGGTTTCCCAGTCTTTTGTGGATTAAAGCTTATTTCTTTCCCTGGAATCTCAGTTTTAAATCTTTTTTGATTCTTAATTAGATTTTACAAATTAAAGATTTTGATGAATTTATTTTTATTTTGAGCTACTTAAAATTTTACTTTTCCATCTCATACAGGAATTGTTTTACAGGGCACTGAGACACATGGTTGCGGAGTGGAAATTTCACAGTGGAGTATGCACAACTTCCACCTAATTATGGAAGCACTGATGTGGCAGTCCCAAAATTCTYACATCTCAATCATAACCTTGTATTTTAACCTTTATAAACTTGTTTCATCAAAATATCTTCACTGTCTTTTCAGGAGTCAGTCATCAGATGTTTATTGATTTCAGCATCTCCTATCCATTACACACAGTGTCTGGAGGGGAAATAACAAATGTAAATATGATAAATGACTGCTATCTCTAGCTTGGAATCTGACTTTCTCTACCAAAGCATACAAACACAGGATTTTTTTCCCCCTCGTTTCTAACAATACTAATCCAAAAGAATCAGGCAAACTGAATAATGAAGTTGCAAAGTTAATATGATATTAGCATATAATTGCACCTATTCTTTGAAAAGATATTTACTACAGTCTCAGGGATAAACACAAAGGAGTGATGACTGAACTGTGCTGCTTTTTTTATTTTACGGAAAACTCATATGAAAGATTTTTAGTCTAGAAAAATGAATTCAAGAAGCTCACATGGGTAGGGTACTTTCAGGAACATTTAAAGGTTGGCTTTGAAATATATGTTCCTAATTAAAAAGCTATGATTCTATATTCTCTATTACTCCTGGTTCAGCAATAGAATTTATTTCTTAACRTTATATTGATGTCAGTCTAGTAATAACTAGCTGAAGCCAATAGATGAAAGCATCTTTGGAAAGAAAACGTTGCTGGGTTTGGATCACCATTACAAACCAAAAGGTCTCCCTCAATCTTTACTCTCCTCAGAATTATAAAATATTCATAAACAATTTTAACAATTAATCTTACTGCTCAGGCCATCTTAGGACTTCTTAATATTCTTCCTACTCTTCCCTGAGAAATTTATTAGACTTATCCTCTTCCACAGTGGTATCTCCCTCTTAAAACTCAATTGCACTGTTTTTAAAAAGTTGTTTCAGCTTTTTTGCTCTTCCTCTTCCTTTTCCCTCATTATTCATTTTGGAAGCAGATACTCTAGTAAGATATTTGAGACTGAGCACACTTCAGAATATCAATGGCAGAACATTTCCTTTCAACATTTTAATCACAGTCTTCTGAGCTTTTGGCTACTTCATTTTGGGTTCAAAAGCTTAGCCTACAGTTAGCCAATTTATGTAAGAAAGAGGCACACAAAATACTTCTGAATTCTATTCCAGTTTTTCTAGTGCATCATTTCTCTTGAATTACATAAAAGAAGTGCAGTTTATTTTCAAATATACCTTTTAACCTTGACCTGAACAGATCAACTCTTTCTTAGATTCTGTGCTTTTCTCCTCATAATTCTGAAGTGTTTTTGTAACTGGATGCTTATTTCACCTTATAAACTGGCTTTTAGCTAGGTCAGAGGTTGACACAGTCTCGGGGGAAGACTTCTTCCTTCTATAGTCTGGGCAGCACAAAACATTTCTGCTCTTTTCCAGTGAGCAGAATGAAAGATAAAGCAGGGAGAGGAAAGGACAGTGGTGACCTAGTTTAGCCCTCACTCTAGTCCCCCAAGGAAAGGACAGAAGAATTAGAAAGGTGGCCCTGATCCTACACTTAGGAGCCTCAACCAGGCGGCAGGTAGGTAAAGCTCTCAGTCTTCCTCACTGATCAATTGCTTCAAAATAAGGAGTGCAGGGTCTCAATGTGCTCAAGGGGCAGGATGACCTGGTGCCGACAGGCTTTCTATCTGCTAGAGACTTGATCTGGGAGACCGTGGAGTCCCCTCGGGGGACAACCCCTTCCTCCATTCCCAGATGGCTCCATCCTCTTGCTGACCTGCCTTGGATGGCACTGAACTAAATGCCAACATGTTATGCACAAKTTTGCTCAAGGAATGCCTTTGCTGTTCATCAGCAATGGTTAATTGCCTGAGAAATCCCATCTTAATATCCAMGTTGAATTAAAAACATTTTAACAGACAAGTTTTAGATTATGATCTATTATTTCTAGGAAAGCTTTTTTTTTTTTTCCTTTGGCCATACATGTTAAAACATTTTTTTGGTGTGGAACAACTCTCTTTTAAGAAATAATCTCAATAGTAAAAATGAGTTACATCGAGACAATGCCACAGGATGTGCAGACTGATTTTCAAGAGATGTTTGTGATAGCATTCTATTTTTAATAGGCGCAATATTATAATGGTATTACAGAAACTAATGGTTTGCTTTTGCAAAGTCTTTTGCTTACGTCTTTTGCAAAGTCTTTTGCTTTGGCAGAAGGAGGATGTGATGAATCCTACGGAGTTTATGGAAGCTTTCAGGAGCACTCAAAGAAAACAAGAAGCGTCTTAAAAATCCCCTTACTATTTTTGTACTTTTGGAGGGCATTATATCACTCATTTCCCTTAATGCTTTCAAAGATGTGTGCATGCTGCTGCATTTTTCTATTACCAGCTCCTTCTGTCCTTCTGCCTTCCCAGCCTAGACAGACTGAGTGGAATTACCATGTTAGAAGGTATACAGGAAAGAGGGGCAGAAATGCTGCATGGAGCAGTCCATGGTAAGCAGGAATAACTCTCACCATGTCTTCACAAATCTGACCTTTTTCTGAAAGCCAGCTAAGATAAACACCCCCCAAAATTCTGGACACTTCTTACATATGCAGGACAAAGAATTATGATAAAGATTTCATAACTGACTTAATTTTAAGGACAGCTTATTTGATTAACCACAACACTGTGCAGAGCCTTTTCTTTTCCTATTTTTCCTACATTTTGCAGGAGGATTTAACAGTGTCTACGTGCGTCCACAAGGGAGAAGTGTGGGAAGCCTGTCTAGCAAATGYACACAGCCAGGCACAGTCATTTTTACACCCTGAACCTCCTCTAGTCATAAGATCCTTCCATACGTTACCACAGCACTCTTGCCCTGTTAATGAGCCCCCGTCGTTGGGACTCAGCCATTCCACGTCCTTTAGGTTTGGTGCTGACTCTGTCCCGCTGCCTCGCAGCTACCTGGCTTTGGCGCCAGCTTCTCACCGTCCTTTCCACAGGACTGGMTGCTCAGCGTCTGTCCCAGCCTTGTCAGGGTCACACAGCTTTGGTTTTTTTCCTTTCTTTCTTTCTTTTTGTTCTTTACACCAGGCAAATCAAATAGCTGAGCAGATTGCAGACAAGTGCCCTAGCTCTTTTACTAAAGGTTCAGGAGATGGCCAGGCAGATGGAGGCAACTATATTTACACCAGAGCGATTTAATTTTCCAAATGAGGCCACTGCAACACAGGGCAGCCCAACTGCCCACGATAACCCGTCATCTGCAATTAGGAAACACAAACTCATTCCTCTTGCTCTCCTCTTTCACCAACTTTTAGGAGTCATGTTGTGTCCAGAAACACTATTTTGATTTTATACTTTTCCCAAATGAAAGCCTCTTTGCATTCAGCTATATAAATCCAATACTGTATATTTAATTTTCCTTTTTAATATAATTATTTTTAAAAACTTCCAAATCTGTTTTCATAGAGTAAAATGAATAAGAACATTGTAGTTCTGTGGTTTTCAGTGAGGGAATATAACCACCATCAGCTGCATGCACGCGCTCAGAAGTGACCGCAAGAGCGGGGCGGTTGGTGCCTTCCCGCACCGCACGGTCGTGCGGCTGCCTAACAAGTTCTCAACACGCTCCTCCTCGTGCAACATCTGTAGGAGACATCTTTAGGAACCAGCACCCTACCAGTGCAAACTGGTGCTTTCAGGGGCCTCAGAAGAGCTCTGAGCATTTGTCAAAGGTKCTCTCAGAATAAATAGGATGAGATATGAATAAAATGTAGTCTCCTCTTCAAATAATGCCATGTATATTGCATCATTTGGTCATTTCACCTATGCAAYCTTATTGTTATCTCTTCGCAAAATCATTTTAATGGCAAATAGATTTATTAAAAATGGACTTATCAATATTTTCTCAGATTATTCCCGTTTCACTCATTATTCAATTTATTGTACGTATCCTCGATGTTGTTTTAACAGAATTTTAAGTAGATAAAACACTTTCCCTAAATTACACTCATCTAGCACTATCTCCAMATTCTCCCATTTTAATTTTTTTATGTTATATAATCATAAAATAATACCTAGCTCTTCCTTATWATATGTCCAGATGGAGAGATTTTTGAAGGAAATAGCAAACAAAATTGAGGCTAAGCTGACTTCTGGGCTACCACAAGGTGGAGGTTGCAATGTTGGCTCCTATCTGAAAGGACTGGATTTCTACTGTAGGAGAAATTTCCCATCACAGAAATCCCAAGAAGCTCAGGCTGATTACAGAGTGTTTGTTGTGTTTGACATCACGGAATAAATGGAAAGCTTTCCTRGAAGAATACCCATTCGCCCCTGGCACAGCATTCATTTAATGATGTTCACAATTATCTTCACAGCAAAGATACTGGCTTATTATGGGCTATCACTGAGCTTGTGGTGCCATGTCTCTTGCAGGAAATTGCCAAAATTTATACAGACTGCAATAAAAGCAATCTGTTTAAATTAGCTGTGCGAGGAGTTGCATAAAAGTGACAGTGCATGTGAGGACTAAAATGGGACATGGAGTCTGTTAGGCAGAGCACATACCAGCATGCAGTCGCACGCGGAGAGAGGAATATAGGGTTTTCACATAGATGCRTCTACAGCAACTGACAGTTTATTTTCACTTTTCTTCAAAAATGCTTCYTGCACTCCATGAAACCTCAATGATAAAAAACACCTCTGCAAAGAAAAGTCTTTCCAACATATACTTTCTGGTTTGAGGGGTGAATGGACCTTCTTTGTTTCAAAGACCAATTGCTAGTTCATTTTTATGGCAGGAGAGATGTGGAAGTTTCTCATGTATACAAGATACAGGCAAACAAGAAATGTTTAAGGTGGTTGTATATGTATATAGAATTATTATTGTGACATTTCGTTCTTATTTTCCAGAGTGAGATATGAGAAAAGGTTAAATGCAACCCACAAACCTGAAGAGTCAAGGCAATTGGCAGGTGCACCCTGGGGCACACAGAAATCAAAAGGCAATACAGGACAAATGTGATGGATAACGGCCTCGCTGGTCTTTCCCTGCCTCATACAGCCCAAACGTCAGACAGCCCCTGAGAAAGGCCTTCCTCAGGAGCACRGAGCCAGTGCAAGAACTCCAAGGAAGCGGCATTCCTAGCAAAGCCCACAATGCCCAGATTACAGAATAAACCATGTAGTTCATCATATTTTGAGAAGTAAGCTATACCAGTTGCACACAGATTTGTGCTGCAGATCACAATACTAAAGACAAGTAGATATCTATTTCTAAACCAACACAATAGCAATTCATAAAACAGCATATGTCATTTCATGCACTAAATCTTGCAGTTTTTAAAAATTAAGCTTAATTTTTGGCCCAGTGCAGCTTTTTCTTTCAGGGCTCTTAATGACTCTTTCCCATTATGTAACTAATCTTTACCTCTTCCAATTCAACAATATCTTCACAGAAAAACAAACAACATTTTGATTTTTCATGGGAACAAAATATAATCTTTTTTTTTTCTGTGTTTTTGACCTCCCTTAAATTAAAAAAATAATTCTTCATTATAAGTTTTAATTTTACAAAAAGGTAATATTTCTTTTGGTAGATCTTACCTTATCTCTGCACTTTCTGATTTCTGAAGAGTTCTTTGGCTGATCAAAACCTGTCTCTGTTCCGTGTAGGCTCTTTGTATATTTTCCATATTCTTATTCTTCTCTTGAGTATCCAGCCACCCAGTAGGTTTCTAGAACATTTCCTGCAAGAAATGGGAAAACYTGTAAAGGCAATCCTCGAGAGTTATATATTTTTAATTAATAATGAAATACTCAAGTCTCATCTACATTGAAGAGCTTGAGTTCTTCAGCACACCTGAATCTTACTGACAAGTTTCCTTAAATCACTGAAGTCTGCCCGTTTGAAATAATTAAAAATGCAATTAGCAACCTATTTGGTTTGTGTTTTTGTTAAATACATGCTGAATTAAATCAGAGCCACTCAATACAGAATTATTTTCTATAATCAGCTCTACTCAGAAAGTTCTGTGTTACCATTCAGGCTGCAAAATTATACAGACTGGTCCTGATTGAGGGTACAGTAAAGGGTCTGTCAGCTGGCACAACCAGAAATTCATTGGCCTGTGCAGTACTAATAGTGTTTGATCCACAAGAAATGAAAAAGAAACTGAAGTGTCCTTCAGTTAACCAGTTCTGTTTAGAATGAACATTTTTTTTTTCTCCAAATAATATTAAATCCATACTCAAAATCTGGCCCTGGGGTCTTATAGCAGGCCTCTGGTTAATCTAATTCACTTATAGTAAATAAAAAGCGAAACTCATTCTGACACCGTGGTTTAGTCCGTACCAGTTGTGACTTCTGAGTCACGGGCTAGGGGCAAAAYATTATGGTTTATTCAAAAAGAATTGGTAATTGACTGTTTCCAAAGCAAGGACGTGGAATCTCTCATTCACATAACGACACCTTCCACTATGCTTARGAAAACATGCATTCTAAAGCAAAATTCTTTAATCTAAAATTCTACTTAAATAAACCATAATTCTATAAGCAAAATAAGAAACAGACCTAGAGGAGAAAGATAACGGTTTTTCTACATGTGTCAAGATACATAAGACACACATCCCTTATCTCTCCAAAAATTCATGAGCATACAACAGGACAACAGGCATAGAAACTGGGCATCTCTGAAGTACTTTCACTCATCTATCATCAGGAAAATTTTTTTAAAAAATGCTTCCTATAATATTTGAGTGATAAATTCAAACAGAATTGGACTCTTATGCACATTAGTTTATTCAGTTTGATTCCTCAGGACCAGAACATTCTCCAGATATTTGAGAAAACCTTCCAAAATTATGGTAACAAGAAGGCACTATCACTCACAATGAGGCAGCATTGCTTTGCTTTTTCTCCCCAGCATTTGTATGCAATGTGTCATAGCAAGTATTRGGGTCTCCTATTTATATTGATCATCAACCCAGTCACAGTATTTCATGTGCTTACATAAAGATTAACACACAGGCTTCCTTCCTTCATTCCCTGTGTAATCAGTGATAATCCACCAACTAACTGCACTAAAAAACCCTGGAGTCTRCRAGGAARATRAGCAKCAAGGGAGGTGTGAARTGCTGGAAAAGGGTGGATGTTTCCRAATGATGGGGTGACCAGAGGGTCACTTAACTGCCCGCCCTGCAACTTATGATTGTCCTCACCACGTAACAGCTCCCTCYCTCCMRCTAGTCTTGCTCCCTTCCTACGCATCACACCCCCTTCCATTTATCACCTCACCTCACTACTTATTACATCTCCTTTCTATAAATCACACCTCCTTTGAGGATATCATAGAATCATGCCCATCATGAGAAATTAGCTTGCACACAGCAGGTAAGGTTTTATGCTAGAATTCATACCTTAGGGACAGAAAAAGAACATGATCCAGTTTCAAATCCATGATCTGGGAGCAGAAGCAGGTTCAATGAGATGGAAACAATAGAAAATAAACCAAAATTTGCTTGAGAAAAATAAGCTAAAAAAAATGTTCAAACACACCTTAATCACAACATAGACTAAAAAAAATATAGAAGAAGGTATGTGGCAACCTGAACAACTATCTGTTGACATGGACAGGAGGATAAATGATTAGGGAAGACAACTGTTTGTTGTCTATTATTAGGAATAGRATATATAGTTAATTACCATCCATCACTTGACCTTCTGCAAGTCAATACAAAACATCCTGGCATTAATTTGTTTTCTCTGCCTTGGTTAGGAATTAATCTGCCTTTTTAATAATTCTTATTGTTTTTTATTGGATTTTGAGTATTATACAATCCACCTCTGAATACTCAAGCAGGTTCTTCTAAACATATTTGCATTTAATTGTAAGTAAACCAGTAATTAAAGCTTTACTTTTTTTCTTAATTAAACTCCAAACAGCAAGTCATCATTAGTAAGACACCCTGCAGGGGCAGAGATTAGAGAGACAAAAGCAGACCTGAAAATCTGTTTTTATGCCTGGAAAGCAATATTTACAAAACTGTATCAGAACAGTGTGTATAGTTTTTTAAAGCAGCAAGAATATGGTAACAAATAACCTAAGAGGGAATACTTCATGCAGTTCCACATTCTTTTCCTCAAGGTAAAAAATGCCTGTCAGGAAGTAGCAGAAATAAGCAAACCTTTGCTGCTTAGATTGCTGATGAGCCCTGACCTTGATTCCCCACTTCTCTGCATTCACCTGGGTCACCTGCAGCATCAGCAGCCTGGCCCAAGAAGGCTGCTCCACTCGCTTCTTGACCAGCCAGCCCMAGGGTGCCCTATCTCCAAGGGCATTTACAACTTCCTGGTGCCACAGCAAGCACTTGGTGCTAATTTATTAACATTTGGCCCTTCTGTGAAGAGAAAACAAATTCAGAATGGACTCAGATGCRTTTCAGATTCCTGTGCTACATTTGCTTTGCATGGTACAAAAGCAAAGCCTGTTGCTTTGCGTGGACATAGGTTATTTTCCAGYACTGTGGYGGAGAAATAAAAAGTAATAATAAAWGTTTTMAGAGTGGAGTAGCAAATGTAATACAGCTAATGACCATTTATATTGCTCAGRCCAGATAAAGACTAGCAGGTTGATACAAATGATCAGTTGCTTGTTCATTAGACTTAATCTATCCAGCTATGGACTGTTGTTTTATGCATTAGAGTGCCTAGCATGACATGCTGTGATCCATGACTGATGTCTGGGAACTAGAATAAAATAAATATTTATGAATTGATAGCAGTATCATCAATATTCAGTCTAAACAATCACAAGTCACACCCTGGAGACTTCTGAGCATTCTGAGCAAAACTACATTGGGTTTGTTTTCAATTGTTTTTTGATTTCTGAGTCATAGAGACAGAGGTCACATTTTCAAAGGTTCATTAGCAAGTGTGATGTCTAAGACCTTACTTATTTTTCATTTTTACAAAGCTGACACTTATTAATAGCTAATTGTTTCCATAAATGAAATTTTAAGGCAAACAAGACATGTTATTAAATTCACAATAACACAGAMTTGTAGTCAATCACATTCACTAAATTGAAGAATTAGGTCTGAATTCTGCCTTTAGTWATAAGTGCATGTTTGTATGTAACAGGAACAAAGAGGGAGAGAGAAAGAGTGGAAAAAAKAAAAGAAAGAGTGCCTCTGGCTTGAACCCATTACAGGAAGCATTCAGCACTGTTAATTGTAACCTTGATGCTTAGAATGATCTCTTTATTTTATTACTTTAATACTATATATAATTCATCAGTACCTGTAAGTATCACAGTGCTGCACATTTTTTTTCCCCAGACATTTGAAATAAGAGTCAAAAACAGTCTACCATGACCATTTAACAGAGAGAACATGGAAAACTTCCATGTAGACTCATGTAAGGCTGGGTGACCTGAAATTTCTATGGAAAACAAAACATATTTAGGTAGTTGTTTTAAAGGAAAAATCTGCTCAATGTATCCTGAAACTGTTTATAGCTTAGGCCTAAGATAATTGTCATTGGACCCAAAATCTCATCATTGTTSGTTTTCAAAGGATTTAAAGTGTCAGTAGGGATGAATTCCTAGCCAATACACACACAGAAAAGCAGATTCTGTAAAAGCAATGGTCTAACACATTGATATCATGGTGTGCTGATTAAAGAGCTACAGTAAACTGAATTAAAATGTAGTAACAAAATTGGCACTATGCCCAGTTTCGTTCCCTTCTATTCTTCTATAAGAATATTTGAAGCTTTATGAAAATAGTAGCTTACTAATTGTCTTGTGTTTGTTTTTGTATTACCAAATAACTATATACGAGTTCAGATACAATAAATGGACAATTGACTACATAAAGCAGAATACTTAAGTAACTGAAAGTGCATAGTTATTCAATTTCTGCTCCGAGAARACATTACTAGTCATGCACTGCATTCACTTAGCGTTTCTGAAGCTGCTATAAACTACAAAGGTTTTATAATTGTAGGGTAGCTCAGAACCTAGTGAGATGGCTTGTGCTTGGATAGTATGTATTTTTTGAAAAAATTTGGGGCTCTACATAAAGATTAAAGGTTCACAGTAACATCAATGAGGGTAATGGAGAAAATTCATGTATACTGATAATTCCTTAGAAAATCAAAGCAAATCATTGTGAAATACAAGATATGACTCCTATAATACATATACAGATAAAGGTATGTAGTGATTTTTTTCATTCAAGACCTTCTTTGCATTAGGCCTCAGACTGATCATCAGTCCTGCTGAACATACAGTAAGCTTTTCTATGTTGACAAGGAAGTTTTTCAGATGAGACTTTGAAAAAATGAAAATCCACTTCTATGCTAAAAGATCTAAACTCAATTGACATTCCTATCTATATGCTCATGCTCTTGTCTAAATACACATCTATCTCAACATCTGAGATTTTCAGAAGGGGAAAAATTTTGTATCTACAAAAGTTTTCAGAAGGTTTCTACTTTCAAGTAAGTATTTTGATCAGTTGTCAAGTACTCTTCACAGTTTTATTCACAAGATACAATTTAAGATATTCAGAATTCTCTATGAGATGTCTGGACCGATTTTCATAAGAGTAGTCTTAATTTCAATTTGTGAGATAACAGAAAGAGTTATAAGCATTTAGTTAAAATCAAAATTTTTAATGATTARAAAGGTAAAGAGGAATATGACTGAGCAAATAGAGTAAAATGAAAGAGGGGATTTTTTTTTTTCAGTTTGAAATACTATTCTTCTGCAGGTCCACATATGAATAAATAAATTATGTTCTGTATGTTAATACATAAGTAAAGATTATTAAACCAGTCAAAGTGGAAAGGCTTTTTATTTGTTCATTTATTAAATTTAAATGCACCTTAATTGTTTATTCTTGATTGCAATTTAGTYGTTATTCATAAATGACTGGGCAACATGAAATGAGTTTGGTTTTTTTATTTCTATTCTCTGTGTAATGCCTAATTACTCCTGTCTCCTGGRTTCAATTATTGATTATTTCATGGTCTCAGCAAGAAAAAAAAAATTAAATATTTCCTATAGGAAAAGGATTTCAGGTTATGGTTGAAGTTCACCTACCACCTAGGATGATATCTCTTCACTACTTCTGTCTGAAACGAAAATAAACAGACTGATTCCTGCCAGGCTGGTTTTGACATAGGTTTACATTTGGCATTAACGATGTAGCTAAATCATGGGATACAGAGGGTCAGTGTCAGCAACAGCACTGTTCAACACAGCACAACCAYATATATAGCTGCTGGGGCAGCACAGTTTTTGTGACAGTCCTGACTGCCAGCTGACTTCAACAGATATTGGAATTCAACCAAAGGGTGGCTGGGATCGTCTGTTTATTCAGCACTGAGTTTTTATATCTTTTTCTGAGGCGGTTGGCTTTGGGCAGTGTGGGAATGCCAGTCAACAACAGAATACCAGCCAAATAGAGGACTGCTTTGGTGCCATACAGTTTCTAATGTATTTGTGTAGAGCATATTAACAAAAGACATTTAGAAATTTCCATAATTTCCATATATGTGAATATATATATTCATTAAGATCCAAGATGACACTACTCTTCAAAGGCTGAAAACTATACTAAAAATGGATTAGAATACACTTATGAGATTATTAGAGACAATCTGGTAGGGATAAAGGCGAAGTTCTCTATTTTATCAATAGCTCCATCAAAAACAAGCATTTAATTGCAAAGGAAAGTCAAGATTATCATGCTTCTGAGAAAGACAAACATTACGGGATGCAGAAAAAGTGAAGTAATCACTTCTCTGTCTGGTACTTTTAAGAGCTCAGCTGGTAGAAAGTATCCAATCTAAGCAAGAGGTGATTCAACTGCAGAAAGTCCAAGGAATGCAAGAAGAATAATAAATAACATGCAGACCTCAGATATGACAAGCCATTGAAAGAAACTGGATTTGTGTAATCTAGGGAGCGATTCARTATGATGAATTCTGTCTGCACAGGATAGGATGAGAAGTAAAGGTCTCGAGTTGGACAAGGAAGGTAGCCTGGATTGCAAACCCCAGCAAGAGATTGCCCAGAGAGGTGAGGAATTCATCAGGTCCAAGYAGTCTGTTGGAAGTCACCAAGTCCAAGTAGTCTGTTTGGGTTGTTTAAGTAAAAAGAAGGGGTGAAAAGGACAATTYAAGTAAAGTGAAGTAAAAATGTCACTAAAAGAAAACTGCTATAGTGCATTCTAACAGTAGACCATAGTGCCAGTGTGTGTGTGTGTGTGAATATTATTTTGCTCAGGAATGTAGGACAGAAGCTCCAGAAGCTGCCATTGTCTCTCTAGATCTTTGCATGTTCCACCTAGTAGTTCCGGAATAGAAATATTTCATAGCAAATGAAAGGATTGTACAAATTTATAGACAAAAAGGAAGTTACCTTTTGTTGACATATAGACTACAACGCAACAGGTGATTATTAATGACTAAGAAGATTACAGGGAATATGGATATACTGATGGCTTTTTTAAATATATCCTCTTAACCCAAGGTGCTGTGTACACTACAGCACGGCAGTACAACAGTTACYTTCTGCACTATTGGTGGTTTCTCAAGGTGTGAAAACTGTTTCTGTTTTTGGCAGAAGAAAAAGAAGGCATTATAAAAGCAGTGAATGTGGGATATGCAGGAGTGTTTTAAGAGTGTAATTTAATTTCCTGGTCTTCATCATATGACAGGTATAGTAATAAAAAGGCTTATTTTCTTTCTTACAGCAGGGGTCTGACTCCAATATATGCTGTGGTGAATACTACAAGAGAGAACTGTGATTTGACAAGAAGAGAAAAGTGAAAACTACAAATCAAAAGGGCAAGAAAGGACTGAAAAAAGATCAAAATAAAAGAGAGAATCTGTGAACAGTTGCCAGCACAAGAACATTGTTTTGATGGGAGGAAAAAGGGAAAACAATGCATAAACATCTGAAGAGGTTAAAAAGGGAAACAGAAACAGGGGGTCTGTAGCCTGGAAGAGCACTTTGAGAACTGAGAAAGCTGTATATTTACAAGAGCTGAACAGAGRTGGGGGTACAAAACGTGCTAGCTATCCACCTAGTATGGGTCTAAAAAGACTGAAATAAAATTCCTTCAGCAGATACCCAGCCCCATCTAAATCTGTTTTGTTGTTCTCTGGTTCATTTGATTCATGGTGCATTCACATCCTACCCAGCTCCCGCTGCAGTAGTCACCAGCTCCCATTAGTTCCAGCTCATGTGGCACAACCTTACAGGACTAAGACTTGGTCGTCTGCCTTCTCGTTTACTCCCTRCTGAGAAGCGATGATTAAGTTTGTGCACAAACTTAACACTGAGGATGTCMGCGATGTCTAGCTGCTAGTAAACCTGCTACGGAAGAAGCAGGAGTAACGAGCACATCTTACTAGTCTTTGACAAGGATGTCGTAGTTGCTGATAGTAAAATTCCCTGTAGAAAAGCAGAAAAYAAAAGAAAACTTTACCCTAAGAATATAAAATCCAAATTTTTTTTAACTGATGGATGACAGAGAATAAGAGACCAAAACTGGGAGSTGATCTGGGTTTTGTCTTAGGTCACTCTTCTTCCAACCTCTAACTGTCAGCAGAAAAGGTCAAGTTAAATTCCTAAGTAAATGCCCAATTGAAAACTTACCYCAACTTAAACTAAACTTTTCCAGGGCTTATTGTAACTTTTCTACTCTAAAGAGCCTTAGTGAAACACCTTTGAAAGAAGAAAAAGAAATCCAAGGAAGGGAAAAAAAAGCAGAACCAATCAATAACCAGCCACATCTTTCCTGGGTTACTGCAGCAGCAGCACTCGGTTTCTCTTCTATTGTTGTAGACCACTTTAAAAGACATTAAAAGTTTGTAAAACCAGAGCCCTTATCTCCTGCTTTGTACTAAGGCCTCACCCAAGCTGCAGTTGACTTTMCAGTACAAGTCACCGCCAGCTGCTCTCTGAGCCCTTAAGTGGTCTCTCCTCTCTCAAGGAGTACCAGAGCACAGCAGGTCCCACGCCAAACCTTGCTGCCCAAGAACGTCTTGTTAAATACAGTTCAATCGAATTAGATTTTGCTAACAAGAGTGTCCTCCTTTCCTCTTTAGAGCATGCACCTTGAGGCTGCTTGCTATCGAATTATACCAGGGTGACTGATCAGTCCAGACACATTTAGATATAAACTGGTTTGCTTTGGGACTTTTGGGCTTCACTTGTCATGTCGTCCACTTATTGTAGAATATCTTTCTCAACAGAAATGCCCACAAACGTGATAAAACATCAAAGCTGAACCATATTTCAGGTCTGCTACTATACGTATCCAACCACCCTGTCTTTCTTGCCACCAAATGTCTCTTCTGCACTTTACTCCCTCGAACCCTTTCTAGGAAGAGCTACTTGTTCTATTTTAGGCCTCARTCTTGTATACATTTTCAGTACTGTTCAGCAGGATTTTTTAGCTGCATCTTACTTGAGTAACCTGTTGAATTCTCTCTTCAAGATGTGAGAAGTGATAACTTGCATCTTAGTAAACAGTAACATTATTAGATGTGCTGTTTCAAGTATTCTACCCAGTAAAAAGCAACAGTTTCTGCACATCAATTATATCCTTCCTGTTGTAATTCCCACAAGCAGCACAAAAATGCCTAGTGGAGAACGACGAAGCTTATGAAACAAGTAATATTCTTAGTGTCTTCCAGTAATTTAACATAAATATATTTATTTTTGATCTATAAGTTCTTATGGTACAAGAAGTTTTGAATTTTGTTAAGACATGAACACAAGCTGTACTTGAATGTTATTCATTGAATTGAGTAAAGAATAATAAGAAATTACAGGTCACTTACTTMGGAAAGGGCCTCAGGCAAGTATCTGAAAAAAATTGCAATCATWTGGGGATGTAAATAAGAACAGAGAGGCGAGTAAAAATGTAATGGACATAGAACTATAAATAATGGGAGATGTCAGACACCTTTCTGCAAGAATAAGTGTATTGACACAAATGCCACATATATCCTGATACTCCCATCAAAGTTACTTGAGAAACATAACCTTTCTTTTAATTCCAAACATGCAACTGCCGAAGCCCTTAAGGGACAAGCTCAGAATAAGCTTGAACAGTGTTCTTTTCCAGATCTAAGTGTAATGCTCTGTCTGGAACAGTAATCCAAGTAGGAGTGATCAACAGAWATTCCTTTCCCCAATTTCCCCTCTATATACACACACCTTGTAAAAAGATCTCTGCTTAGCTCACTGAATTAGGCTTCCTGTCTGAACCCTCTTTGAGAAAACACAGTAAAAATATGTCTTTGAAATAGACTGTTATGAAGAGGAAGATATATTGATAACTGCAGGGTAATTAACAACATCTTGTTCAAACAGGACCCTTAAACAYTTTCCAGCGAGCTGGGTAAAATCTTATTTATTCAAGGTCACTGAAGGGATGGAATTTGTCATTCTTGACCTGCCRTCAGTATAGGACACGATGGCATAGTTTGGTATTTAGGTCTAGGCTTCTCACAATCCATTCCCATTATGAAAGAAAAAATAACAAAAACTAAAAATAGCAATCTGTCCTTAATAATGTTATTTAGAAAAGGAAAGTTTGATTTGAAATGAAAATTCTAATATATTTTTCCCGTTTTATTTTGAGTTTTCCTGAGGCTGTGGTAAAATAAATAAAAAGAAAGAAAAATAAAATTATCTGAGCAGAAGGAATAAAGAGCAAACGATAAATAAAAGAGCATGAAGTGGAATGTGCAACCCACAAACTAAGCAAAAAAATGAAATAAAAACAGTATAGGTGCACTTATTATTTAATAAAGTAACAAAATCCAATAGATTGGTTTGTAGGTCACAAATAAAAAAGCAGTTACAAAGCACATAAAGTCAATATTAGATAATTTTAGAGTTAAAATACTAACACACACAAAATGACCAGCAGTTTCAAACAMGGAGATGTCTTACCAATATTCTCAAAGTTTTCTTCACTGTCCCAAATAATCATATTTTTTCAATATAACCATATMTTTTCATTTTTTTGTATAATAAAAGATTTAAATAATACAAAATAAAAGATTTTTGTCTAAATAATTGAAGAGGAGGATTAAGTATGTTCTGACAACAGTTAATATCCTCTCCTGATCTAGGAATTGGTCAAGATGAGGAGAACCTCTTCTATAATACAGTTTGAGCACAGGTACTCCTCCTTTCTTGAAAGAAAATTTGCTCAATTGACAAATAAAAAAAAAAAAAAAAAGGGAAAACTGTTTTATCTGGGTAGGGCCTGTAAGATTTTTGCCACAATAATGTGAGCAAGCTTCTAAGTCCACATCTTTTACCTGTAGGAGGGAATGTCTAAAGTGTTGTTTTTTTTTTTTTTTTTAAAAGACATTTTTCTCAATGTATAGATGTATTTTTATAAATGACAGGGTGTTTGCAATTGTACACGTTCAGCAGAGGGAATAAATAAGCTTTCTAGGAACAGGAAATTCATGGCTCCATTAGTAAAAATGCTAGCTCTTTAGCTTCYGTGTGTTTATTACTTTCATGCATGGTCAAAATGATTTATTATCGAGTCTTCACATTTTATTATTTTGTCTTACACATCTTTCACACAAGTGACCGACCGTAAGACCCCGCAGTCATTCTAATAATAAAAAGCAGTCCTTTAAYATGATTTCCTCCGCAGACTATTTAATATTCATCATACCTGGATAACATAAATCATTTATGTTGWCTAAGTGGAAGAAAGAAGCCTACAGCTCTGTTCAGAACTGAAATTTGCAGGTATTTTTAACAGTGCTTTATTATGCCCACTGACCCATTTTGACTTCAGATCATCTGTTACAAAATGAGCTTTCAGCTCAACTAAAGTGCAAGAAATTCAATATTGTACACATAAATCATAATATCAGCTGGTCATAGCTTGCTATCTTTATGTAGGTCTGATTTCACGGCAGTGACATAATT
This sequence comes from Eudromia elegans, assembly GCA_003342815.1. Taxonomy (NCBI): domain Eukaryota; kingdom Metazoa; phylum Chordata; class Aves; order Tinamiformes; family Tinamidae; genus Eudromia; species Eudromia elegans. The sequence continues at coordinate 2,346,738 of PTEX01000092.1, forward strand.
AATATATAGATAGAGAGGAAAAGGAATTCTACAGTTTTGATCAAAGTGAACTCCAACTGACTTCAATGAGCCAGGATTTMATCTCTAACCTTATATTTTCAAGCACAATCTTGTGCTTAAAACATTCACTTGAATATACACTTTGAAAATAACCTGGACGTCCATAACTGACTACTTTTACAATCAGGATTTCATTCTTCAGAGATTTGTAAAAATTGCAAGAAACCACTATATTTTAATTTAAACAGCTTAAAAAGAGTAATTTGAAATTTTAATAAGTTATATTTCAGAATATACTTGTGATTCATAGTTTTAAGTAAATTTACACTACTGCAGAGACAGAATAACTTTTTTCTTACATAACACCTAGAAACCTTTATAAATGCAATACAGTAAGAATTTGATATTTGCCGCTTTAAATATCTGCATATTTCAGATATATGTTTACATTGAGTACCTATTTGAGTACCTGGGTTTTTTTACCTGTTTGAGAACACATTTCCCATCTGGACTGCTTGTCTATTACACTGATATATCATTATCTTGGCAGTTTTGCTTCTTGCCATAAAATGGGCTGATATGGACGATTGGAAAGACAAGTATGGATTGCAACACTAAATGTCAACATCATTTAGGCAACTTAAACTATTATTTAGCTATCTTTAAAATCCTCATGTTGGAAAAATAAACAAAGCACAGCAAGAATGTGGAACAATAAATGAACTCAGGCCTTACAAATGCCTGTGAAATGTCTAAAACATGAAAGTATTCCTGATAACTAATATGGTACATTATTTGAAAAGCTCACAATGGTCTATACAGCTATTATTTCTTCAGGGAGACAGATGTGGGTAAAGATTCAAATATTACGATTCCTTTGAGTTAGCAACAGTTATGGAGGTATTTTGAGCACAACTGCTTATGAACTAAATCAGTATGCTGAAGAATCTATGTATTCCTTATATTCCAGTGCCTGTAAATCTTTCGAATGTAAAGGAGTAAAGAGGCTGGCATCACATGAATACTTTTATCAGACACCAAGAAGAACAGAGAAAATCTTAACAGTTCTGAAATTATTTTGCAAATGGAAAAGTTTCATTTCACATTAGCTAGTAAGACACAGARCACTACATTTCTCAGAATGTTTGGAGGGTTTGAATGTCTGAAGATCTTCAAACCATTAAGGAAGATAAAAAAGGTTAGTGACGTTATTTTGTGTCCAGAGTCATGCTTGGCATTTTCACTAGTCTCAGCAACACACTTTTGCTTAAAGAGAGATCTGAAAAACTATTTTATGATTACAACTAATTTATAACTACCAAAATATTCCCTCTGCCAAAGTGGGTATTTCCTTTTTGCATGATCACTGACACAACATGAGCTACAAGTCACAGCTGACATTTAGCTAGGACCAAAAATTCCTTCTAACTTTCATACACCAACCTCTAAAATCACTTAATATAGCTCACCCAGAGCCCACTTTGGAGAAGTTACCTGAAAACAATGGAAAACACTATTAGGGTGTAAATTGTTCCTCACCAGCAGTGATTGGCAAAAGCAGATCCTTTCCATCCTCAAGGGCTTGACAAAAGCCTAAGTCAATTGAAACAGCCTCAACTTTGCAGGCTAGATGTTTCCTAATTTGCAAAATACTGTGTGCATCAGCGGTACCATCTTCTCTTCAATATCTGAATTCTGTAAGAAATAACATGTGGCTTTGTGAGCAATAACAAACGTTTAGCCTCAAGACAGAACTTGTAGCTTGATATCCATGCATAAATTGAGAGAATAATAGYGTGGAAAATCCCAATACACAGTTTCAGATATTGTTTTCAGTTGCCARCATTTTAACTCCTAATATATTAAAGAGCATCTGAATTGTTGTGGTCAAACTGCACTCAACCATATCTGACATGAGTTGTGGGAGAAGAAAAATCTTCAGAATCAAGTTCAGGAATTAAATTATTCTCTTTGTTAATATGATCTATTTTCAAGAAAGGCRTATGGGGGTGTAATGTAGTCATCGCTACCCGGGGGTAATTAAGGCAGCAGTAACAGCAGGACCTGCATTCTGTCACTTCCAACTTGTCAGGACATTGTATGTTTTCATTTTAGACACCACGAGAGAGATCTGGAATCCACCTGGATTAAGCATTCAGTTGGACAGATATATTTTGTCATTTATGATTTGAAAGCATACACCTCAAACCAGTAACAATTTCTTGAGAGCATCTTACAGCTCACTGAGTTGGTAAGAGAAAAACAGTGTTCTCTGGAGCACATCACGCTATTGTTCTGCACCCCAGGTTGGCTCCTTTCTACTCCATGGATCACCATGACAACTCTGCTTTTTAAAAAGTCACACTATGAACACGGTAAAAAGTGTAGGACTCAGGAACAGGGTAAGGAGAGCTTATTCATCAAGAACCCTGCACAATGCCAGCATTTCCTAGAAAAAAAATACAGCAAAGGCAATGAACTGACCAAGTTTAAAGTCCTTGGTTTTATATTTATGAAGCCTACTGCAATAACCAAAGATGATAGCTTAAATAATATATAAATTATTAAATATTTATAATGAAATAGGAAATAGGAGTTAATTAACTGAAAAGTCAGCAAAAGTCTGAATTCACTGGAGATGAGGAATTTTTATCATATGCAGTACAAAAAGTATATGAAGAAAACATACCTCTGATGTAAATTGCATTTGCTAACAACATCCTATTAAGATACATAATCCAGTGGTTAACTTTTACCAGCAGTGAAGGGAAGAGGGAGGAAAGCTAGTTCTGGACTCCTAAGGGAAAAGCCTGTGCTTCTGTAGTGAATATGGTTTACTGGAACCCTAGAAAACTTTTAATTGTGTTTCCTATCAAGTCACATCATAGAAGACTCTTACATAGTGCATTATTTTGGCCCTAGTGTTCTGCAGCCTGCAGATATCCACTTAGTAGACCCAAATATACAAGAAGCTCCCTGAAGATCACCCAATTTTTCATGTCAAATTGGTACCACAGGGTGCTAAAGATGGTGTTTGGCGTGAACTGAATTAGTGGCATCTAATGAACTTTCCTAACTTCCCTGAGCTATTGCAGTGATCATCGATGTAGCAAGACCTGTAAAACAAATTGGAGGTAATGCTTATTTTGTACCTATTGGTAAATTACATGACTTTTTTCTGCCAAACAAGCCTCACAAGCTGCCATACCAGCTGGAAATACTTCTGTTTAGCGTAACAAGTGCAACTCTGAACAGCTTTTATAGATATGACTAATTCGGTTTAGCTTCAGTGTAAATTAATGCACTGGGAGAGCCAATAGTATAGCCATTAAATGAATGAAATAGCTGTGGAATTGTCAAAATCTCTCCCTTAGCCTGCATTCAAGAAGACAATTTCAGCTGCATAGGTCTCCAGTCAGAGACAGACAGTTATACACTACATGCAAACAGGCATGATTTTTCTGAGAGAGGAATCAGGCAAAACAGTCTGCCATACCCTCCAAACCCTCCCTATGTGCATGCATATGAAATTTAGTTTAGTTAACATGACAAAAGGGATAACACTGCAATTAGACCAAGAATGCACCCTATCAGGCAAAAGCCTGTCCAAACAGATGGGCTTTCCAATACACTTGAAGGTCAACAGATTCTGAATTTGCCTATGAGTTTATGAGTAATCACAACAGTTTATAAGCTTTTTCTGATGTTTCTGATGTAGCTCCTGAATCTAACCTGTACATCTCTAGACAAATAAAGGATAAGACTATAACAAAATGAAAAAGAAACTAGGTCCTCTTTCATCAAAGAAGAAAAATCTTTTTAACCCTGACTGGAAGTAGGTTGAAAGATCTGGTTCCACCATGGGCTATTTGGTTTTCATCTGTTATTAAACATATATATATATATATAGATAGATAGATAGATAGATAGATATATAAAAGTAACTAAAGGAAGAAACTTTTCATAAAAAAATCTGTGGGTCTTGCTTAGAAAAAATGAGAGCCTCTGAAGTACAGACATTTAAGACAGAGGTAGTATGCTTACCTGTCAGGATTTTTCTCTGTATTGGGATAGTCTATTTTTGTTTGGTTAAGTATTAGTTATGACAAAGTACTTAAGTGAGATTTAAATGCATATATAAAATGCAGCTCTACATGGAATTCTGCTGTTTTATTATGACTTTGTGGCTTCACCAACTGTATAGTAGAAATAGTAAATTTTTGTTTAAGGCTATTTACATATATATGGATGGAAGCCTGGATTTGAAATTCTGAATTTTACTTCTTTGCTCAGACAGAATAAAAAGCACCTAGCAAATATGATACTTAAATAACCTAAGCCTATTCCTCCTAGAGAGCTCTTCTAATGCKTCTTATTCTGTTCTTGATTAATCTACTTTCAGCCTTTGTTCCTTCTTCTCTCCTTCTTCCCACATTTCCTTTTAGAAATCTTTGTTTTGAAAGAAAAAAAGTTCCTSAAACCATGAAAAACAGCCACTCCTCTCTGATAAATTATCACCTTGTAAGACTCACTAGCAAAGTTAGAARAAAATTCAAATGAATTGTGAACACTCTCTCAGGAAGTCTCCTTCCCCATTAATCAACCCTATCCTTGCAGTGTGGTCCATAAAAGCAAACTACTTCTATTTAATTCACCTACCTATCCGGACAATGTGTTCTTCTACCTCTATGTCTCCTCTCAACATCTCACTTCCTTTTTCCATGGGAAACTCAGGGCTCTACCAACCTTAACTTATACATTGTAAGGATGGAAAAAAGGTAAAACAAAACAAAAAAATGCCAAATAGAAAACAAGAAGGAAATGTATTAGCAGTAGTGATAACCTAACTCACCCAGTTTATGGTGCAAACATTTTCAATACTAGCCTTTAATTCCTGGTTTCTTGTTGAAAGCTCAAAGCTTCAGTTTTCTTTCAGCAAGYGAATGGTTCTGACCAGCCTAACGAATATAATTTTACTCTGGGATTCAATTTATTGCATTAGCCCATAGTACCTCTAATRCTTTGTATGAGAGATTCAGAAAAAAGTAGGGCTTGTAGTTTGCTTAAAAGAAAGAGGAGGGCACTCCTCTGTTTCTTTAATCTGAATACTGTCACTATGAGACAAAGATATAATTTGTTTACTTTTATGGCAAGGAAGAGAAAATCGTATGTTTGATACTGTTAATTATAATGCATTTGGACATTGTAGGTGCTTTAATAATAGCAAGACCTTTAAATAAAATTCTCCCTCCTGCTCATTTTCCTTTCTTCTGTCTTCTGGCATTTAATACTGGGMATGGGTAGCCCCATGCAGTTGGGAACTGTGCACCTGAACAAATACAGCTGTAAGAACAGCGTGTGTCTTGCCCTATTTAAGCTCACCTTGAACAATGACAAGGCAGGGGATTTTAGTTTGGGAAATGGAGCATCAAATATGAGGCCTCCTCAGATGCCTGCTTTGGGAAAGAAAGGGAACATTATAAAATGATCACACTTTGCAATTTCTGTTGGCCTCTAAAACAGATAAAAAAAAAAAAAAAGGAAAAAGAGGAGAAAAGCAGAAGGCCCCTGCTGTCATTGATTGCAGAGACTCTGCTGTTAGAATGGCAGCATTACTTTTCAAAGAAATTTACTTTAGATTTAAACATTATCATAGGACTACCATTTAAGCCACATTTCAGATATTATTAAATAATAATTTTGGATATTTCATAAAATAGAAAAAGGGTATGGAATTAAGGATCTACTTGTGATGACCTGTATTTTGGGATCTGAGTTTATCATTTGCCCTGTGTTTTTTATAAGAATGAGCTCATTAGCCCCAGGGTTCCTAACTCTATTCCAAATGAGGGAGCAATTTTTCCATAAATTTTCCTCCAAATCTTCATTTGTATACACTATTTCTCTCCCTGCTCTGAAAGCACTATTTACATAGCATTACTGTTACRGGCTGTTGCTGACTCCTTCTCCACCATAGATCCTCTCTCCCTGCTGTAAGAGTATGAAAAATAATTTGAATGTGATCAGTAATGAATGGCTGAGAGATTACAACTAGAAGAGATATGACATATAGGACTGTTTAATGTATATCATAGTAGCAGGGCAACAGATAATTCGGCTCAAATTACCCTTAAATATCAGATTGGCTTTATTCACAGACTTCTCATTTAACTTCTGTCAAATCTACCCAGTATATTCAAATTGGTATAATCACCTAAACATATAGGAAAGATATCTAAGGCCGGCTTCCAGAAGGAACCTGAATGTCTAATACATAAATTACACGGGGTTTAAACTCCCGGATCCAAAGATGCAATTTTACAAATATGCCCTTGGATTGCATGGATCTCAGGCAGCATATAGACTAAAAAAGGGATCTTATACTAAAGTTCTCCAAATACTAAAGTTCTGCTTCAGTAAATGACCAGAAACAACTCAGTCCTGGTGGGAATTCATATCATGTGCCTCACTGCAGTCAGCAAGCCCACGCATTCCTCTGCCTTATTGCACTATATGCCTTGAACCAGTGAGAGTTAGAGCATACTTCTAACAAACTCACTTTGTCTTAAGTAATAAAAATTCCCCAAAGTGTTTTCTTTTTTAAAAATACTCAGAAAAATAGGTTGATTCTCCTTTCCCCCTGCTTTTTAGCCCCCAGAATTACTAGCTGGAGCACTGACCCAGGTTCAGGTCTCTTTCCCTCTTTTTTTTGTCTGTTAATTGGCAGAAATCCTCCAGCCCAGGCTAACTCCAGGAACTCGCACAGCACACAGAATGTGCAGTGGCAGCTTATGTAATGGCACATTTACAGCTGTTCCTATCTGGAACACAGGTGTCCCCTTTTGATATTTTGCTGGCTAGACAGCCAGCGTAACGATTTTTTGGAGATCATCCACAGTCATTTCATAAAGCGAATTGTACMTCTTCACTGCCACTAATTATAGTAATCATCTTCCTCCACAACAAGCCAAGAATTTGAGCCAGAGCAACTAATTTTGATTTTACTTACAACTGAGACGCTACTATAATGTTCAACCTTCCCTCAATTAAAATTTTTCAAGATGTCTGGTTGGAGGTGAAGCAGAAAACACAATAGTATTTGCTTCAAGATGTAGATTGAAAACTAGATTTTGAGGTATTTCTCAGGAGAGTAGGGGAGAGTCACGTTGTAATGCCAGATTCACAGAAAAGTGCCTGAAAAACACTGAGAAAATTCTCAAAGAAATCTCATGATTGGTGTGAAATTCAGCTGTGACATCGAAAACTACACAATCTATGAGTATKTCCAAAGCTGGACACTATTCAGAGAAATTAAAATAATAAAAAGAATTCCACACTTATTATCTTTAGTAATTTTATCACTGAATGTATTTTCGAATATATTATCTCTGTCCTGTAGGTATCATATCCTAAAGTCTTGATAAATAAATTCTCTTCCATGCACTACCAGTGATAAATATTCAAAAATAATTTATACTTAGCAAAAAAAGCTATTTTCAAATAGCATTTCTAGTTACAACTTAAAAATGCCAATTCTAGCAACTGCTTGCTGCAAACTAAGAAAAATCTCATATCTCTCTTCCTGACACTTTCCAGACAAAGAACTTTCCCTTGAAAAGTAGGCACGCAATTATCTTAAAAATATTTTTACATGTCACCATTATGTTTACAGTGCAAATTAAGAGAATGAACTGAAAGCGATAATTTGTTGCATGGTAGTGCAGAGTCTATACTCTCTACTGTCAGTACCAAATGTCAAAATGTTGAACTTACTAGCTTGTAACATAACTGCAGTTGTTGTTCTCTGTTTCTTCATAGCCTTCGTGTCCTTAAGTCTTCTTGAGAGATCAAGATAACCTTGAGTTAAATGAAAACAAAAGAAAAAGCAGAAGTAATTTATTGCAAGTAKTACAACCGCAGAGAGTATTATATTGATAAGGGAATAGCCCTTATCAATACATGATAAACATGAACATGATAAATGCAAATAAGCCAGGCAGTAACGTATTGCGTGTTTGAGAGCTACTTATATAACAGGCAAGTACAGGAGAAATGATCTCTTGGAAATGAACTGCTGTTTATCAATTTTCCCTCCATAAATACTCCCATAAATATTTGTAGAAATGATTAATCAGAACATGCAGAATCAATCCAAATCAACTATTTTACTTACTTTAAAACACTGGACATTTATGGGATTAATTTTAAGCGTGACAATTGACTCAAAATACATTTCAGAACCAATAACTATGACCATAATTAAAATCAGACTGTATATTCTGTTATTTACATAATAATTCTTCCAGTTAGAAGAACGCTAATGAGAACAAAGCAAGTAAAGGTAAACTGCTTCAAAAACTTTCAGAAAACAATCCCCCAGAAATTCTTAAAAGGTGAGTACATGAAGAAACAAAACATTCTGTAGCTTAAACTTTGCATAGAGAATTTCTCTTTTACTCTCATTTTCCCCTGACAGTATTTTCAATCCTTCAAGATTGCAGCATGACATTTCTAGTTGCTCATGTAGCTAAAGTACAAATGCTGTTTTAGATTATCAAAACCAAAGTTAAGCAAGCAGGAATTAGCTCAGAATAATAAAAACAATATTAATTTACTCTCCTTGTAAACAGTCAAATATCAGAAGATCTCCTTTTAACTTCAAGTGGTTGTTTCATTGCAGGTAACTCTGTGTTTAGTATGACAGCTGTCCTTTCAAATGTTTCCATATGCAAGAAAACAATATTCTCAGCAAAGATTTAGAATTGCCATTGGTTAGGTTTGCGTGTTACAGAAATTCACCGACAGAAAAATAACTCCCACGATGCTCTTTCTTTTTTTTTTTTAACCTAGTAAATCTAAAAGGTTATTTATTCTCCTTTGCTTGTTTGGAGAGGTATGTCTCTGCAAACACTTACATGATAAGGTACAGCATTATTTTGTCTCTTCTTCAGCCAATCAGCTAACAGAAAGTGAGAGAAATGTAGAAGGTAGATAATGCAGAAAACCACATTTCAGATATGAACTGAGATCGAGAGTCATTAAAGCCAAATACATGAAAAAAGTTATTCTGTGAAAAYGTCACAGAAGCAACACTATACTTCTGCTTTGAATTTCTCTCTCTGTCCATTACGCCTTTCACCACGCTATCTACACAGCTCATCCACACCAGTTAACTGAAATTCAATGCAAATCCAGGTGGGTATTGATCATAAGCATTCTACAAATTGAATTGARTTGAAGAAACAGCAACAAAAATAAATCAATCTGGTGTTTCAACACAGCAAAGAATAACTGCTCCCAAATTTTGCTTGAGTTGATGAAATATTTCTSAAAACAGGAAAACAGTTTTACAGTATCTTGTATACAAAAATACTACTTTCTCTGTAGTCACCCCACATATTTGTTTTATATTTGCTTGTATCTTATTTTATCCTATGCAATCCATAAAAATTCAAACCTGTGGTTAACTACTGACATTTTTCTGAAAGTATGGAYGAAATCTTTGATCCCTGCAATGACAAAAATCTTTAAAAAATCTTCTTTACAGAAAAKGTTTTTGTTTTTACTTCTTCCGGCTTCCTTACAATTTCAAAATAGGCTCATATCTGTCTCTCCATTACTCAAATAATGTATTCCTTCTGGAATATTTTCTCAAAAACWGTTGTCTTTTGAAACAGACTTCAGTTTTTCAATCAAAGTGAAATCCCAACTTCTTTACCTTTCATTCTTGTATTATCTAGGGTTGGCACAGACTTTCTTCTCCTTAGATATTCAAATTACTTTTCTCTACTGAAACTAAAGCAGGTTTGTATGGTACTATTCTCATGCAATTCCCTTGAGGTTTTATCCATTTTGTCTCACCTATAATTAAGGTTTCTAGCGCTGGCTAAAGCATTAGTTTAGAGACTTTGTTGTCAATAATCGATAATTGGTACAAAGCACCAACATTCAAAGCTTTTCAACGCAGAAGATATTAAAGCAAACATTTGTCACCTATCTTGACAACTCCCTAATACCATTTATTACATTTCTTTTTTGCTCTTCACAATATGATCATTGATTTCTAGAGACGAGAACACAGGATATTCTATTTCTCCTTTCCTTAAAAGAAAAAGAACTTTTAACCACCTTTTGAAAGTCTTTGGCTCRAATCCATTCACTGACCTGGAAAAACTGAGAATCTAGAAGCCTCCTGACTTTTATGCTGACAGCTAAGGAGAAAAATGGTCACTCAAGAACTTTAAAGCTCATTCCATCTCATTCACCCACCCTTTCTCTGCAGCTTTCTCTGCTTTGGTGCCGTTTGGCTTTTAGCTGCACCGCTGCTTGTTTTCCTAGTTTCTTGGTAGTACATTGGGGTGAGGAATGGGCATAATTTGAGGCTTAACTCAGCTCTTTATGTCCTTTTTGTGCTAAGGTGAAGGTGTGGGACTGGTGCCCCCGCCTTAAGCATTTTTCTTCCCTCCAGACAAACAAATTTCCATACTTTCCTCTTACGTTAAACAAATCGCGGCTATTGGTATTTGTATTCCCTGCGCAGTCAGAGCACCCACACTATCTAGCTCATTACTGAAAATTGCCTTTGAATGCCTTCGGTACGAAAGGTGCTATTATAGCATCAATCCTACTCTAGTCTGCGTTTCAAATTCTTGATTAAAACAGTATTTTGGGCTAACAGGTTCTCTATTAACATCTCACCTATATACTTTACCCTGAATAATTCTAAATAATTTGTTGCAGCTAAGGAAGGTTAGCACCGCTTAGAATAACGATCCGCTGCTTCAAACGAGACGTTTATTGCAAGGTTGGATTCAATACTATAAAATACTAGTTTCAGTCATAGAAGCTATATGAGTGGGGTGAACTTTGTATGCTGATATCAGAAGCATATGCCCCTTGAACATATAAATGAACAGTGGATATACTTTTCCCCTCCATGCTACGAGGTTGCAATAARTTTATTTATACCATTGCCATGGAATGGTATAAATAAACGCAGAGGGTGCCCCTGCGGTAGGTAACACTTATAAGTGACAGAAGGACGATAGGACACATTGCTTTTCTGGTAGAAATGTGGACGCCAGGATCCCGTGGCTTAGCTTGGGGACACGTTCCTTGTCACACAGGCGAAGAGGGGCATCGAACCCGGGGCCTCCCGAGCCCCTCCGCTCCCGGCGGAGCTCAGGGGAGCGGCAGGCGCCCGCCTCGGCCGCGAGGGGGCGGCAGGAGCCGCCGCCATTTCGTGAGGCAAACGCRGGCCGAGGCGCGCGACGCGGGGAGGGGGGAGAGGAAGAGCTTCCACAAGCCTGGAAAAAAGACAAAAAATGAAGACTTTTGAGGGTCTTGAAGGCACTACAGGCCTTTACACCCGCTATGGCAGAGCCTGGAAGGGGAGGCGGCAGGTCCAGTGCTGCGGGACTGCCTGAGAGGGTGCTGCCAGGACAGGCTTGGGTGAAGGAGCAGCAGGAATCCTAACGGCCTCTGCCCTTACCTGAGCGAGGCCGCTGCTGGCAGAGGCCCCACACAAGCTCTGTGTTCCCCTCAGGTGTGGGGGGACCAGCGTGGGCCGGCAGTGGCCTCAGAGGACTCCCCATATAGGACTCGTCTCGCCGGCCCCGCCMTATGGGCCTCATAGTCTCCTGCTGCGGGTTGTTCTCCTCGGCCATGTCCCACTGTGGGCTGCGCATTCCATTTATCCACAGAGATCTGACCCCACTGTCAGACCTTTCCGTTGCACAGAAAGGAGAAAACTAAGAAGCTTTCTGACAGAAGCCGCAAAGCAGTGAATCTGTTTTAGAGGGATTTTTTACTCATATGATGGGAATGGGCTGACACAAAGACAGCCTTAGGAGCCAGCCAAGAAGCRGGGTCAAAATTGGCAACCATCTGCGTATGCCAAGCCTTGAGGGACTTTTAATTATACCCGTAAACCACTTGAGCAAAGTACTTCCCCTGCACAGAAGTTATGTTGTGCTACTAGCACAGCTGAATTCCCAGTCAAATAAAAGGCTGGTGTTAAAAATCACTGATGTTGAGGGGTGCTTTCCATTCTTAAGTGACAGGCCACAGATTCCCAAAGAACAAAACCACTAAAGCTGCGTTGGGTTGGCCCATACCTGGGGCCAGGGTGGCAGTGGGAAGATGTAGGAACTCTGTCCACGCAGGTGTAACACCCTGGGAAAGACAGGGAGGAAAAAGACTAGTCCTGTATCAAGCCCTGCAAAACAGCTCAACTGAATAGTCTTAGAAAACAGTACCAGAGGTCAGCGACACTGGTATATGTCAGCAACATCTTCCTCTACATCTGATAAGGGTGATGCTGAAGACTGAATATTCGCAATAATTACTGCAGTTCATAATATTCCAAAATAAGGCCTTACACGTCTTGGCTGATGTTTACATTTCCAGAACACTTTTGGAATTAATTACTTGTTGTAAGCATTTCACCACCTCTGGAGGTCTGTGCAGATTTGTTTTCCCTGCTCTATGACAAGGAGGCAGCTTGTTTCTGAGCTGGCTGAGTAGTTAGCAGAAAAGGGAGATAAAGACATTTAAAGAGAATTTTCTTAATAATAATGAAATGAGACCCTTTATCCATGAACATCATAGACCCCAGTCAAGTTCAGTTATAAAATCAATTAAGATGCAGTCATAAATGGAATTTTGATCAAAAAAAGTGCGAACTATTCAGTCATTTATGTTCCGCCATAATAAAAGTCTGAAATCACAGTTTTCCCCAGTGATCTCTAAGTAACTCTAGGCTATAATCTTTCTTTGATAAAAGTATAGAGCAAAATATTTTCAATACTAAGTAAAAAAAACCCCATGCTTACAAAATTTTCGACGACTCAGCCTCGGTTCTGATGACCTTGCTCAGAGCACCTCAGAAATGCTTTGAAGTGGAGAACGTGACTGATGAGGAAGGACAAATAAGCCAAGTGCTGTTGAGGTTCAAAGTTGAAAAATGCCTATCTTTCAGTAACRGTTGAAACTTTGAAATTTGCTTGGGTTTGGATTATATTACCAGTTTAGAATTGACACACTTTAGTCAAATTTCTATGGCAGAGGTCTACCCTGTGATCAACGTAGCTGTGATTTCAGTCAAACAAGCAAGATATGTTCAAAATAAAATTCTCATGAGTTATTTCATTTCTTCAAATGTTAATAAATTGTTCTTCCTAACTAACAATATGGCAGCTAAGATCTTAATACCAGCTAAACTGCTCCCTTGTGTGTCATCTCTTGCACGGAATTTGCACCAGTCTTGGTTCTGCTTTGCTCTGAAGAAAAAAGCAGTGTTCCCCAATGCCAAAGAAGGCAAGCCCAGTTGCTTATTGCGCATGGTGCACTCAAAATCTAGTCCAAGAAAGGGCAGAGGGAATAAGGAATATTGTGGGGAGAAAACAAGGTTGGAGCTAAGGTTGGAGGAGCTTGAGATGGAAGCGCTGTGACCTGAAGTTGGAGGGAAAGGAGAGAAGATACACAGCGAACAAGCCACCAAGAGGCATGAGCACATGCTAGGAAGAACAGACGGAAGGGTGGGCTAAGCAGATGAGAGCCTGCGCTATGAGTCCACCAAGCACTCAAGAAGCACAAGAAGCAGACCCAAGGGGTAGATAGATACAGCARATTGAGACAAGTGGATATGGGGAGGATACAGGACTAATACAAAAATCAGATGGACAAAATGGATAGAAAGGTATTGAACTTGGCAGGGATGAACAAAAAAAAAGTTTTCTTGCTGGTAGGCACTTCTATGAAGACTACGTGAACATCAAGATTCCTGATTCTTGTGACTCTGTCAATACATGTAAAAGTTGTCAACCGTGACATTGCTTCATTACATTTAATGCTAATGAGCATCAATAATCACTGGAGCTAAATACARGCTGACTGTGAAACAATATGAACGTAAGGAATTGCACGAGTACTCGCTTAGATCTATTTCAGGGTAAAAACTTGTGATGATCCCTTCAAAATCAGATCATATCCACTTTCCTCACTTATTGAGTAAGCTGTAATCTTTTAAGTATGCCACAGCGGTTTTCATCCTAATCTGTGTTATGGTCTTGTGTCCACAGATAAAATGAGGGCACTAGGATCAAAATTATTTTGGAGTGTCTAAATCAATCTAGTTTGAGGGAACTGTGRAAAGTGAATAGCTGAAGATTATACTGTGCAAAAGTGAACTGGGCAGTGAATTGCACAGCTACAGGCTTTACAAAGATAGCGTGGTTGTTCACACTGTATTGCAACAAACGAGAACACTTTCAGAGCTTTCTGGGACAAGGGACAAAGGGCAGAGTTGGAAAAGGGGGAAGAAAGTTCATTGGCACTTACTATGTCAGATGTTTCCTTTCACAGGGGTAATTTATGTTTAATTTTTTCTTACTCTGCTAGACTGAGACCAAGAACTCTGCAGTCAGTCTTCCTTCTGTAGACCCTGCTAAGAGTGAATTAGGGAAATCTTTTGTTTTACTCAGAATTAGACCGTTGTTTAATCAGACTCAGTCTCTTCCATAATCAGAAATTGCCTGCTGGAAATGAAAAGACATCCTATAAAAAAAAAAAAAAAAAAAGAAAAGAAAAAGACATTTTGTAACTAACAAGGTAGACAATCAGAAAATTCTAGGACAATTCTAGGAGAACATTTTTTTTTTCTTTCTTTTGTTTCAAATGCAAGCCATACTGCTGTAATTAAATTGTTTCACCAGATAAAACTCTTCTAGAAACTAATTACATTTGCATTTGTACTGTTCTAAGTTATCATGAAGGCATTGTAGCTAAATTGCAGCATTTTTTTTTTTACTTTGCATATTTTGAAGGCAACATTCGACTAATCATTAATAAATAAAACTCATTATTAATGCAATAACAGTAATGCCACCTAAAGCAAATGTAGAAAGTTAAGTATAAGGGCAACTTCAAATTTTCAAACTATCTTCTCATGCAGGTATGTGAAGACGGCTGTAGTCCTTTATATGCCTTTCTCTTTAACTACTTAGATATTTACAAAGCTTCTGTTCATTTTAAAAGCTTGATTTTGATTGATTTTCAGAATTTTTTTTCTTTATTGGAAAATAATCAGTTATCTGCTAAATAATATATGTGGCAGAATTTTGTCTCGAGTATTCTAATAAAGCTTAAAGGGAAATAGGACTCTTGTGATTAAATCTGGTAAGAGGATAATGTATTGTAAATCAGGAGCAATAATGGTCTATTACAATTAAAGGACAGGAATTAAATGACCACCTTATTACGATGCATTTCATAAGCCATGAAAGCTAATCTCATTAAGAAGTATCAACTTAGCAAAAAAAAAAAAAAAAAAAAAAGGAAAAAGAATACAGCTACATATGTCAACGGCTTTAATTTTTAATATTAGTATATATGAGCAATTATGAAATTGTGAAATTGGACTTTCATGGCAAATCATATGTAACTTGAAGGCTGTGATATTTTGATATGTCTTAATGTATATTCATAATTTCAAATATATAAAATCATAAACAGGATATTATTAATAATATTAACTAACATATTCATAAACAAGCTAGCAAACAAAAATAATGTCTAAATTTCCCCCTCTCAAAATCCATCTTTTCCTCTTTAGATGTAAATAATATGCACTTTCTCTCTAAAAAACATTCTGACTTCTTTCAGTTCTTTTGATTTTTTTTTCCTTTATTGTCACATTAAGTGAGATTTTAGGGCTCTACAGATCCTCTTGAATCTACCAGTTGAACATTTATGATAATTGTGAAAAGCTCTTCCTGTGGTTTAACATGCAGCGACAATTTCAAAAGAGAATCAAGGGTCATTCAGATGATTCTTGTCAGCGACCTGTTCTTCCTAATTCCTGTTGTCATTATTTTGGACAGAAGGTGAAATTGTGGCTGGGACACTTCTTCTCATCTAATGCATCACTTCAGTTCGCTATTTTAACTTGTCAAGTTTAAATGTTACTGCATTATCCATGTATATTCGGATGCCTTCAATTTAGCTTAATGCAGTTTTATCTTACGTCTCTCATACCAAGGCATACAAAAAAGATTTACAATTGAAGATCAAAATCAGAATGGAGACTGTAGCCATGTATGGGTACAGATACCCTCATGTAAACAAAAGACAGAAAATTTTTGAAGATTGACTGGAGTCTGAAAAAAGGGGTAATAGTAACACAGAAGAAAACAAAGGCAACATTTTGAAACTGAAGGAAAACTTTTCAAAAGTACATCTATAAATTTATGTGCTAATCTATGCTTTCTCAACTTGAAAATGGCTCCCAGCTACGCTAACAGTTCATAAATTACCCTTCATATCAATATTGAAGATACAGTAATAAAATAAACACTTTTTGAATATATAAAAGCCTTGAAAATAATTTGGAGGATGAAGGCTGAGTATTTCCCCAAAATTCTAACTTAAGCAACTCACTGTCCTATTACTATGCTCCTAATTCTATTCTCAGGATTCTAATTCTGTTCTATCCAGTTCTATTCTTAGAAATTTTGTTCCKAAGTAAATATACAAAAAAAAGACAGTTAAATAGATGTGATGCTAAGATACTAAACATGACATAAGAAAATAAAAGATGAGATGCTGAGGCTGTATTTCCAGTATTCACAGTCAAAGATTAGCCTTAATATTCTGAGAAAGACTGAAAATCAGGAAGGAGGGATTTGTAATTTATGTAATAGAAACAGCATTGATTTTAAGAAGATCTTGCAAAGTATGCGAATGTGYGCAGTTATGTGAAAGTCTCGATAACTTAATTCATTCTCTGAAAAAACACTTCACAGTCCTTTTAGAGATTATTAGAGCTCCAAGTGCTTTGTTTGTAGTATTATAAGTCTYAGGACATCATTTCCTGCAGTTCAGTATTCAGGAATAAGCCAAAGCTGAGTAACACCCCTAGCAACCGGTCATTTATTTTTTTGAAAGTAACTTTTTAGAATGAATTCCAAAACAAATTCYCACCTCTGTCCTGCTCTAAGACTCCACTAATACTAGAATCAATATACTAACTTGAATATTACTGCCGGACTTGCTTGTTATGGTTCCTAAAYGTTGGATATAGCTTTGGACCTTAGTTGAAATCATAAACAAATTTCTGCTTTGTTTTCCTGTAAAAAATAGAAAAATGATAGAGCTGGGGGAAAAAAAAAAAAAAAACCTTAGGAAACGAGCACACTCATACCTTAAGGATGCTATTGTCATCCTTTTCTACAGCCTTCACCAAGTATAGCTCTTAGCCCCTGATCTTCATTAAAAAATTTGAAATACAAATTGGTATTGCAGAGGAAAAAATAAAAATCACATCTCAGCAATTGAAAATTTTATTCTCTTGCACTCAGTGCTTAAGACCTCAAACCACGTTATTTGATTTTGCTGAAAGGGAAGGATATTATCTGTACAAGATGAAAGAAGTAGAAGTCTACGAAGGAAGTGTAACACATCTGAAGAACTATTGCAAACGGTTTTCTTGGCTTCTAGTTAGCCTTGATCTGTATAKTCTCATTGCATCATTTAAAGAAATGCATCCCAACTAAAAATGTTCCCAACAACTGTACCAATTTTCATATTTTAAATATTAATAATAACTACTGCAAGCAGCAGTGCTTCTTCTAGAAGATCTATATGTTCATTATAGGGAGAGAGACTRAAAATAAATACAAAACACAATGCAGACAGTTCAGAGTTAGCATAAAGAAGGAAATGCAGGCAAATGTTCTAGAAAATATTTAAAACAGAAGGTAAAGTTAACTATTTTGTCCATCAGTCCTTAAACACTCTGTGAAGTAGATGGAAGATTAATTAATGGAAGTAGTGKTATAAAAAGACTGCATTTCAAGTTAAGCTCCTTATTTGAACTTTAGAAATAGAATCTTTCTGAGAAGAAGTTCTGCCCTAAAGCAGCAGCTGTTCCCAGAAAGTGCTGGTATTATTTCTGGGACCCTCAATATTAAAATGCCTTTCATAAATTGTTTGAACAACTCTTGAATGAAATTAATATCTTTTATAGTGGATTAATTTGTCATTGAAAACGTGTGGAATTAAGAAGCTAATACCGTTTAAAAAATATGGGTTAGCACTATTTGAAAGTGGAATCTTCTCACATGCACTTCGAAGAGTATTTTTACATTATACTTTCCATTTGCTGTATAAAAAAATCTGGAGCAGATCAGGAGATGTGAAAGAAGAATAATATATCTGTGACTCAGACTGGACCTTGGATTTGGAAACAGTGGTATTCTCAAACTGTAGTTGCTATGGAAGAAGAGCTGAGTCAAAATGCATCAGGAACAAACCCGTAGCTGGAAATAGTAGCAACTACCTTTTTGAATAGCCAACCATCTCTAACTTAAAAAATTTGTTACTACATTAAAACAAAAACTTCTTAGCATTTTCTGTTACTGGCTTTAGTAAGAAATTTTATTTGTAAGTACTGAAATCCCTGAATATTTTTTTCCAAATGAAAAGATAAAAATGTCATAAATGAGGTATGAATAATTATGGCTTAATTATTCCACCTTTACTTCAACAAGCAAGGGCTTTCATGTACAAAGACCTTATCAGCAGTCTCCTTTCAGCACCTCATCATGTGAAAACAAAATTGACTTAATGGGCTAGATGAAAGATGGACCTTCCGATTAGAGAGGAGGGGGTCATGGGAAAAAGTGCTGGTGGAATTTGGGCTCTTCTGAAATCGTGACATTCAGCAAGCCACATTACAGTTTAAATCCAACGTGAAATAAAAGCAGCAGATGGATGTAATAATTCAGGTCAATGTGCATATAGAAGCTGTATGGCATTTTGGCAAATGTGCAGTTTGGTACAGGTTCAACTGTTCTGGCGGGCCTGAGGAGATTAAACAGTCATAAAAACAAGGCCCCTCTCCAGTAGTGAACCATGTGTATGGCTACAGAAACATCAGTAAGCAGCCACACTGCTAAATACGAAGGAAAAATTGTAGCACATCTAAGATGTTTGCTGAAAAGCAAAGATAGACTTAATATGTTACTACTGAAAAAAGTACTGGGAAWTTTTAAAATACTGAAACATGGTTTATGCTAAAAATATGCAGAAAATCCTTTAAATTACTTTTTTTCTGCTCACCTGTTGGATATCCCAAAATTACATGTTAATGCCTATTATTAGAAAACATTTCTGCAAATAGCAGCTAACATTACATGATTTCAGCTTGGCCTATGAAAGGAGGCTCCCATGGGAAGGGAACCTCGCTGGTGAGTTTGGTTTGCCATAAGGCAAAATCAGCGAAACAGCTCCCAGATATTGAACCAGAAGTTCAGAAAATTACAGCTGCAAGTGGTACCTGATTCAGCAGCTAAAACATTTTCAGACATGTTTACATGAGCTCTTACTGCTGGATCATAAGATAAGCAAGGCCTTCAGCCTGATGTTGTTTTCTCTGATCACATTCTTGAGGTCACATGTATATATCTGTATATGTGCTGCATGTATATMTGTAGGTAGCTGCTGTCTTCTGGAGTGCTCCCTCCCTCATGGGCAAGTATGACTACCTAGGTTGATGCTGGAATTCATCAACTTGAAAATTACTTCAAAGGCCAAGCTTTAACACTRCACTGGGATTCATCCCTGCCTCCTCCCAACTTTAAATGTAATATAGCACTTCAGCCTGACWAGGCAATTATGTTCTGGGCAAAATAAAACTTTCTGGTGTTTCTCAGACCTGATAGGAAACCTCAGGATGTTCCAGAGCACCTAAAGCTGATCCAAGTCCATGCTGCCGTAATTATCTCTTGCTCTAGCTGGGCGTTCCTGCCCCTTCCTGGTGCCAGGAGTCATCACTAGTGGATCATGAGGTTGAGAAACCGAGAAATTAAGTTGGCAGAAAACACTTACTTTAGTAGGGKAGGGAGGTTATTTCTCTTTGAGGTGACACTGCTCGTGCAGCTGCTGGCCCAGGGCTAAGGGTGTACAGGGGAACTGTGGCAACATTGACTTGCAGCCTTCCAGGGCTGCGTGTTTAGTGTTTGGCTCTGAATAAGCTGAAAAACATACGGACATACTYAGCTAGAGAAACAGGCACATCTCACAGAAGCATCTGAAGGAAAACACGATATGTAGCTCGTTTTGACCACTGGTCACAAGGGCAATCAAGAACTTTGGATGAGCGTGGCTTTAGGGTAAATTTGCACCCATCTGAGCAGTCCAGTGAGGGAACGCCTGGGGAAACTGATAGGCAGTGGCAGAGGTGTCATCTGCCCCAGATTCCATTTGAGAGGTAACATGATGGAATGGGGCAGGAAATGGTTGAGAATGAATTCRTGGCCATTTTCCCAGTAGAAGGAGAAAGTATGAGAAGGAAGAGTTAAAATGAATTTTGTCCTTCTGCCTTTTTTTCTGTTTTGTATTGCAGCCAAGTGCCCACTTTTAATACCCAGGTAAAGGTTTCCTACTGCTGCTTATACCTGAACCACCTGCTCCCGTAATGCAGTCAGATCAGCAGGTTTTGGCACCACCACTGATTACATAGTTTTTAAAAATACTAGTTCAGCATCAMGCATTGGTGGGGGAAGCAGTCTAAACAGCAATCATGCTGTCATGATTGCTATAGATTTGCATCATTAAATATCCACTTAGAATATTTACGTAGGATATATAGGTGAATATATAAGGAAGTTCCCTCCAATGTGTCTCTTTTCTAAYAGTTTTCTAATGAAAAAAATGAAAGAGCGTAAGGAGCAAATAAAAAAGGAACAACATTGGACAAATATGACTGCATGTTAGGCTGGTGGATGAGAGCGAGAAGGGCCTTGGAAGAAAAGCCCAAACTGTGTTTATAGCTTGAACATTTGCAGGGGATGTAGATCATAATTTCTGAAGTTAAAGGATTGTGACTGGCATTAAATTAAGAGAAGAGGCCGTTTGTCTATTGACAGTTAAGAATACAGAGAACAGGTGATAAATCATTTCTCTTACAAAGAGGCAAATGGCTAGTGTATTAAAGAACAGAGATCAAGGAAGAAGGAGCAGGTAAAGTGAAGGCTGGCAGAGTCAATAGGCAAGTTAGATTAATCCTGCAGCACCACTTTTAAAAAACTGCCTGAATTATAAATTTTAATTCTAGTCTGTAACGAAATGCTGTTGTTTGTACGGTCACATCTGGAGCAAAATATTCTCAAAGACAATTACATGCCTTTTATGTTTAATTTCCTCATCCATTAAAAAAAAAAAAAAAGAAAAAAATAGCATGAGACTTTTCTAGCTTCAAAGCTAGAGTCTTAAAAAAACCCAAACCAAAACAAAAAAAACCTTTCGTTGTTCATAGATTCTGGGATCAAATAGCTCCCACCTCCTCAAGTAGCAAAGCATTTTCACCATCCAAGGAGGATTAAGAGAAACTCCTCTTTCTGGAAGGGAGGTGTTTTCTTTCTAGATAGAGCAGCAGGTTCAGACCTTCACCATGACAATACATGACAATATTCACTTGAATCTGTCATGGAGAGAAYGCTGGAAATGGTTGAAACTGTTCTTTTCCGATACTAGGATCAAGGATTAGAATAAGTCTTGAGAGAACCACATTTGTTGTGCTACTGATATTCCTCAATGCAACTAGAACAAATGTAGTGCTGTGTTCTTTGACTGAGGTGCAGCTGCRACCTGTTATTTTGGTTGCCCCACTTTCGAGGAGTTACAACTTCTAGCACTGCATTTCCCGTGGTTTGCGTCTCTCCACCAGTGCTGGACATGTGCCCGTCTCCTACTGCTGTTGACCTCCCCAAGCTCTTGGCACCACAAGGCTCTTTGACATTCAGTCCTCTGGGACATTCTCCAACACAAAACACTGTGATATAAGTGAACTCCAAAGTTTTAAACAAATAATACTAGATCTCACTATTTCTTCTGTTCTATCTATAAGACATAGTCTGTAAGACTTCTGCATACTTTCACAGTTTCATGGAAAATGTAAAAACTTACCGAGTCTATAGGCTGTCAACACAGACCATCTCCTGATAAAATGAACGGCTTTCTTGCAGACAGGTAGTTCTCTCTGGAGAGCATGTGAAACTTCTTTGCTTGATTTTGGACCTAGAAGAGGGGATGAGACACATGGGTTAAACGCAGCTCTTTATATGAAAAATTCAGGAAGGTTGAGAGAGGTAAACAGTGGCAAACCATAAGGCTCCTTATGAGCCAGTTTGTACCTGGCAGGCTGGGACCAATGCGGAGCTAATGAAGCCCAGCTCCCCTCCTGCTCCTTCAYGTGGGGGGCTCTGCTTGGAGACCTCTGGGTACTGGAGGAAGGTCTGTCACTGCTGGACRTGCACAGAGCTGCTCAGATCGGCAGCGCTCACTGGTTTCATAACTGGTCATATTGGCTGTTCCTTCATAAGGCTTTAAAGTTTTTGTAGCTCCAGCCTTTCATTTTCCATGGTGATYTGCAATCCAGAAGTATAATGAGAGTTGGCACAGTTTTAAAAAAGGAAAGAAAAAAGAAAAGACTTATCTTAGTCAAAGCAAAAGTCTGTTTTCAGAAAATGTGCTAGGGAATTGACTAACACAACACAAACCTAAATGAGTATCACAGTAATATATCCCCTACTTCAAATATACACTCTCCATCTTGATTATGCTCAAATAAGTGCCATGATATTTTCTTTTTTAAATTTCCCAATGTGAAGTGTAYATAAAGAGATATTGCTGATTTTCAGAGAAATTATTGAAAGACAAATGTCTTCCCATGAGGCCCCTGTTTCTTTCTTGGGCAGGACTGAGCCCATGGTAACACTGCCTTTGCAGCATCTGGCCACCTAGCACGTATCAATACCTGGTTAGGAGGTAGAAATCTGCCATAATTTCTATTAAGAAAATTTGTTTGTTTGTTAAGTTGTAGAAATTGTTGGGTTTGGTACCTTACTAGGAACAAGAATTAGAACAAACCAGTCTTCAGAGAGGCAGATTTGGTGCATTACTGATATTTCTTGATGAAACTGGCCAAACTATAATGCTCTGTTCTCTGACGGAGGCACCACTGTGACCTGTTACTCCGTTTGCTCCATTGCAGAGGGGTTGCAGGCCCTAACGCTGCACCTCCCTTGGTCGGATCCCTCTGCCCGTACCAAGCACTGGCATCTGCCACGGCCTTTGACATCATCAAGCTGGCAACTGTCTCGTCCAATTTGCAGGCGCAAACCAAGGTGTTGGCGTGGCCCTCTTGAACAGCAAATATCATCACGGAGCGTGTAGCAGCTGAGATTGCTGCCCATAGCATCTGCCCACGTGCTGCAGGACTATCTGGCACATCCACAGTCTGTCTGCTGGCAGAAAAAAAAAAGAAAAAAGAAAAAAAAAAAAGCTCTAATTGGAATTAACATTGGAATTAACCCTTTCTTTAACAAAGACAAGAATATCACCATATCTGTTCCAAAAAACAAGACGAATATGAGAAATTCACTTATGCTTCCCACACTCTGCCTCCTCCAATGCTGAAAACATGATACAGTAACTGAGAAAGAAATTCTGTCAAATTTCATGTGGTTACTGTTGCTTGGGAAACCACTTCCTTAGTAACTAAAATAATTCTCAGCACGTCTCTATATCAATTTTTCTCTAGCTCTGAGACACAGAAACCTGCAGTATGGTGTGAAGAGAAAAAAAAAAAAAATCATAAAAACCAATAACGAAATCAACCTGAAGGAAAAAGGAGAGAATGAGCAAAAGATTTGTTGTTGCACTTTCAAATACATCTAAATGAAAAATGACATAATTGAAAATACATCTGGAAGGTGTCTTTAACATTGTTTGGAGAGAAATTGCAGATATACGTCAACACGTGTGTCTGGAATCACAATTGAGCCTGGGGCTGGAGTTCGGTGCTTGTGCAGTTCTCAAGTACCAACACGGAGCGTTGTGCAGAAACTTAAGCGCACTGAGATTTTCTCGCCTGTGCTCCASAGTTTGCTGGGGCATTTCTTGATGAAGTGCCTATAGTGAATTCAGTTTCTRTCCTAAATATTTGGTAAGGATAATATATTAATATTTGGAAAATAATTTCCAAAGAAAAACCTTGTAGGCTAAGGAGAATGTAAATCACAGGGTCCTAGCAGAACTACCTTAGCAGAACAGCCCTAGGAAGCTGTGACATCCTCCCAGTTTCACTGCARTTATTGCTAGAACATGTTTATTTCTTCTTTTGAAGTACGTATGTGAGGGGTTTGCACACAATGCAAGAAGTCATCCTTTCATATCAAAAACCTGACCCACTGCTTACCTGGACCTCCAGTTTCTCCCTCGTCAGAGCCTTGCAAGCAGTATAGCATATCTGCTGTTCCTGAACATCCTAAAAGAAACTCAGGTTTATATTAAAAAGGAGGAGGGAAGGAGTGGTCTAGTTTGAACATTAGAGAGAAAAACACTCCATTTGTGTTAGATTCAAGGCACCATTTTTAAAACACAAGGCAGACGCAACAGACTGTACAGGATAGAAATATGGATTAAAATGGTTTCTCCTTGCGCAGGTAAAAACATTTAGGATGGCAACAGCAGACAGCAAGGCCTCTCTCCTACACCCACTTGTAATAACTACCTCAGGACTGAGAGTACTTCTCAGCAAATAAATAACGGATAAATAAATAACAGTACTCTGCAATTAAGTTAATCGCCTCTGTTCGTCACGTGTAACAAGGAACTCTTTTTCGTGTATCTGTGCAGACAGACGCACGCACTCTGCCTGCTGCAAGGGCGGCAGTAAGTTCGCCAGGCACTTTGCTGCAGACAGACTAATTTACTCTCAGAAGTTCTTTTTGTTCTCTTAAGGAGGAACATCCTCCAATACCATTAATAGCATCATTTTAACACCTTCAGTTCAAGCATGCCATCCACCCACACTCCAAATGGTGGAGGATAGATGCAAACCACAGCTCTTGAGCAATTCAGCGATTTACCGAGTCGGTGGAAACATTCGTGCTAAGCAGCAAGAATACTCTCATCTGTTTCCCAGGGCGGTCTCCTGGTTTAAACTTGGGCACAAACTAAGAAAACTGGAATACCTAAGAATAGACTTCAGAATTTGCTCTCGGGAAATTCAGCAGTTTGCATGATGCCTGCAGTGCAATAAATAAATATATGACAAGGAGGAGAGGGCAGGGGAATTAGTCTTCATGTTTGGGTTACTAGAAAAGAGATGATGGAGGGATACAATAGATGGATGTGACAGTAATGGAAAGGATAGTAACTCTTTCCGTGATGACTACTTAAGTCAGCACTAGTCTTTGGTGAAGTATAATGTCTTAATTTAGAAAAATAAATGAGAATGTCAAGAAGAGTTGGGCTGATAGTAATATGGACTACTATTCCCACATACTTGAAATATTTCTTCAGCATATGTTATGGTACTTCAAGAATGAAAAATGATAGGGAGAAATGCCAAGTCTTGCACAATGCTGAGATAGCATTTAAACTGTTTTGGCAATATCTCCTCTCCCTGTGGAAGTTTAATTACTCTATCCAAAAGCACCGAGTAAGTGTTAGTATCAAAATGATTCAGCTCTAGAAGCTCTAAAATGTGAARTGTTGCCCTTCTGATGTGGAATARTTGTTACCARACTACTCCTTAGTGRAGCTACGCACRTATAAGTATATATGTCGCATATAGATACGTGTGTGCATATGTATATTTGTATGTATACACACACATCCTATGCTTATTTATGGAATAGGAATAATTTAAGTTTTCTCATTCTTCATTTCTGAGCTGTTTTACAGGCTTGCAAGGATTGAATTGAATAGTCAAGTGAGGCCAGTATTGAGCACATGAAAAGTGTCCCCAGATGTTGGGCTTGCACGTCACACGTATAGGTGAGGACGMCTCCATTGCCTTTTCCTGTAATCACGGTATAAAGTTGATAGACTCCAAGGAGACCAGACACCTGTGAGAGGCCAGTCGCTAGGGAGGCTACCACACCGGTGCAATAAGGGTCACAAAGCCTAGAGAATAGGACACTGAGAGATAAACCTGGCCCCTGGCTTTGCCCATGACCCTTGTTACTCTGGGTCATCGTATACAGTGGCAACAAGTGTCTATGTGAGAATGTATTACACTGGCTAGTCCTGAACTGACTGGACATTCCAACTTGCAGTGATTTAGCAACTCACCTTTACAGAAGCATTTCACTGGTAATCAAAAGTCTTCCGTATGTTCTTCTCAAGGTCTGTCAGTTTAGTATTTCAATAAAAATGAAAAAAAAAATGTTTTAGGCTGCAAAAATTCATAGAATGTGAACCAAATCCAGACTGTGTGTATACATTGACATTTAATGCTCCCTGTCTCCAAATACCAGCTAAGTGACAACCTGACAATTTCATTAGGATGAGATTCACATTTACTCACAGCACACTGAGCACCATTCGTACCTCAAGAGTTGCCCATCTAGTCTAGGTATCAGTTCTTACTGGAAACATTTAGTTTCAGATGAGGAATAATTTTAAAAAGGTAGAGGCTTGATTGAAAACATCAGTTYTGTGTTCTCTCTCATAGCTTATCAGATCTTATTTGTCTCTGTTGCTCTCCCTTTATATAGCGAAAGACTGCTGTGTTTTATACATAGCTAGTGTGATTCAAGCAGGCTGGGGTATCTTTTAAGAAGACTGTGTTCATATATTTAATTTCTCAGAGGATTCAGTTATCTCTGCCGTCCTTGAAACTGAAATGAGATGATTATTCTTGCCTTCTGAGTATCCATTTGCAGGCACAGGCACATCTACCTGAAAGATGTTTTCCATGATTTTAAAAATGCATCTTTGCCATAACTCTGAGGGAGAAGTTCTTTTAACATAGAGTGAATAGCATTTATCTTTTAACATGCCGCAAATCAACATACTATTTTGTGTTACCTCAGTGTGCAAGAACGACAGTATTGTTTTTTTGGGGACAAACGTGACCAAAGCCATTATCAATATGGTTTCGTTACACAACTTTTCATTTCCTTCTGAACGTTCAGCACCTTCCTATGAAGATTTCCAGAGCATATTACACTGCAAAATGTAGTGCTTTTCAGTATTAGCATATACTGATAAATATTCCAAAAAGATATTTTTTTAAAGAAAGGAAGCAGTATTTTTGCATTGAGACATAGGAATTGAGGAGAAAAGCTGCACTAGAAATAATKGAGAATCCTAGCGACAGAGGATTTGAGCAGAGCAGGGATGAATAACTAGCTCTCTTGTGTCTTTGGTGGCAGTCCTAATCACTGGGATATTGGTATTCTGTGCCACTTCCCATACATCATTAAATATTCATCAAACTAACRAAGGGTGATTTGGAACATTGCCCGTGACGTTAACGAATCGGGAAGAACAACATGTCGCTGCTCAGGCTCCCAGCAGCTTTCCCATTGTTACTCTCTCTGATGTTTTCACAAACTTAATTTGCACGGTCTTAATTTGTTTCAGTGAAGAATAAAGAACAAAAGTCAACGCCTTGCAATTTCAGCTGAGCTTCTGTTTTCCAGCCAGCCTGCCCTACCTGTTGYCCTGAGGAGTCACACGCTCACAGACAAGACCTCAACGCAGTCCTGTGGAGAACAGGTTTCCTCTGAGCTTGGATGAACAAGCAAGTCATTTTTCTAAGGGCTAATGAGAACGCGCTCCATAGTTGTGGGGGCTCAAGCAAAACCAGCTCCCAGTGTTTTGCAGAGGAGCTCCACTAGATCATTTGGGCCAAAATAAGGCCCCAKCTTTCCAAACATGCTTCTCAACCCCAGGCAAGGAGCCACAGGTGGCACCTTTAAGCCATTAGAAAAAGCCACAGGGTAAAAATGAAGACCMCCAGCAGAAAGGCGACTGTTATAGTGGCAAAGCAGGTATCTCCCAGATAAATGTACATGTATTTTTAATAAGGCCTTTGTTACTTTCAGCCCATGACCAACAACTTCAACTCTTTTGACACTTGGTCCTCGCCATTAGTCTACATTATTTTCTACCAAGTTTTGCCAAGCTTCTTCCTTAAAAATCTCCCTTTTATCCTATCCTGCCTTTGCTTCAGAACTGAGGTTTTCCATTCAAAACTTTCCACTTAAGCGCACCCTTTACCTCTCTCAGCTGTAAGCATGAGCATTAAAAAGAAAACATAAAAAAAAAAAAAGAGTACCTGCTACCATTCTGYCCACTTTCCTTATGGTTTTCATCCGCTACTCCGTATATCACAGAGAACATGCTTATTAGGAAGTAATAAATAATTGCCCTACTGAAGCTCACTGAATTGCAAGGGAATTGGTGGCACCAATTACAAAGAGTTTTGCTAAAAATAGTTAYGTTAAATTAGCTGAAAGTGTTCTCTACAAAACTGTGTCTCCCTTGATAGGCAACAGTTTGCCACTTTTCACCCCAATTGGCATAGCATGGCTTAACCATCTAGGCATTTCTSTCTGTCTTAATTGCCAGTATGGTCACATACGCAGGCTCCCCAGGATCTCTTCAGTGCGTATTTGTATCAACAGAATTTCATATGATTGTTAGCTCAAACCATTACATATTATCAAATCTCTTTCTAAAGCAAATACTGCAGAGMTAACGCTAATAATGCTGGTGCTTCCAAATCTTCTATGTACCATTGGTTTTATTTGCTTTTCCTTYTTCAGCTTCCAAAATATCTCCCTATTAGCAAGTACTCCTATAGGTGAATATGATACTTCTTAAAATATTTCTAACACAACAAAATACTTCATACTTAAAGAGGAACAGTGATCTTTGCCTGTCATGTCCTAAAAATTCCATGGCACTATTAGCCAAGTTAAGAAAAGACAGAGATGAAAGTGAGATATAACAGACATCTATAATATTAATTGTAGTACAGAAAAGCTTAGTACTAACAGTTATAATAAAATTAATAGGGGTAAAATTAAAAAGAAAACAACTTTCTCACAAAAATTAAACTATGGGGATTATTGCTAATAGATAGTTAAGACTGGGAAGTTTATGTAGATTCAGAGAGTGCATAGACTAATTTATGGAAGAAAAAGATCAACTGGGTATATTAAAAAACAGGATATCATCTCTGATTCAATTGATTCTTTAGCCACAACTCAATAGAAGCGAGGAAATAGCAGTCTCCAGTTACCTTCATATTTTTGTGTTGATACCTACTTGTGGCCCCTTCCCAAGGTGGAGTATTGCATTAAACATAGGCCAGACGTACAGTGCCCATTAAAGTGAAAAGCGTCAGCTATCAGCTTGGACTAATTTAAGACACTCTGTGTAGCTGAAGAGCATCTGAGGCTAATTGTAACCTTAGTGACCAAACTGTTTCACATCCCACGTTGCCTGTGTGAAAATTTGAAAAGATTTTTCATCACGTAGGAGATCACGATCTGTWTCGCAGAGGACAGAGAAACCATAATGCTGCTATTTCTAGAAGCAGCTAAATATGTATATGGCCTTCCTCCAACTTTCTCATGGTCTTATGCCTATATACACCTAACTCTCTACCAACCTGAAACTCGCTYCCAGGTGCCAAAGCTAGCGTAGCAAATCTAACTGTGGCAGCTCCTGTTGGCATCACACGTGCGTGGGGAAGCAGCGATGCTGACGGTGGCGTGACCAGTATCTGTTCCACGTGACCTGAGAATCCTGCAGTGAAACCACTGAGCCGTTCCCTTCACCTGCCTGAGCTCAGCTGCCCAGGTCTGGCTTGCGTCAGCTCCCCGGGTCTGGTTTATGTCAGCTGCCCATCACAGCCCCTCAGGGGTCCCCTCAGCCCCACACTACATCCATCCCTGATCCAGGAAGGTTGTGCTATTGGGCTACCCTGTGGGATGCTAAAAAGCCTCACCTGCACGCTTATCCTCAGAGGATGCTGGGGTRGGGGAGCCCGGAAAGAACCCTTACCTTGCATCAGTGCTTTTTAGGATCCAGGTGCAGATCTAAGTCAGTAATTTGCTGTTTCAGCTGCTTCTTCTTGTTCTTCACCACCCACACCTGAGCTACATTATCTAACTTTACCTTTTGAGTAGCACAGTTAGCACAGTTCAACGCTGTTTCTTGGATAGCACCATTCCTTAATTATTGACAGATAAGCATTTAAAAAGTGAAAAGCAAGCCAAGTAATACACAAATGAGAGAGCAAGGTGTACTGGTACAAATTAAACTTATTCCTGCTGTCCTAAAATAACCAGGATTACAATGAAAGCTGGGAGAAGTACAGTTGTCTTTGTCCCTTTACAGCAAAAACTGTGSAGTGTAATACTAGTGGACCTGAAAGGCAGTTAGAACAACAACTATTAGGATGTGAACAGCAGCTCCCTGACAGAGAAATAATTTTCATATGCAAGTTCTGGAAAAACCCTATCGTATGGCAATGGGATGCTTCTAGGAAAAAAATACCAGCTTTGCATTTTAAGACATAAAAAAATCATAAAATGCTTAATGCTTGAGCATCCAAACCGTGTTTCTGCAATTAGATGGTTCTGACTGGGTGCACTGGAACTAAGTGCTTTGCCCTGAACAGTTATATTAGACATATGAGTTGTTTTAAATACTTCATTTTCATAGCATTCAGATTAATTTCATTTTAAATTTTCACAGAAATGAACATAGGGAGAGTCTGGTTGAACATAAAACTTTGCCCTTTTAATTATACCCCTAATTACAGCACAGTGATGGAACACTAAATTTAAAATATGTCCATGGTTTTAGGAAGCACTCGTATGAACAATGAACTTAATGATGGTGTCCATATTACACTCAAAGTGATGTCAGGTAGACTGAATTTTCTGTACTGTCATCAAAGAAATGAAAAGGAGAAATGATCTAAACCTGGCATTTTGCCACTTGAGCAATACTGTATGCACAGACCACTATTTTTCTAAAAGGAATCTTGATATTGAAGCATAACCATCATACATCAGAAGAGGCTTCTCCATCTGCTGGGGATCCTTGTGCTAATGCTGCCCCAGATACACTTGGCCTCATTGCCCCAAGGAACAGTCAGTCAAGTGCACAGAGACTCCCACGTCCTTTTCTGCACAGCTACCACTTCTAAYGGCAGAAAACTCCAGAGTGATTCTCCAGGAAAAGGAGCCACTAAACCTCAGCTCCATCTGCTTAGGCCTTTTTACACTATTGATATTTATGAAGGCTGAGAAGAGACCTTTCACCATGCTTCTCTGTTATTTTAACAGCATCCTACATAATCAGGAGACCATACAAATTGATGTTAGTGTTTCTGAGTCTCTTCATTAAATTGTAGAAATATTTTCCTACCTAGGAGTAGCCCAAATAAAGAAGCTAAACAGTCCAACATTTCACACGTAATTCCAGTCTACATTCATAAATTCCAGTCTACATTAACCTTTTTCTATTGGAAATCTAATGCATGAAAGCTCCGGGTCTTCATTAAGTTCAACTGAAAAAAAAWAACTTTTTTATTATTTATGATCCTTCCTTCAGGTTATGTATGAACTTTCTTGATGTCCAGTTGATCAAAAGGAGTTTATTAGCTTCCAGACTTCACACAGGCTGCAAGGAAAGGTTCCAGTCTTATTAGGAAAAAAAAAAATAATAAAAAATCCTTAATTCCTTCTCTTGCCCCAAACTCTTGACGTTTTCTCCAGTTTTATTTGAAATGATCATATTTATAGCATGCATTTCTTTGAGTCTGATTTGGATGTCTTCTTAGTGCATGACTGTAAAGCCAAAATGAATTTGCAAACACATCCATGTAAATGTGTGCTTTCTTTACACCAGCACAGAAAGATATGCATAGCAAATTGTTTTTCCATAGGAGAGAAAAGTACTTGCTACAGAATATATTTTTAGAATGTCTTAGTACCCCTTCAAGCTGTTAGAAGGACAAACCTAATTTAGAATCTGTGGAAATGTGTTTTAATATCAGTAGAAATGCATTTCTGTTCATGCATTGCTGATAATAGATACATCTAACACAAGTCTACTGAAAAAAACACAAGGGGATTAGATGCACAAAGTTGTAGAAAGACCAGCCTGAGTTTAAATGAGGACACCGAGACACCAGATTCACCTCTGCTCTTTCTTGATTGGTGAGAAAGGAGGAGTCTTTGCCTTCATATTCATAAGAACAAATCCAAGGGGAGAGGAAGGGAYAGGAGCTGGGACAGCTGCAGGTCCCTTGTTCATTATTGCAAGGCCCAGCCCTGCACGGGAATTGCAACATTCAGCCAAATACATCTTGTAGGACCAAAAATTCTGGAGGAAGAGGTCAGACTTTCACCGTCCTTCTCTGCCTGTCCTGTAGAGGAAACAGATCGGATTGTTCAGGAAAGCCCATTATCATTGCACAGAATTTCAGGCAAGAAGCTGTAACAATTAGTGTTGTGCATACACTTTTTTATTGCACAGAAAAGCAGTTGTATGATTTAGAGCAGAATTCCTAGGAAGGTACGTGATACATAATAATATGTATTACACAGTAAGCCTAAGATGCTATGTGTCTAAATCTGCTATTTCTCCATTCTAAAAAAACCTGAAATTTCCCTGCAGAAGCAAAAATTTCTGCTGTGTTTTATCGTTTTGCTAAGAGCGGACTAAAAATTGGAAGGATTCTTATTGTTGCACCTTGTCTTAAGTAAACTGCTTTATAAACTGTATCACCGTGTGTGTTTTCAGATTGGGCAACCTGACTGCCACTGTCTGGATGTTAGGACAACTTGTGTTTCCCAGTCTGTTTTCTCTATTCATTAGGAAAACTGCTCCAGAGCAGAAAAACTATAGGCTCCAGGAGCCAATCTGCTACTGTTGTCTGTTCATATATTTCGATAGCATTTACACGAGCTGGCAGAGAGAATTGCCCTTTGCATGCTTTGTCTCCAGGGGAAATTGGAAGTATGTCCAAGTCTTATAAAATAATGATAATCACACTATACCAAGCACAAAAAACCCCCAGATCCTCCAAGGGCCTTTTCTGAGCAAGTTAAAACTGTGGACAACAGAAAATAGCRGATAACGCTTAAAAGAAAAGGAACTCATTTATGCATCAAAGTTAAAGTGGGTCACTCTGCAATGTAAAGCACATTTTTAGTGGATATAAATTTAGCAGCTCTCTACAGCATTATGCATGACAGCAGTCTTGTGATATTTCAAGTACAGAACAGGTCCCTGGAGACACCATGTAATTTATAATGGACTAACCATAATAAATTGTAGCAGCCAGAAAAGAAACTGGTTCCAGTGCAATAAGGCATGTTGGTTTGTCTTAAAGGAATGTCCTGCTGAAGCTTTAGCTTATCTGAGGGCAGACAGAAACAACAGGGAGTTTGTTTTCAA
Source organism: Eudromia elegans (assembly GCA_003342815.1). Classification (NCBI taxonomy): domain Eukaryota; kingdom Metazoa; phylum Chordata; class Aves; order Tinamiformes; family Tinamidae; genus Eudromia; species Eudromia elegans. Next base: position 2,380,020 of record PTEX01000092.1, read on the forward strand.
AAATGCCAGAATGGAAGCTCTCTTGTGTTGTTTTTCAGAGAGTAAATAATTAAAAGAAAGAAACCAAATAGAAAGGATGCCAGTGTACTTTTCTAGTCAGCTAATGAATGGCAGCCCTTTCCTCCAAGCCGTCCTGCCTCTGCGCTGGCAGCGCTCTCCCGTAATTGGTGCAGCAGCAAGATCCAGCTCTACCTGCGGGGCCGTGGGCACTGCCTGCCTCAGCCTTGCTGCAAATTAATGAGGTGCCAGCTGTCACCAAGGTGCTCTATTTTAGACATATCTGTAACTTCATTGTTTCACACTGTCCTTGCAGGAGCGCCGTGGGTGTCTGTTTGCTCTGCTCGTACTTACTGAGAGTTGATACCCAGCAACAGTCATAGAAATATAAGAAATGATAAATAGATTAAAGATGCTTGTTTCTAAAACACAGAAGTATCTAGCATGTGTGGTCAGCACAGAGATCTATACAGCCCTACGTTAATGACAAAAATATGTTAACCTGACACTTACCTGATGCCTGGAGCCTTTCTACATCCTAACTTCTAACAGACCTATGACAAACTGATGAACGATAAAAGACCTCATCTGCTTGGCTCTCTAAAGTTTTACTTTACATTCTGCTAGTTTGTCACTGGGTCCTTCAAAATAAGAATAGAAGTGCTCCAGTCATCATATTTTTCAGTTACCAATTAATGATAYATTCATTTGCATACATATGCAGCGAGGCTTGGCTATTATAATGCAATTCCCTGTGGAATGTAACATTTAATTTCAGTGCCGTCAGAAGAGCTAAGGGAGCACCATAAACGGCTGGTGGGCTGCAAGTCGCCTGCAGGTTCCAGTGACGCACAYAGTGCTGTGTCCCCATGAGCGGCTGCGGGGACTCTGCTGCCTTCACCCTCCTACATAAAACCCACTCTCTTGCAGGAGCCGCTTGGTGATTCTTTTTTGCAAAGAGAATGGGAAGCCACATGAGATGCAAACCTAGGGCAAATGCCTATATGACAGCAGGATAGATGTTCAACTGACAAATGCATTTAGAAATCCTTAAAGCAGCCTTGCAAAATTACAGCCTGCACTAGATTTCACATACACACAAAAAAGATAATTTTAATTTAATGCCTCACTTCTAAATGGTCTCGGTGCTGCCAGAAAGTGCCAAATAGGCAGAGCCATTTCACAGACCTGCATGTTCATGAGTCCTTCCTGCTGGAATACGTGGAGAAGATCTGGAGGCCAAGGGAGCAGGGAGAGGATGAGTCAGCAATGCAGGACCGACGCTTCACCAGGTCTTGGACCTATAACYGCCAGCTCGTTTCACCTGCTGTCATATATATGCACCTGCATATGTAACATTATATATATGATGCTAAAACTTTAATAGGAAGATTAGCAATACGTATAAAACTTTAAAGGTAGAACACCATGTCAAATCACTGAGTTTTCTTTTCCTACTATCTAGACTCTTCATCATGTCTTAGAATCTCAGAACTTGAACATTCAGCTAAAGTATTTAGACTTTATTTTTCCACTTATCTTGATGAATGCATGAYCTTATAAATATATATAGTTATTAAAAGAGGAATACCATTTCCCCAATTATTTTAGCAGCTCTGATGATTTTCACAAGTTGCACAGTAAATCAAAGCGTTGATACTCCATATGGTGGTTAGCACCTTGTAAAAGCCATAGGGCTGGAGCTACTTACCTGGTTATATGGAAGAGAGTCTGGCAGGTATTTCCAAGCATAATAAGCTGTAAATTACATTCATAGCGTAGAAGCTGCTTTGATTTACATTGTACAGCCTTTCCTCTCATCTACATTCAGAGAGATGCCCTCACATGGCTCCCCACTTAGGAACTGGGAATAGGGGGAACCCGGGATGGATAGGTATGCTGCAGGTAAAGGACAYCGAAGCATGCTATGCCAGAAAAACAGATGGCCTTTAATATCTTATAGCATAGGTGGGAAAACATCTTTTACTTCTTCTCTCCATATTTTTTATTTCTTCTTAAAATTTTTTTTTGATCTAATATAAAGGCTTATTTCTCTTTCTCTCATTTTTAATTATCTTGAATGTGAGACTTGTTCAGCAATCAYAGAGCTTTTGGTGGTAAGGAAGGCAAAAAAGTAATTCTTGACCTTTCTTAGAGAGATCTGGAGACCCTTCCAAAACCAATTAAGATTCGTATGATTCACTGGAATTTGCCAAGATCTTCATGCAAAGTTTCCAAACTTGTGAAATATAACAAGAAAATTARGGGAGAGATGGGAAATATTTCATCATCTTAGTTTTAAAATTCACCATTTTAAAGCATTTGCTATGAATAGAATAATAAATAAAAAAAATTAGTTCCTGTGCTGCTAATTGCACTCCCCTTGCTATGCAGGTTCTGCACTGTTTCCACTGTTTTTTTCCTTTTCTTTTTTTTTGTATTTCTTTTGGCCAATGAATATTTCTTCTGCATGTTTGGTGCATATTTCTATTTCAATCACTTTTGTTTTGTGACTAACAAATTTTTAGTAGCTTTTGACATCCAAGTGAGCTGTTTACTCATTCAGATTCAGGCTTGGAAACTCACAGTCTCCTAAAGTGGGCCTAAACATATGCAGGCTTGAAAGACAGTCTGAATATTTGGCCTTTTCCATGGCATGCTGTGCTAGTGCAGTAAGTTAGATTATTTTATCCATGCAGTTGTCAAAGTATATCCAGATTTAGTATTTTTTCYTGTTAACTCATATTTGCATTTCTGAGCATACAGCCAAGATCTGTGAAGAAAACTGCACTTTTTTGTTAAAAAAAAAAGCCCAAATCTATCATAATGTAAAATATCATCAAAACTCAAAACATCAAAACTGACTCAATTTGAAAATCCTGCAGGCAGATCCTGAAATTAGGTTTCTCTGTTAGTCACATTTCTTCTCCTCTCGTTGTCCTCCCCGCTGAATGATTTCTGTGTATGAATAGAGAAGAAAATAGCATCCTTGATGCAACCAGAGTGATCCTTCCATTACTCGAGTAATTTTTGTGCTGTGGGTTTCTCCCTACATCTTATCCATTTTGCTGAGTCAAAGAGCTTATGAAGGGACTTGTCTTCCTGTAACCTGCATGACATTGTCCTCCTGTGAGCTCCCTTTGCATTAACCTCATAAATACCAATCCCATAACATTAGAACAAAATTTGAAGACTAAAGACATAGGCATTTATGATACTCAAGTAGCACTTGGTAAATAAATAGCAGTGAAACTGAAAATGCACACAGTTTACATGACTTAATTTTTTAGCATTAATAAAGGAGCCTGAGTAAGTCAATCTAAGACCCAGAACTTCAGCAAGATTTATATTCCGTCTGTAAAAGTGAAAGTTAAAGGAAGTGGTCTCAGTGGGATGCACTCCTTTAGCCCTAGGGGTACCAAGACGAATGCAGTGTCTGCTCTGGCAGTCTTTCAGTAAGAAGGGGAAAGAAGGATTTTGTTCACTGAATAAGAGATATTTTCAAAAGTTTTCACTGAAATTCATTTTTTTAAAGCTTTTTTTAATATATAYTTTTAGTCTGGCCCAGGACTTAAGTCAAGCGTATCTCCATTTATATAAACAGTTTATATCACATAAAAATCCCATGTTGATTTCTACACTTAAGTATAATGTTTTTAATTCATTGATCACCTASACCGGAATGAGTGTTATGATAAATTGGTCATTGCAAATATCTTTCAAATATAACAAGCGTTACAAATTAATAATGTCATGCTGGTAATTAATTTTGATAACCAAAGAATTTCAATTAGTGCATATATTTACTATTTAGTTATTAATGTTACATTTATTTAAGAAATAACAGCTACAATGTGTTAGAAGCCAGATCTCATTATTTCATTCTTCCAGAGCTGTTTAATATTTGTGACTGGTGTGGGAGTTTATACCTTTAAATGCTGATTTTCCTTTTATGAATTGAGAAGTGTGATATCAGATTATTTTGGATACACATTGTGTTATTGTCAAACTGATAAGAAATATTCAGTGGTACATATACCAATAAGATGTCAGTATTAATATTTCTAATTTGCAGTCCAGGAAATTGAATTAGAGACAGCCTATGTTACACAAGGCATGAAGTGTCAAAGTGCAAAATGGAATAATTGGAATAAATTGTTCAAACACTTCAACATTACTCTTGTACTGATAGATGTGACATTACATTTACTAGGATGGGAAAACATTAAATATATTGATAAACAGACAAATGAATTTGCTCTATTTTGGTTTGGAAATGAGATTTCGTAACAAATATGAGTATTGTTTTGATCTTAAAAAATTTGAAATGTGAAATATATTTCTTTCTAGCTTGTAATAATCTCTGGAAATGAGGGCGAAGGTATATCACGTACTTGGGGCAAAGCAGCTCTGCTGACATTTTATCCTGTTTCACCGTTCTCGCAGAACATTTAGAAACTTCACAGAAAGGAGGACACATATTAAAGAGTAAAGACAGAATCACAGAATAGTTAAGGTTGTAAAGACAGAATCACAGAATAGTTAAGGTTGGAATGAACCTTTGGTGATCATGTAGTCCAGACCCCTTCACAAGCAGTGTCACCTGGAGCACGTTGCACAGGGTCACATCCAGGTGGGTGTTTAGTATCTCCAGAGAAGAAGATTCCACAATCTCTTTCCATAGCCTGTTGCAGGGCTCTGCTATCCTCAGTCAAGAAATGTTTCCTCAGATTCAGGCAGAACTTCCTATGCTTCAGTTTGTGACCATTACCTCTTGTCCTATAGCTGCCCACCACCTAAAAGAGTCCCTTCCCATCCTTTTGGCACCCTCCCTCCAGGTATTTCTACATATCTCTCAGCCTTCTCTTCTTTRRGCTGAACAGGCTCAGCTCCCTGAGCCTTTCCTCACAGGACAGATGTTCCAGTCCTCTGACCATCTTTGTAGCTCTATGCTGGACTCARTCCAGTAGTTAAACATGTAAAATCCTACTTGAGTTTTCCTTAACAGTTCTTAAATAATGTTACTTCTATGTCTCCTGATACGGACCAGCATCCTACCAGCAGCAGCTCCTCACCTCATTACCAGGCCTAAGCATCACAGCTCTTCCCATCCGCAGGGCTCTGCTCTCCTCTCTGCGGTAGCGGAGTTCTTTATCCACAGAAAAGCAAGACAAAACATCAGTCATTAACACAGTGCTTCTGTGAAACTGGAAACAGAAAGTGGTCAGGTAGATAACCTGAAAACAAAATACCAGCTGCTGTCTGCATTTCTGGAGGAGAATGGCAGTTTTAGCCACTCTTAATGGCCAGTTCTTCTCTTTTCTGGTGTTTCATCTGCTTTACCTGGTTGGACCAGCTGCAGAACAGAATTGGGGCAGGACCTGTGTGTAGAGCACCCACAAGGTATTCTAAGGAGGAGAATTTGGTCAAACTCCCAGAGGACGGAGGACTCTTGTTGCCTCCTCAGCCTTTATCTCCCCCCATCTTTTGAAGGGTTTTGAAGCACCATACACAGCGAGGTGCATCGCTGACAAACCACCATAGTTGCTCACAAGACAGCGATGGGGTCCAAAGGAAAAGCTTGCAATAATTTAGACTATGGTAGAGGACTGGTTTGGAGGGTTTTAGGTCCTCCRTAACATTGATGCCACAGAGGCAACAGTTTAATCCATTTCTGTTTGGATATTTATGCTAAGAAAAAGAAAAAAAACGTAGGCACTCAAACCCTAACTTGATGGAACTGAAGTCCATGACTCTGYTATCGTGTCAACTGGAGTTGAATTTCTTCCTAATTTTCATGGTCACATAAAACTGATGTTGCAGTGCCCAGACACACCTTGATACATCTGAGCAGCATGAAATCTATTTTCTGCTCCCTATTTACTAGGGCASGAAGAGGAAGCAAGAACGTGGCCGCATTATTCATCATACATCTTGGAAGCATGAGAAGAGCTCCAGATTCTGTTTGCTGCTAAGAAAGTTTCGTATAAGCCAACAAATGGAATAAAAGCAATATAGTTGCGTCCCCTGTGCTAGGTTGCACCCTCTTCCACATCTGCTCATCTYGATTTTTGTTTTATTGCATTGAACAGCTCTGATGGAAAGAGRTGGTAATTCTCCTATCCTGACAACAAGTCGGTCATCCAGGCAATCTCAACAGCAGCTACCATGTGTCTAAAAGGTGAATGCCAGCAACTTATTATCATGAATAGATTTACAACAGATTTTGAGAGGAAGAAAAMATAAAACTTCTGAGGGCAGATTTTCAGATGTCCTGCTCTTTTCAGTGTTTCTGATTAGTCCCAGGAAGCTCATTGCTCCCTGTACAAGTCCAACAACAGCACAAGCAAATTAACAGCAAGTTATGGCTTCCCCTCCACCTATTTAGCCACTGATAATTCAGATGCCTCAGTGCCCAGCTTCCTGATGTCTCTTTCTGACCCAAATTGAGACATAATCACTTCAGATGAGAACTGTGACCTTCTGCAGCTTTGAGAAAACAGCCTGCTCAACATAATACAACTACATAAATGTTCTTTTAGGTTTTCTTTATTTATATTTTTTTAGTTCAAGAATTACACACTAGCCAACATTATTATATATTTACATGCTGAAACTGGCTGCAATAATTTTAAATTCAAGAAAATATCTCTTATGTGCTACTCATTTACAATCATCATTTTACTACCTCATATATCCCAGAGGTTAGCAGTCCTTTTGAGAAAGACATGAAGATCTGATGCAATGATATCCACTAGTATTTTGCATTTTCTAGCCATTGGAAAATGTGCATTATGTGCATATAAGAAAGGCTACAAGGTCATTAGTAAGGCTGATGATTACTACATTATGAAGTAAATAGTACTAAGTAAAAAAGATAAATCAGAACTGTGCAAAGACAGTACTAACAGAACCATTTAAACACCCATGCAAATAAAAACATGAKAGAAGTCAAATCATAATCAGCTTGTTAGAATTAATCATGTTTCAAATGCTCATTTTYGTCTTCAACTGAAAGTAAGAGAACAGACCATGAACAATACAGCCTGGTGAATATCTGCCAAGTGACAGTAACAGTGAAAACATACAAAACATTATCAAATTGCAATAGATGACCTCATGTCTGAAAAAACATTAAAAAAATACAACCCTTAGTATGAAAGTATAGGTGAGATTTTTCATCGCTTAAGTTTCTTTTTTCTGTCAAAGCACTTACAAAGAAAATAATTTAATATTTATGAAATGATCGTGTTGCATATTTTTGTAGAGATAATCTATTTCAATTTAATGGTTATTTAAATTATTACTATTTTTACAAAGTAGAATAGGGCAGTATTTTTGATCAACATTCCATTTGCCTCTTAAAAATTTAGACAAAGTTCCTAGTGCATTTTATGAAGCTTTACCTTTGGTGTTAAGCAGTGACCTATTAGATTTCCCTTTTAAACAATTTCTGGAGTGAATATTCTTTGGCTTTGGGGGACTACACTTTCTAACGACAGTCGTACAACTTCTTTGTTTGTTTTTCCCAAAGAAAAATATAAGTCTACTATTAGATACCAGAAGARATACAGATTTCAGAACCAGACAGACGCAGTATGCAGGTTCTCTGTACCCRAAATCTCTCACGGCTCAGTTCTCACTTACCCTGTATTCCTCTACCTCTCCACTTCATGGAGCAACATAAAGGGTCCTTATTTTAAGTGAAAATCATGCCGTATTGGTTTATGCTGATCCCAGTACTGAGTGCCAAACTRCAGTCTTCTTTTGCCTGTACATTTTAACCATACGCAGGAACCCGCTGTGCTAGCAGTAACGTTGCTGCAATGGCTGTTACACACTACAGTACTTTTGGTACTTCTTATATCTGTAATCCAAATCTGTTTATGCAAAAGGGTGTTTAAATTACTCTGCTAGAGCACTGCAATTATTGTACTCAGTAAAAAAAAAAAAAAGAAAAAAGTCACTAAACAATACTGTATCTATTGACTGCTCATTTACAGCTTATTTAATTATTTACATAATTTTAGGACACATTAACCTAAACCATAAATAGAATTAGCTTTTTGCCTTACCATAAAGTACAAATTAGAAGTTAAAAATGTTTAAGAAATCTGATAATATTTACACACGCTCAGCTTAAGTTATGATTGCTCACATTGTATGTTCTATGTACACATAGCAAAATGTTATGATCACTACTGATATAGTATTGTACCCTGGCCGTCCCACCTTTGATTATTTTCTAGAAATACTTAATATTTTTGCCTTTTATTTTCTTGGTTCCCTTAGGACTTCATTGTTTTTGAAAACTKACTAGTGGACAATGCTGTTATAAAAAGAGAGAGAAGAAATAGGCAAGCAATGTGAGGACTAGTCTAATTTCAGATGCTAGGAGGTACAGTACTACTGTTATGTCAAACGGTGCAATGCTCCATACGAATTATATGCATTGATTTGCTGATATAGAAATGCCCAGTTACCCTGTATATTTAGTTTTTTTTTTTTTTTTTAAATACATTTATCTGTTTTCTCAAAAATATATTCATACACTGGTTGATGATAGAAACAAAACTATTATTAGCTTATTCCTTTAACACGCCAACATATGAATGTGTGTGCATATACTCAGCACAGGTGTATATATACACACATATGCCCATATAGACATTTATGTATGTCCATATGCACATACACTTGGATAATGTCGAACATCTGTTTACTTATGTTAAGCACTGTGTTCACTGTAGATTTGGAACACAGTCTAACAGTTGTAATGAAAATTAATTGAGCTTTAATTTTAATGCATATTTTGCCTGAAGTAAGAAAGATTTGTTCCCCAGGTATAAGACCACCAGTCGTTTTCTCTGTGCATTGTGCTTTTGTTCCCTACATATTTTACGTCCTTTGTAACAGACTGTAAAACTGTCTGAAGAATTCTGTGACATACTGTGATTTGAGACTCCATTTTCCTCCCCTGGGAATGAGAAAATAAATGCTCACAATGTCATTGCTTGAGTCTTTCTTCCCAGTCATTAAACTGCAATAGGACAGAAACATAACATTCCGTATGCAAACACAGAAATGCTGCATGAATTTTCAGTTCTGAAAATGTGTATCATACTTACTAGCAGTCATATACAGTATATATTTACAGATTGATCTCAAAGACTTTGTTAAAACTGTGCCATGTTATAGTCATAATTTGCCAATGAATTTCACAAAGATGAAAAACACCTTAATTGCTGGCTATCATGTCTAATAGAACAATAAAATGTGTAACTATAATGCAAGCTKTATCTAAATTATTAACTTTGATATTTTACTTATTGAAGCTACCAACAAYGAACAGGAGTGAAAGGATCTAGAACAGTGATTTTTGGCCAGCTCCAAAGTAAGAAGTTTAATTTACCTGGTGGGTAGTAGTAAAAACCATATCAGGTACGGTGGCATAATTCGCACTTTCATCCAGTCGTCTCAGAAGAGCAGGAAGCGCTCAACCTGAGCACTCGAGKTCTACTTGTGCCTCATCAGTCCTTCCCACCCCCATTTTCTTCGGATCACAGTGTTTAGCCTTGGTACGTGACGACCACTCTGCATCTCAAAGAACCCCTCCCTTCTGCTCATTTTTACACATCACATTAATAGCCAGAAGGACATYGTAAAAGCAGAAGTGCTCCTTTTCCCGAGACAAAACACCTTTCCTAGTGACACCTGAGCAGAAACCAGACGTTTTCTTTCACTCCCTGTGCAGCATCAGAGAGTAGTATGGCTTATACTATAACTTCAGATAAACGTGTTCAGATAACGTGCAGTTCAAGGATTTAATCTCCACCATTTTGCAGGAGGTGATGCAGAAAACTAATGTGAGAAAAAGAAAAACGTTCCCTGCAAGGTTGTTCATTTGAGGTGCACCTACCACAAACATGCTGCGAGCTCCCAGGGTTCACAGCATTATTCTGTGAAATTCAAAAGAAAGCCAGAAGCAATTTGTTTAAAAAAAAAAAAAAAAAGGTGCACCTACCACAAACATGCTGCGAGCTCCCAGGGTTCACAGCATTATTCTGTGAAATTCAAAAGAAAGCCAGAAGAAATTTGTTAAAAAAAAAAAAAAAAGAGAAGAAAGAAAAAAAAGGAAAAAAAACTTCTGCAGAAAAAAATCTCTAGGACTAGTTTTATTTATTATAAAGGGTACCGTTTTTGAGAAGGAGACTTACAGACTTTGAGAAGAAATACTCAATTTGGTGTGGACTCTTCTCTTAGAACTGTGAGATTTTCAACAAGACACAAAACTAGCAGCTGAAATTTCAAATGCATTTACAAAGCGTAATGCTTTGTGCAGGAAATGCAGTCACAAACCAAGTAKGTGAACAAAAAGCAACATTTTGACTTGGAAAAGTTCCTCCCCGGCACACAAAAGGTGGTGGACGTGCCCAGCAAATCTCAGGTCAAGCTCAAAAGTATTATTTCTCATTTGAGGCAGAAATAAGCATTAGCTATGGTCAAAACCAAGTCAGAAATAACTGAATAAACCTGGCAGTTCCCCAAAGTATTTTCCTCCTCTGGTGTCATTCCTCTAAGCGGGGAAGAAAGGAGAGAGCTATAAAAAAGTTATTCCTAAAAGAGGAAAAAGAAAAATATTCTTCAGATCTATCTTAAAGGATTGTTAAATTGGGAACAGCATCTGTCTGAAAATTCTCCCTTCCTGTTTGAAAGATACAGAAGTTTGGGGGKTTTTTCAGAAGTTTGTAGACAGATAAGAGGTAGCAGAGATATAAAAGCATGTGGCTTTTGCTTCATTAAATATTTTCTGTCAAACAATATTGGGATCCGGTTTTGTAAAAGTCAACAGGAACTTATACTTTTTATAATGTTCTTGTAATTTTTTTTCATTATATAAAAATGTAATGAAACACTTTAGGAATAGTTTTCCTATAAATTTAAAACCCACAGTTTTAAATGGAAATGGAATAAAATATATTCCATTTTAAAATTTCCTAAAAGAAAATGGAATTTTGCTATTTTTTTTGAAAACAACGCATTAAGCTAAACAAAACAACAAGACGGGAAATGGTATTGCCTAATCCAACTTGAGAAAAATACCCTGTCATTATTTTCTGTACAAAGGTATCTATGGTTGGATCTCTCTTTTCCAAAAAGCCCTAAGATCTTCAAATCAAATTGAATGTTAAGTGTTAAGGATAGCTAGAGTAGCAAGCGGAGCACTAGAAGGATTGCAAACTTGAAAGAAATCACTTGAAAGAACTTCACGTGAGAATTTTAGACTAGAAATTAGAAATTAGATTTAGAAATTTAGTACATACCACTACTGACTATATATATATATATATATATATTTGTAGCCTTCCCTTTCTCTAGTCCTGTATTTTCGATTTGCTGACTTTTCTTGCTCTAGACAGGCAGGGCACCGTTGGCTTTCCTCAGCCACCTAGAAATTCACTTTTTGGACAACCAACATTTGGCACTTTGGACAAATGATTCCCTTTCCCCGACGTGAAACAGCAGCATTATCTACCYGTTCATGACAAAAGCATTTGATCCACTTTGTATCTACTGATCACAACCATGAACGTTGTGATGGTCTGCATATGTTATCACTTAAAAACCCAAACAAAACTACTGCTTTTTACTTCAGCTTCCGTGCAAACCCCCAACACTCACATTATCAGTCAAAACTTTAGTTCTTTCAAAAAAATAACAGGAAATACCTGAATACAGCTGGGAAACTTCTGATCATCATCATCATCATCTTGGAAAGATGACAGGCACTACTTGTTTTCAAGTTTACATATTCAAAAGTTAAAATGTGTATGTTTTGAAAGCATGACAACATCTTAGCACACTCTCTTAAGTGTAGATGCACATGTATTGGATATGCAGTTTCACGAGGAAATGACACACTCTGCCGTTGAAACTAAAACCTGCTTCTCAAATGTCTCTCTAATTTATGTCATTTAACTCATCTGAGTATTAAAGTGGAAAAGAGAGCATGAGAGACAGCAAGAGAGAAATGATTGTCAGAATCCAATTCGCCTCCACACTTGAAATGCACTTATATTTTGGAAAGGGGGATATGTCCACGCTGCAACTTAAGAATGTGTTTACGGTTTAGCAGAAACAACCAAAACTATAAAACAGACCATAGAGTGGGCCAGCAACTAAGGTGTTTTAAAATAACATTTTGTCCTGAATAGAATTTTTCTAAGTCCCACTTTTGGCTGTACAACCGATTTGAAGAGAAATCCAGTTCTTGCTTCCTGTGTGACTTGGTTTCTTAGTTCACATAGTAAAGCCAATAGACAATATTGAAGAAGGAAAAAACAACAGGGAAGAATATGCGCGACCATCGATCTATGGCATTTACATCAGTCAAGTCAGGAATGGTGATTTTCAGTTGAGATGCACGTCTCCGTAGCCTGCTTTTCTTTTGTGCCACGTGTCGCTCCAGGGCGTTGCGACCAAAGCTGTGTCTGGGCAAGCCAGCTTTCCGGTACTGGATGCTTGACGTATCGTAGGCCAGCATAGTGCTCCTAGGGTCCCCAAGCCCCATCACAGCCTCGGAGGCAGCCATCTCGTTTTTAATTTCGAGCGTGCTCAACAAAATGTTTTCATGTGGATCCATCTGTAAGAAACACGGAGGTGGACTTAGCAAAGGGAGAAAGGAYGGCCAAGCACTTACACACCAAAGCCACGCTGACGGGGGTTAGCTCTACCATCMCTAATTCACTGGACATCAGTCTATAAGACTTTAAGCACAGCCATGAATATATACGTGTATATATATATTTTTCTGTTGTTTGTTTGTAAACTCAAGGAGCAGGAAGGGCGGAGTAAAAGTTATTTCCCTGGGCCCCACATTCAGGGAGCAGAAGAAACACCTGGAAATGGTGCGTGGATTCTACCATGGGGTGCAATACCTGGAATTAATGTTTTACCCTTCTGTCTTTTCTGGAGGGAGGTCAGATGGAAAAAAAGGCACTGCATGACTTTGGCTTTGCTTCTTCTCTAATCTAACCAGGGAAGCTCCTTCTCCGTGCTAATGAATTTCATATTAGAGCACATACTGTGGAGACCTGAATGTTGGAATAGCAAAGGCCTGCAATTTAGAAGGAAAAACTTATACATGTAATTCAGAGCGTAATCACATCAAATGTGCACTGAACAGTTGTCTCAGTGAATGGCCTTTTTTTTATTTTTTTAAAGAAAAAAGGCAATTCAGTGAAAAATATTAATGCTTAGATGATTAAGAGGATTTCAAAGCTTACGGAGTAACAGCTTCTCTTAGGTAATCTGGAGTAGGTCCAAAATATGGCAGAAGAATTTCAAAATACTGCAGTTACAGAAAACAAGCTGAGGGTCACCAGGGAGACACTCGCTTACCTCAGTCTTYCCTCTAAGTCTATACTTGGAATTGTGCAGTTAAGTAAACATACTTTAAAAAGCAATAATGGCTAATGGAAGGTAATTAAGTACATGAAACTACGTGGTAGTACTGAAGATGTGCTCCAGTCCAAATAAGAGATGAACTTGTCCCAAAGTTTCTTTAAAGATAACTCAATTACCTTATCCATTTACCATTCACATATACTGTGATTATTATTAAAAGGACATAAAAGGATTGAGGATTTCTATACAACATTGCATTAATCTGTTCTGTAACATGTAAAACACAACAGTCACCAGTAGGTACCTCGCTGTAYGACCCAATATTGCATAAGGTTTTCCAGAATCAAGAAAAAACAGGTAGTATTTTCACATGCCTTGATAAGGCTGCTGACTAGGAAAAGGCTGCGATTTAGTATTAACCACTACACAGCATTACGGAGTGGAAGACAAACTTCACAAAAGTGCTTTGGACCAACTGAACCACTGCCATTTGAGTGATTACATCTGCTTAGTTGATGCATAGAAACTGGTATCTTTGAGATGCCAGATTACCTTTTTTTTTATTTTATTTTTTCAACCTGAATTTGCACCCCTCTAAGTTCAATGGATTTTAGTTTTGGACTAAGTTTAATGACAATGTGACACAGCCAAAATCACCTATTTTTGCTTGCTTTCAATCAAAAGCATATTGAAACTTTGAATTTTCTAGCATGTTAAGGTAATAAAACTTTTTTAGGAAGCAGAGGAAAAATGGAAAAGTTTAGTTGAAACTCAAGGAAAAAAAAAATCTTTCAGAACACCATAGCATTAAATTAAGTATGGAAGAGAAATAGTATATTGTAGCCAGGACGCCCACCAAATCAGTTCTCATCTGCATTATGCAGAATTAAAGCAAAAAAGTTCTGTGCTATTGCAAGAAATACAAAAGCTTTCAAATAGACCTTTGAAACTTCTCCAGAGGGCTTGTAATTATTTTCTTATAATGAGTGCAGTGGTTCAGAAAATTGTGAGAAACATCTGATGTAAGACAAAATTGTTTGTCATTCTTGTCCTAAGATCCCAGACAAAAAAAAAAGAACTTTTAGTATCTAGGAAATAAAAGCAATTATAGGCATTTGGCATACATTAACCCCAAGAACGTGTATAAACTAATAGGGTAAATATCTTACAAGGGGGGTGCAAAGCCATTTGGAAACTACATGTTCCATCATGTCAAGCCTTAGCAAGAGAAGAGAGATGCTAGTTGCAATGATATTGGGTAAATTTGACTCCCACTAATGTAATGATTTTACTCCGAAGTTTGGAGCTGGGGGTATTTTCGTGTCAGAGCTGTGCGTTCTAAGAGGGTGTCCACAAATTTGTTCATGGCTTAGAATGAATCTACTATAAACATTTTATCATTCTGATCTGCAATGATAACAGAAATGTGAATGCTCCTTAAAAATTTATATGCCTTCTATGAAGCATCAAATACTAAAGGAGCTATTAGTTAGACACAACTGCAGCTGACATTTCCCCTTCGGTTAATGTTTTGCTTTGACTCCTTTGTTACTGTTGCTTATATTAAAATTGTGTGAGCAGGAACTTGTACTTGGTGAACTTGCTAAGGCAGCAAGTTGCTGCAGATATCTGCAGATATTTGGTAGACCTGGCAGCAGTTAGCAAGATTAGACTGGTTGGCAAGATTAGCAGTTAGCAAGATTAGCTGGCCAGAAAGAGCATTGAGCAATAATATTCTAACCTATCTGCTAGGGGAAAGAGTCCTCTTTCTGCACACATCACACTGATACAACATCAGAATTGGAGCACAGCATTTTTCAATATTCCAATATATAGTTTTTAAAAAGGAGTAACTCAAAATATAGCAACAATTAGTGATGGGCGAACCTTTAAGTGCTTGAACGGCCAGGAAAGCACCATAAAGTTCAGGGGCTTCTCCAGCAGTAATCTGGCTTTCCTRCACCCAGAACAGTGAGTCAACCATTACAGGAACTGTCTTTTCCATGTTTTTTTTCCAAATCCCCAATCTAAAGAAATCTCAAAGATCCAATCCAGGAGAACAAGAGAATGTGAAAATAAGCCAATAAAGAAAGACCTTAACTTGACTTTATAACCTCTGATGAAAGGTTCATTGGCAGAGGAGCCACAGCTGGGAATGTTGCCCTCATCAAGCAGGTTCGCCCAACTCTAAATAAAACATGCTTTTCTGACTAAGTGAAGCTGAGCTAGAATGGCAGTGAATTACAGTACTGTACACAGCAGCGCCCAGTCAAAAGGATCCCAAAGCGCTTTAGAGGCTTAAGAAAGAAGAACCACTTCACTTGGCAGAAGTGCAATCACCTCTGAGGTGAAATGTGGTGACTGACAGTGCAGAACAGTATACTACATTTTAGTAGAGGAAATGGAGAATGCTAGAGCCAATTGAAACTATGGGGTGGGTGAGCGGTGGTGGGAATGTTAGGTAAGCAGAACAGTTACATAAATCAGTATTTGGCCGGATGCTGGGGCTGAGATGTCCGTTCTATAAAAAAAGTGCCATGGGATCTTTAATGACCACGAGTGGTCAGGACCTCAACTTTAAGTCCCTGAGGATAAAAATATTAGAAAACAGTGAAAGATACCTTTGTTGAATACATTTCTGGACAATGATATGTGCCAATTATTCTTCTGTCCTGCAAGTTAATAAAATCAAGACCAGTTTCCTTAGAGATAAGGTAGCTATTATCTTTCATTTAAAAACTAAAGCACTCTAGGGTATTAATAGGACAACTAATTAAAAGATACAGGGACCTCTAAGCCAACAATTAACATAAGTATATTCTGGCTTCAGAGGTGCTATTACTGCCTTGCTCTGCTACTCAAGGTAACATAACTTTGTGATGTAAATGTGCTTTTTCCAACTGGTCATTGTGACCACGGAAGATGATGATATGAAAACAATTGTTGAAATTATTCTGGGGGAAATTAAGTGCAAAAGTGGTTTCAAAGGGAGGGGGAAGAAGGTTAAAAAGATCTCTTGGTGCTGGAGGACTGTTCAACCATAGAACTAGATTCTTCATGGTGAACAGGAGAGTTCAACTTAATGGAGAAATTCCCAAGGGCAAAGAAGGAAGGGAGGATGTGAAGATGAAGAAAAAGCAGCAGCAAGTGCCAATGAAATAAAAAGTGAATGCAGAAGTGGAGGAGAAGTGACTGGAGCTCAGTAACCATGCAAGATTTTTCTTTTCAAAATCAATCTAAAAGGTGGATGGCGAAATACATGATATAAATGATATTCACTTATAGGTCCAGGTCAACTAGAAGAAAAGATGACTCTGGAGCCCTGAAAGAGACCATGAATCAGTCACTGACCTTTTTGATGGCCTCAAACAAAAGGAACACGGAGGAAAGTGCAGAAATGTTACCGTTCTATTCTTCCTGCTATCTAGAAATTCCAAAATGATGGCTATCTTGAGGAATTCCTCTTACACAAACATATTAGCAATTATCAAATACAATGTAATTACAGTTCCCACATTCATACATACCTACACGTTTATGTACCAAAGGAATCCTTCAATGTTGGTTACTTCTCTCAAACAACTAGCATTTAATAAACCAATATCTTGCTGATTATGTCCTACTGTTACGTCAAACACATCTTTATAGGAGGAGATACATTTGTACTGAGGAATCGAACAGATAAAATATCCACGCTTCTACTTCTGAATGTTCATTTCTACTTACAAGCTAATCTCTAATTGGAAGTTGGTACTGATGGATGGCTCATTTTAATGCAAAATGGAACAGAAGCCACAGATAAAATAGAGAAATACAATTTCTGAGCAAATTCTGCTAAGATAGAGCTCTAAGAATTCATAAAGCACAAATGCCTAATCTTTCAAAATATCCATATGTGAAACAGTTTCCTTAAATTTGAATATAACAGGCAGGTTCTGCAATTCTGCTGTTTGTACAAAGGGTCATTTGCTGCAAGCACTGAAGTAACAGTTTATAAAACTCTATCAGCATGCATTGGCTCAGATAAAATTATACCCCTAAAATTTGGGTCAGGCTGTAAAGCATCAAGTCAGAGGAGAGAAAAATGTGACTCACTTATGATTTCAGGTTATTTTGTTCAGTTTCAGGTCAGCGAAATCCAGAGGAACTTGACAAACGCAACTGGAAACCTWGCTTTTAAACTGACTTTTTACCTAAATGGCTTTGACCTAGCTTTTTAACTTTTAAGTTTGAACTTTTAAAACATAAAATTCTAAGCTATTTCAAATCCRTAAAGAATTTTAAAACAAGAAAAGSAATGGAAATGCAGGGTCTACACACTGAGCTTTAACACTGCTGTAAGTACTTGTAATCCAATCCCTAGGTATCCACTTATACCCTCTGATATATGTGATTTCTTGAACCGAATCAGTTACACATTGGTATTTTAGTCATAAATATTTTAGGATTCTGGAAAAAAAGTTGAACCATATGCTCTATCAGCCATTACACATGCACAAGATCTGTACTTGAAACCCTGCAGAATAAGCAGCCACATAAAATGAAGGACAATAAAATGTCTTCGCCCAGACAACACTCTTGAATAAAAATCGTGACATATGAACTTGTTCAAAAATTCTGAACCAAAAGTAAATAAATTAAACAGACCACATCAGGACTGATGTAGGCATTAGGCACAGAGTAGGGAGAGGAGGGAAAATGGCATAGGTATCCAGTCCCATCCTCATCCTGAAGCTTACAACAATCACGTAAAATACTCCAAAAACATCCCTATGATTTTCAGAGTAAAGAGAAATAAATAACATTAGCCAATCAAGAAAAAAAGAAACAAATAAACAAAAAAAAGCAGAGTAGTCTCTGTGTTTYGGTAGAAAATCAACTTCCTCCTCCTCAATTCTGGCTAAAATAAGTCATTCCAATACAACCTCTAGCTAAATGAAAGGAAATATTAACACGAGCAAGGCTCTGAAGTTGTACATGCAGCTGGCATTCTGGCACAGCAAATACAGTTGACCACAAACAGTAAATGATTCAGGAAATGATCTTCTTTTTCACCGTGAGAATGCAAAGTCAACATCTCCCCATTTTCTTTGTAAATGATTATGTGTTAAAAACCCTTCCATGAAACAAAAAAAACCTGTCTTTTATACTAAATATACATGTCATAAATTCCTAGGAGGAAAATTTTTTTAAAAAAGTGCCTGCAGTACCTAAAAAAAGTATTTTCACGTGGTCAATTTCATAAACACTACAAGGGGACAGAATCAGGCTTTGGCTGAAAATATGCATACAGCAATTGACTTGGACAAGATAGGGAGTTTTRAAATATAAAATATATTTTTAGCAACATTTTTTTAGCTGCTGAGAAATTCAAAGGAAGCAAATGCAGTTAGAAGACTTGCGCTGTACCAATTAAYGACACCATTTGGCCATGAAAGGAGGCACTAGGCAGCCCAGATTCTTACMGAGAGATTCTTATCTTAAAAGTATTTTTGTTGTTGTTGTTTATTATTGCCCTAGTTGCACATATATATTTAAACCTTTTGTAGACTATATAACTRAGATATCAGCACAGATAATACTGTAAGCATTTTTTTATTCCTCAGTAGGTTCATTCAAACAGACTTAAATCCAAGAGATGCTCCCTTCTATCTATGATAAATAGGAACAAGATTTCATGAGATTTCAGYTATGCCCATAGGCTAAGTCGCCTATTATATTATTTTACAAAATATAYATTAACAAGCATAGCTAGCACCAAAAATTCATGCCAAAAATGCATCAWAATTGCTATTAAGACCTACTTGTAAAAAAGCTTTTCAATGCCCTCTTTTGTTTAGTTAGCATTTTGAATGATGAAAAGTGCCTAGAACATTTGATCGTCATCCCAACTAGCCAAATTTCTAAGGTATGACTCAGGTGGAGCTATGGTTTTGAGATGTGAACTGGAGAGCAAAAACAATGAAGAATTCTGAACACCCACGTGCTTCTCTAGGACGGACTTGTGTGGAACATATGGATGTTATTTTTCTTGTAAAAACTCTAATACAGCAAGCACAGCACTACGCAGCACTGGTCAGAATGGATGGACCAGGCGGTGGTTTGCCCGGCAGGTCCCCAGCGCTTCGTCCCTCTGCACATTCCATGCTCACTTGGCTACGGGTTTAGGATCACGGCTGCGGGGAAAGCAACAGTGCAACTGTTGGACCCGGCTCCAAGTCCAACAGAAACAGCCTAGAGGTTGTGCAAAGTCCAAGGAAAGGCTTTGGGAGCACTGATAAACGCTGAATAAAAYACTGGGGACAAACCCAATTGCAAATTAATTCAGGAAAAAAAAAAAACCTCTTAGGATTAGACTTTCTTGTGCCATCTTTGACATCACAGGCACCATTTCAGGATAAAATAATGAAGATGAATTTCTATCTTTTCATCATGAGTTTCCCACTAAAATGTACTTATTATGAGTTCAGTGCTGACTTTGAAATGCTGGGAGCTCCAAGGCTATAGACTTGGCAAGACTCAGAGGACTAGTCCTGATTACATTAAATAGATAAATGTTCAGCTTGAAAATAATCAGAATTTTTTTTCCTTTCAGAATTAGAACAATCTTGCATGATTTCCCTGCACACTGCTAGTCTAATATTTTGGGGAAAGGCTAACATTTTGTCACTTATTTAGAAAYGAGTGACAAGAATGAAATAAATTTGTTGCCAAGAAATGGTTAGTCATTTCAGATATGCTTCTAAGKAAATTTCTGTGTATGCACTATATACTTGATATCACAGCAAATTTTATAGATACATATTTTGTTTTGATGCATACATTCATTCTACAAGGAATAAAAACTGAAATACTGTTTTCTTTTTGACATTTTGCGAGTCCTTTGTGCTTGGAAATTCAAATGTTCTGATGATTGATTAGTTATAACATGTTATAGAATTATATAACATACACAAATTATACGAATATACTGGTAGCAGGAGAATTCCCAAACACAGTAATTTAAAATGAAGGGAAAATAACTTATTGGGAGGCATGCTACTCTTTCAGCAAGTGTACAGCATATCTCCACTTCTTTATTACTTCATTATGCGTGTATAATGCACACACGTGGCATATACATAACAGAACCTCACCATAGAGCATTTTGGTGTCATTCCATGTTGAACAAGTACACAGAGAACTCGCTCTTTAGGAAAAATATGTAAAATKACTTTCGTTGGCAGCRGTRTGTAATTTGCTCCTGACACTCCTACTTCTATGGAAACAAGAGGAAAAATAGATTACTAACAGGCAAATGGGCTGGATGTTTTTGTATAACAACACGGCCATGCTCAACGCTATAGAGGGTGCAGAAGAYACATTTCAAGGAGAGATCTATTCACAATTATAAGAGCTACTAATTAATGAAACTCTGTGTGTGTGTTTGTGGGCCTGTGGCTGTACTTCATATTACTTATGATGATATATTGCATACATCTTATGATACCAAAAACACAGAAGAAATAAAARTGAAACCACTCTTCTCCACAACAACTCTCTTCTAACCATAACTAAGCAGAACTGGGGTTGGGAACCTTCTCATTTCTCTATGTTACCCTATTAATTTAATTTTAGTTAGGAAGACAGCATGCAGACAACAACTGGAATTATGTAAATGTAAAGGTGTTTCTCCTGTCTAAAAGTGCATTATGCTGAAAGTCTCACACTGAGAATTCCATTTGGCAATGTGCAAGCTAAAATCTCCCCTTTCTAAAGAGGTTTATTCCCAGAACCTGCAGAAGCCTCAGAATATTCACAAAATAAATGGACAGAAGCTGGAACAAACACATMTGAGAAAATCACGTTGCTTTAGGCTGTGTAACCTTTACTGTTGCATCCCTCGGATCAGCCCGTAAGTGTTAAGTCACTGACGACTAAATTACCAGAAAGCTGGGTTCATTTTGAGGGCAAGGATAAGAACTGGTATACAGGGATTTTTATGCATGGCTTAAAAATGCATTAAGTTTGTGGAGATGTCTTGACAAGTTTTTTTCGCTAGGGAAGAAGTCTAAATTCCAGTCTCACTTGTAAAAGGGGCAGAAATATAAGAGAGAAAGATCTTGCCTTCTAGTTTTAATATAACCCTATATCATTTAGACAGATTGATTTTTAAAGCAAGTATCTAGGGAGTAACAGTTATAATTATATATTTATTATATATATTTATAGAAACTCAGACATATATACAGGAACACACACACAAATATATATAATAAAAATACTTAGGTGTTATTCCGCACATCTCCTAACTCATGTGAGAAACTCCCACTGTCTGTATTTCTCCATATAGAAGATTCTGGGAAAGCAGCTAATACTCAAAAAAAAATACTCWAAACATTAAGTAGCCAACTGAATTTCCTGACAAATCAAGGTCTTCCTAGCCAAGATTGTTTCATTAAGTTTAACATACACGTATGCGATACCCTAAAAGAAATTCTATATTAGGAAGTATACACAGGTGTATGCTACGTGAGTAAAGGTCATTATGAATACTGTTAGATATTTTATTTCTGGGTTGTTGGGCTATTCTGCTCATTATCCTTGCTCCATCTTGATCTTCATGCAAGAAAAACAATCTCTCCRTGGCAGAGCAACTGGGCACCGCAGCCTGAGAATTAGCAGGGTAGGAGACTACGTTTTTGAAATACTGGAAATAAAACTTGAGGATTTTTTAGGTGATGATGATAGAACTTGCTTCAGTGTAGGTCATCTTACAGTCTGAGGAGCAAGCAAAAAAAAAAAAAACCACAAGGAACAACACTGTACTTCATAACAGCTACAGATAGACTGAGGAGGGGCAAAAATTAAAGGAGAGGGAATAGGAGTATCTCTCCTTCCACTTATCATTTCAGGATACTGTAATTTTCATCATGTGAACACCCATGACACAACTTTAGAGTTGACTGAAATTAATTTCCCCTAAATTAAATATAACAATGCATTGTTAATTGAGGAAAAAAAGCCRAACAAAAAGCCTAACCCCCTGAAACGTTAGCCCAAAGAACAGGAAAAAAGGATGCTCATTTTAGACACTGCAAGTTAGTCTAAAGCAAGGGTAACAGGAGGTGACAAGCAGCCATCTTCTACATTATAACAACATTTTTAGCCCTTAGCACCACCTTAGTCAGTTCAGATTGGCGACCACAACTAGGTAACACCTCCTAGCAGTTAACATTTAGAGCACTCATTATAAAGAGCAGCAATTTATTTTTAAATAGAAACCGGCTGACTCATGGTCATTCAATTAAACTTGATCAAAGTAATCTGCTCTGGGCTAGCGCTTTCCCACGTTAACCATCCAGAAACCCTTTCGTTACTCCAGCTCCGTATACTTGGCTCACCTCAAACCCACCAACGTGTCTTTTTTTAACGAAGCAGGCCGGTTATTTCCCCCGTTCTGAACTCACGGTTCGCGCTGCACTAAGGCACGCGTTGCTGCAGCCCCAGGTTCGTTTAACCTGGGTCAGGGCTGCGGGGCAGGAGGCGGCTGCGCGTGGCGGATGAGCGAGGAACGCGCTGGCRCCCGCGCTGCCTCCCGTGCTCGGCCTGTCCCTTGCTCAGACRTCAGCTGGAATAGCGCTGCGGACCGCCGGGATGAATCACCTTGTGGCCGCTTGGAAAAGTGCTGCGGGCTCCAGTGGGAACTCCTCAGACTCCCCTTGTACCAACCACCAGTGTCAGCAGCACAGCAAGCAGCTGGCCACACACTCGCTGCCATGCTCGTGGCACTTCATAACTAGCCTCACAGCCCATGCCTGCTTTCATGACAGTTCTCTCCCTCAGCCTCTGCACAGGGAATAACCCATCCCAGGTGCAGGACTTGCTCCTCAAGCTGCTTCTGCTGCAAACAGAAGGGAAAGTCCAACCTCAGGGCAGGGTGAAGGGTCCCTGTGACCCGGGCACAGAGGCAGCCCTCCCGAGAGGGCAGCACCACAGAGCTGGGAGCAGGTCAGATGTTGGGCTTGTTTCTAAGGTCTTCATGCTGCTACTGCACTTGGACTTGCTGTTAATTTCTATCACCTGAGTTTGCAGGTGTCTGCAATTGCCTGCAGCCTGCTAAGAGCCACGGCCTCCCACACCTGAAACAGCTTGGCCTCCAAGGGGCCGTGTGCGGATGTCAACCTTTCTACAATGTCTACAGAAAAACATCCATTTGGATAATTTCCCTTCTTTTTTCTGAAAGAGTCAGTTACAGATAAAAAAGTGGAAGAAACAGGGCAAGAAAGAAAAGGGCTTTTCTAGTTACTGCCCGTGAAAGCAGTGAAAAGCAGCAGGCCTGGAGATGCCTTCACATCACTGCAGAGCTCCAGGCTTCTGTCCAGGAAAGATGATCCGGGGGAAAAYGATCCGGTATCTCTCCCTAAACTGGGGCTCTTGCTTGGTCAGAAGCTTGCCAGGAAACAATAAATTAGTAGCTTACACACCTTGAAGGGGAAGAAAGGCCCAACGTTAAGTAGAGCTACAGAGAAGATTAAGTTTTTATTTACTCTTTCCTACCATCTTATCTCCTTTGCGACTGTGCRTTAATGCGGCTCTGACAACAGTGGGTCAGGAGGGCAGCGAGGGTATTTGTTTCAATCGTCTTAGCTCGCTGAGCCCTACATTAATGCTTCTAGAGAACATTTCTATTGTGATTCAAATGTATAAACATGCTGTTCCATCTCATTATTATATTAATTTTTCATGTTTTCTACTTGTTAGATTGCTTTCTGATAGAAAAAAAGGTTTCTCTTGCTTGTGGCATGGCACCGTGCAGCTGTGAAGTGCTAACTCCCAGGCACGCCAACTTTCCCTACCTTACATAATACAAAGCCTACTGAGTAAAGAATTACTCATTGTTTTAAAAATACACTCTTTTTTTTTTTTTTATAAAGTCTCTGCATTCAGAAAAAAACAATCCTTATCTAAACATGCAGAGGTTAGCAATGTCAGCTCACATTTACTTTTTAAAAATTGGCTGAATAAATCCATATAAACAGTTTTACGAAAGTGTTGTGTAATACGCTGGCATATTCCCCTTTTCCAGAGGGAAATTGCTGTATTAATGCTCACACTACGAACAGCATGGTGGTAACACTAGGGATCGGATTGTCTTTATGAGTCTCATGTCATTGTGTAGTTCAGGTATAAAAGGTGGATATTTACAGCATGCCAGTGCTWCAGGCTATATTGGAAATTAGTAGGCTTCAATTATTAATACAACTGCATACATTGTGAAGCAGCATTCAGTGTGATACGCTGACATTGTGCAAAACACTTAGATGCAGAGGTAAAATCAAGTACATGACAAACTTAAGGAAAACTATAAAAAGTGTTACTTTACAATAACCACTTAAAACTACCATTCTAAAACCACACTAACTATAAAAAATACATAATTCATAAATATTTAAGCACAGCCTGAATCACATGCATGGAAGTATTTAAAAAAAAAAAAAAAAAGAAAAACACTAGAATTCCAAGGTACACCAAGATACACCAAATTGTTACATGGTGACATCTCTAAATCTGCATCACCGGAGTGCAAGTGCTGCCTCCTGCGACTGGCTGATGCCCCAGTAAAGAAGCCACGTGCATTTCCGTGTCAAGACTGACAGGGGGCTGAAGCTTCCCTTCCACCAAGAGTCCTGTTGTAGGAAGCAGCAGCAGCACTCAGAGCCACTGCCATCCTTCTGCTGCCCGACACTCGTCCGGGCTCTGGTTCTTAGGAAGAGGAGGGCAGGTAGCTGCTTTTCCCTGATCGTCAGCCCTTGTCAAGCACACAGCTGGTGAGCCCCGAGGAACCAGCTGCGGCAGCTAATGCGCGAGCAGGGAGTCAGGCTTTCATTTACCCTGTGCATTTATCACCTGCTTTGCAGTGACAATTCWGATTGCCGTTAAAATACCATAGAGTCATAAAGGAGGCTTCCAAATCTATGCAGGATAATGAACAAAAAAAATCGTTGATATTGCAAATTGTTTTCACCTTACACCTCTGGAAAAGTCAATAAATGTTTGCAGTAGTTTGGATCAAAAGGGCTAGAGCGGCTGTGGAGAAAACAAGAAAGAACCCAGAAGATACAACAAAAGCCCAAGCAGCAGGTTGGCAGGGAATTTAGTTACAGAGGAAAACATAAAGGAAGAGAAACAAGAGCTCGGGAGGTGACCAGGTTGCAAATCCTGAACAACACGAAAAGACAACATGACGCATCAGACACAAAGACAGCGATCGGTATCAGCGAGGCCATCCAAGCCACTGTTCCAAGAAGGCACTGCCAATTTGTCAGCCCTTTTGTAGAAGCAACCAAGGAAGAATTATTAGAATTAACAGCGTAACAAACAAACAAAAAAAAAAAGCAAAAAAAAAAAAATCTTGGCAACTGTATTCTTGAAGATATTTATGGGGAATAAATCAGTCGTGAGAGCAATGAAACTGTACATTTGAACTAGAATACAGCAGTTAACCTAGAGTCTTAAAAGGGCTGGGGTTGATCTYGACAATTTTTCACTTGTGTCAGAATCTACACAGAGATCCTGGTTAGACAAATCACCTCCCCRAAGACAAAGACAGGTTTTATACAGGAGAAAACCAGCAGGCTGGTATCACAGTAGCTTGGGCTTTTTTCTCCTCCCTTCGATCACTAAAGGAAGCCTCTATCAAAATTACAATAACCTAGAAGAAAAAAACTCACAGAAGCTTCCAGACCAAATCCCTCCAGAGAACATGGTTATGTAATTACAGAAYTAACTGACGAARGGAAAGTTATGGATGTCAGTAAATGCCTGGGTTTCAATGAACATCAGGWGACTCTCAAACTCAGAAGGYRGCACARAAAGATAAAATTGTATTGGTTTARCTATAAGGATGGCTTACGAAAATATTTTAATAAGCTAAGCCTAAATAAAAGGTAGCATTAAGTGTGCCTACAAAAGAAAAAAAGGATGTTCATGAACTTGATTGTTACCCTTGAAAATAGAAAAGTCCATAGATTAAACTTCTTTATAACACAGAGTAAGGGAATATATGCCGTAGCTTATGGCACAATGTCTTTGAGCAATAGTAATGTAAGTTTATATAAGTCCCAAGTTTACTCATCCTTACATATGCACCTGCACTACTATACTGCATTACAAAAAAGATTCAAAAATTTGAGACTAGCAACATAATAAAGGTATTTGAATAAATAACATAAGAAAATAAGAGCAGTAGTTCTAGTAACTATTTACTCTCTTTTAGCAGACTGTCAATGCTGAACATAACAACAGCTGCAAAGCTAAACTTTTGATCCTCGTGTTTTGAGATTTATTTCTTCTAGCATTTATCTTTTCTCATCTAGTATTCAAAGCTACTACCGTACTCATACTCATAGTATCCCGTGCAGTCATAAAAAAGGAAATCACAAAAGACTATGTGTGCTTAGATAAATTAACCTATCAACGTTGAATCCAAATCAAGATGGAGTTCGGCCCTATTCCTAAACGTTTTCGTGAGCACCTGCATCTGAACCAACTTCTGCCATKTAAGCCCATTTCTGGTTCTTGTGCATGAAAATAATTATGCAATATGTGTCCCTCTTTCATAGATAAAGTATTCACAGCCATTAAAGATGAATATGTGTTCTCACTCTAAGTCAAGCAGCATGAGATCCTTTCCTCATCCCCAGAACAGTCTATCCGCGGGCAGGACAGTACCCTCCGCTCACTCTTTTCTGACCCTCTTCTATCTAATTCTCTATCTATTACTTAAAGGATGGCAAACCTGATTAGCAGATCAGGTTTAGCTGGATTCCAGAGCAGAACTGCCATATCTTATGAATTGTGCTGGCCTGCTCCATTAAGCAAAAGGATAAACATAGAAAAAAGAAATAATGTAAATTTGTTCCTAGTATATTCCATATTACTCCTGTGAGCTGGTGAATTGCTGCAGTTGCTGGTGACACTGCAATTAACTTACTCTTCTTACTTGATTAGAATGCTACCCTAGTTAGCGCTTCAAATTCTAGTTTTAAGTTATTAGGAAAATAGCTAATTTGGTACTAGACTAAATGGCTGATAGATCTATTGTATGAATAAGTATATAGAGAATAGCACAAGTCAAAGAGTTTTAGAGAAATACAGCAGTCAGTGGCTCTGATGACACTCTAACACTTCGGGAACTTAAACTTTCTTAAGTGGAAAGACCTTCAGTAAATACAGATTTAGTCTCAGAAAATTAGCTGTAGCTTTTCTAAATGAATAGCTCTGATTGCCAAAAAGAAGAAAAAAATGTTTTTAAAAGAGTAACTTAGACAAATTAAATTTAAATTTGCAATTTCTATGTTGCTGAAGAATCATCCATTAAAAAAGATTTTAAAGCCTTGATGAACACTGGAATGGTATTAGGTGAATAGCTCAYCCACACTTCTGTAATATTAACTTAATCAGTCTGCCTTTGCCTTTCTTCTTCATTAAAACATGTTTCTCTCAAATTAAAAGAAAAAATAAATCAGTGAATGAGGAAGATCTGAACTATGTAAATATAGTTCTCCAACTTAAAAGACTACAAATAATCTGTAAAACTGTAAACAGCTTTATGCAAACAACTAATTTTTTTTTTTTTTTTCCCTGTTCTTGCCACTCTCCGCAGGCACTTTTGCAGAAATTTTGAACAAGCAATGAGAAATTGAACCACTGGAGCTGTATGAAACTTGTGCTTCCACTCACACACGCACACAAAAAAAAGCACTTGCTTTTTTTGGTTTGTTTTAGATTTAGATTTTTTAGATTCTGCTTTTGTTTTTTTAACCTTCATGAATCACATTGAATTGTGAATTTGAAAAGTTTGCCATATGAAATAAACACAAACAAAAACAATAGTTCAGAATTAACTTCATTAACTTCATGAATTTGCAGGTGTGAAAGCTTATACATTTGTCACTATGAAAATATTTAGTATTCAGCCCAGATTTGCCACTGTGTGAAATTCATCCAAAATGATCAGTGGGGAAAAACGACAAGGGCTTTATGATAACTGCTCCATTTTCACAAGCATAATGGATACTATTTCCAAAAGCAGGCATCTCGGCAAATGCCTTTCCTGTCTCAATTCTCCRTCCCCAGGGGACAGTTTTCTGGTTCAGAATTAAGTGCACAGAAAGCTGATGCTTTAATTCAAGCAGTTTTTCATTTAGTCCATAATAGTCTGGGTTGTTATATATTGAAGATAGGAAAACTTTTCAAATTTGCAACATTTCCTTAGCAAATATTTCTCATTCAGGTGATCTGGGAGATTCATGAGAATAGGTTGAATTTAGGTTCCATACAGCTCTTGCTAGAATATCACCTATAGCCATCATTTTGGATTTGTTCCTTTGCAGACAGGTTAGACACAATGAACTCTACATTCTGACTGAGAAAACAAAATGATAATAATCCTAACTCCATTTTCAACAAGAAAAGATTACATTTTAAAGCTCTGTCTGTCAGAAGTCAAAGTCTTCTTTGGTGACTAGGCAAACCTAAAAGTATGGCTTTCTTATTGACATATTTTATTTAAATTTACCTTATTGACATCCATTCGCAACTTCTCATTGTTGGCACTGGCAGCTTTTTCTGCTGCTTTCTTTTGACGCTGAGGTCCCCTGCCAAAGAAGATGTAGTTGACCAAAGCATACTCCAGCAGAGCCATGAAAACGAAGACGAAACATCCCATAAGGTACATGTCGATGGCTTTCACGTATGGAATTTTGGGAAGAGTCTCTCGAAGATGGGTATTAATGGTTGTCATTGTGAGCACAGTTGTGATTCCTGGAAAAAGAGTGACAATTCTATTAATTGAATCCATGGTAATTTTCTAACATTCACYTTGCAATATTCAAATGCTAGCTACATAAAAAGTAGGGATTTTTTTTTTCTCTCCCCATTCCCTTATGTTTTTGGAGGGCAAAAAATTACACCCATAATAAATTGTGCTCATGCAAAGAGAAACTGCATCTTTCAAGTCTTTTTTGTAACTGGCTACCCACAGCCTTCTCTAAGCATAGTAGGGTTAAGAACCTTCCTTTCCTCTGGCACTCTTACACTGTCTTCAGACTTGAAGGGAAACACTACATTAAAAAGCCTGGTCGAAGTCAAGCAGTATTATAAAAAGCTAAAATGTAAAATTCTCAACCATCTCTTCTATGTCCATTTACCCATTTTATCCACAATGAAGATGTACTGCCAGGAATCAACCTAATTTTTGCAAAGTTTGGCAATAGATACTTATATTTATTTTTGTAACATGCTTAGATCCTCTGATGAGGGGCAGAGTATAAACAAACACACAGGGGAATAGTGATGAAATATAAAATACTACTCTAGAGATTAATTAGGGAAGTGGTTTTGCTTTTAGAATCTAAGATAATGGAAAGAAAATTTTCTCCTTATATTTAAGAAGAAATTAGTTATACAACTCCAATAAATCTTTGTTTAATTCACACCTGAAAGGAAAAGTAATTTATATCCCATAACAGAGTGCTGAATTTGTATTCTGGATTGTTCTGAGCAAAAGGCAAAGTAAACGTATTCTGTTCAGATGAAGAACAAGCAATAAAACAACAACAGAAAACGCTGAGACAATTAGGCTAATTCTGGTTACAATGATTATACATTTAGCTAATTCAGACATGAAATCACTTCAATTTTTATTTAAATTGTGATGATTTAAATGCTGATTCAAATAGTACAAAGCTTAACAAGCTAGACATAAAAAGATCTAACATTTATTTTTCAAATCATGCACTATCCGCTAAGCCAGAAGCAAGGAAAAGCATTCCGCTAATGCACACTGCATGGGATGTGTAAAAATGCCTACCTAAAGCAACTCTTGCAGCTGAAGCGTCATAATTAATCCAGAAGGAAACCCAGGACAGGATAGTGATCAGAATAGAAGGCATGTAGGTCTGCAGAATGAAGTAACCAATGTTTCTCTTAAGTTTAAAGCTGAGAGACAGCCTTGGGTAGGCACCTAAAAGAGAATATTTGGTATGGCCGTAATTTACCTGTATGAATCCTGAAAACATTTTCTTGTCATTTCAGTTTTATTGTTTCGTGTCACACAAAGCAAATAGAGCCGAAAGATCCAGGATAATCAGTCACAGGATTTCTGATAAGAACTGGGATTAAATGGTCTTTTATTCTAAGGGTATGAGGCTGCTGCTGGGGCCACATCTGATAATCATAATATTCCACAGTCAACAGCCAAAACGTATTTCAGAGCATCAAAGCACACAAAAGCGTCTTCCCTTACTAGCTGTGGCCAGACCTCCATCACCAGCCTCATCTTCAGGCAATGCRACATTTCCCTTTCAGCACTGGACAGCAGAAGTATTTTGGAGGGCCAAACACTCACGGAACGGGTGCCTAGAGATGACTATGTACTCAAGTCCCATTTCTGCCCCCCAAAGATAATTTATATCTAAAAAGTAAGTTTTGGGGTCTTTTTAAGAGCTGAGTTGTCCTAATTTCTAGTGGCTTTATAGAGCAAGTAGAGAACATCAGAGAGTAACAGCCCAACTCTTTTCTCTCTTGTATCACTCAGTGTGTCACTAGAATGTTCCAGCTGGCCTTTTTTTTTTCTTTTTTTTTTAAGGAAGAAATGCAACGTCGTTTTCCACTCCTCACACAACACCTTCTCAGTTTTCAGACAGTCATATGCTTGCTAGCACAGGCAATTACAAGCCCTGCTCAACCAGGATTTGATATCTTCTCTAGTGAAGGCAAAACAATTAACTTGAGACCTCCACAGCTGGGCACTAGGAACAACTGGAAGTACTGAAGGAAAGATGCCCTACAGGGCGGATTATTTCTTCTTGGAATTAGGACACTCAAGTGCACAGCTGGTTCAATTAGTTTAGTTTTCAGAGGAAAATAGAAAATACATCCTATTTGAATGAGCCTTAACATGACAGAATATTGTACCCTGGTCATATGTTAATAAGTGATGCCTTATGTACCATGAAAGCTGTAATAACAATGACCCCTTCTAAAATTCACAGTTCTGCTCTAATTTATTCCTGTTTCTGGAACTTTTGYTGAGATCTTGAATTACACATTGAGGATTAACCTGTTTCTAAAACTCTTCCCAGCCAGTTCCCTTTTTAATATCCCCTCCACAAACCTGTAGAGAAAACAACATTCTTGGTGATAAGCTTGTAGTCTACAATGGAGAACTGAGGCAGTTCGATCTTTGTCACTCCTGTGACTGCATTATCACCCCCACGCCAGTAAAATTCAATGTCATCTGTTGTATAACCATCTATAAAAACAGAAATCAAGAGTTAAGATGCACATCAGGTCATGGACAATATCCAGTGAAGTTATGCAGAAAACAACTTCAAACATAGTTTAAAAATTAATAATAGCTATGTATACAAACTTACATAATTCAAATGTCATTTCACATGTCAATGTTTTTATATACTGTATATATTCATAAAGCAAACTTTCTAAACAAACATTTAATGAGGCACTCACAGGAAGTAACTATATTATTGCATGGCTTAAAAGAAAAAAAAATACTTTTCATGCAACAACCATCACTCAGGATAGCAAAAATAAATAATAATAACTTTTAGAAAAGAGGCAGCACTAGATCAGACTCCTAAAGTGTATTGTTTCATGTACAACGACACAAAATAAGAACCCAGGACCTCCAACCAGAAGCCAAGCCAAGTTGCATACTCTACAGCTGGATTACAGAACTGATCACTGGAAAACAGTAATAAACTTGCTATWGAAAGAGGAAACAAGATTCATGACRTTTGGCAGCAGAYTWWAATTTCTTTGTTGCTGAAAATAAAGAAAATAAAGACCTCARTAAGAGAATTATGATTATCTACAGTCTTCTAAGAAACATAATAAAGCCTGAAATACATTTGAGCTTGCTTTTAAACTCTAACCATATCAATAAACAAACAGTAAATACCAGTTTAGAGTGCTTGATTTCAAATAATAATGCAAATCATGCATTTTGTGATAACCCAGAATATATAAAGCTGTTGCCACACACCGTTATTTTTGATAATCAAAGTATAATCCAAAACAGCAAAGAACCCAACAATCTGTAGGCACACTGAAGTGTCCATAAAATAAATTCAACACACAGAAAATTTTAAARCATTCTCATCGTTACATCATAGCTACAATTTCATGACCAATTCCAATTTTGTCTATTCGTGACTCTTTCCTTCTGTTTTTCAAGGGCTAACAGCAGCTCTGCAGTCATCTGAGGGAAGCAAACCGAAGAACACTTTTGTGCATCAGAGCCATCGCATTCACAAGGGGCACATTYGGAATCGATTGCCAGAATCAAGAAATCAACATGGAACCAGCTCTTCTTTCAAAGCTGGGACACTGACAGCAAGACAGAGTAGAAAACAAAAAAAGATTTTTACAAATTTTGTGAAATATTTCTTCATCATACTTACTCTTTCCCTCCCAAAGTTGATTAGCTCCAAAATAAATATCTTCAATAAAAGAGAAAAAAAAAAAAACAAACCCCTATATCTTCTAAATAAGCTTCAACAGTTAAAGAAGAAAAATAYCTGCAGTGCAGAACATGATATATTTGCAACATACTCAAAACTCTAAGAAGAGTTTCAATTCAAGTCAAGGAATAACATCAATCAATAGTCACCGATTTATTTCAGGTTATACTCTTTTCTTTCCAACAAGAGCAGAATTATCAAAGGAATAGCAGAACATTATTTGGTCTAGTAGTTTTACATCAAATAGAGCTTCCTATCTACAGTGCCATCAACAAAATTAAAATCAGCTRAATTGCTCTACACTGTATGGAACGGGGATCTCCTGGATATCAATCTTGTTCAGAGTCTAAAAATGAGAGTTCTAAATAGCAGCCAAGGTTATTGCTATCTGGCAGCAGACCGCCTGTGCTCTGTGAACAGCAAGCTTCGCTGTGATTCCACAATTCYTCTGGTGCTTCTTAATGCACCTTGTTACCCAAGAAAATACATTCAACCTCCATTTTAACCACCAGAAACCACCAGCTTCAAAGTTGGCTTTTGAAGATCAACCTGCAGTTGAACTTTCGCTTTTCATTTACTGAAACTTTGGAGACACAAAYCTCTACCACCCTGTATGAAAACGTCTCAAAATATGCTTATATTTCAAGGTTTTTGAACATTTGTCAAAGGTACGATCTGTTTAGCGATTATGAGAGTGTTAGCACAAGGATTTCCTATGTCTTAGCAGGCCATCCTTAGCTCAGCCAAGAATTGCTGGAACTGATTTTGAATTGTTCTACAGTATCAGTTAAATGATTTCAAAAAAAAGAGCCAAATTACACTTACCCAGGAGATGAGAATTGTTTTGTTCTCATGAGGAAATAATGTATTTCACTGCTTAATTATGACTTTCTCAAACTGCCTAATTACATGASAGCCTCCCTCCCCATCTTTCTTTTCTTCAGTTAACCTTGCTCCATTTCCTCAACAGCCTAARGATAGCAAAAGGTACATGATGGCAGAGTGCAGTACTTGAGAAGTTTCTTCCCTTCCAAAGTGACCTGAGATACTGAGACATTTCCAAGTCCTGACACTGTGAATGCAGGAACACTTGTCCTTTGCTGCACTCACATGTCCAATTGACATACAAATGGGTTCTGAACTAAGATGACATGACTGGCAAAACCTTCAGCATGATTTTGTCAGRTTTAATTTAGATGTTTTATCTTCATTATTTCTCATAGTTTAKACCTCATTTTGACTCTGATAATGAAACACCTTGGTGGCTCCCCTCCATTCAGTAGGCTCTGGGTGCAGCAGATGGCCCAGGCTGCTGGGTCAGGCCCTGCCGCCCACCAGACCCGCACTAGGGCTCTGCTCTGGAAGGCCGTTACCCACCACCTGGACCTGCCCATACCAACAGCTGCTCTGCTCTGCCCAGCTAGTGTAGAACAGCATCTCTCCGAGCTTGCTCTCACAAACACGGGCCCAAAGACCAAGCAACAGCTTGACAAGAAGGGAAATTATGCTCAACATTGTGGTACTAGATGCTAACAAGCACTTTCTGCTCTCAGGAGGATCCTGGATTTTAAGTACTGTTAGGTCTGCCTCATTTGCTTGTAAAAAGCTACTTTTCCAACTAAGTACAAGGATGGAGCTCGTCGATGGCAGTGTTCATAGCGAGACAGGCCCGCTTGGTACAGTCTTTAAAAGGGACCCAGCTTCAGCGTTTGTCTGGAGCAGAAATCCCTCACTGTGCAGCAAGTTCTCTGGTCATTTTTGCCATGGCACCAGGAACATGGGCACATTGTGCAGATCTGGGAGGCCAGGTTGTCATGATGCCTTTTACTCCTCTGGTTCACAATTCTATTGCCAGAAAAATAGATGAACGACATAATATTTGCTTGTCTATCATTACTTGGTATCTGTCAGGTTTCACTCAAGGCTTTCAGAAAAAAAAAAAAAGCAAAATAAACTGGTTGATATTGAACAACAATGGCAGGCATATTATATAAGAAATATAAAATAGCATCCTGTGAAAGTTTGGAAAGAATAATACATCTATCACTTTTCAGACACTGTTTAGTTTTGCTGACACTATCTCAAATCTACTCTATTAATTCCAACAATAAGCTTGAGGTTCTAAGACCATTTACTAAACGCTATACAAGTAATCAAGATTATGTTTTCAGGTCATTTAATTACTAAGCTTCATAACTCTAATAAATCTTTTATCTTCCTTTCTGTCAAAAACAACATGCAAAAATGAGTTCCAGTAAAAAATAAGCTTTTATATATGCATATATAAAAGCTTAAGAAGCGAT
Organism: Eudromia elegans; assembly: GCA_003342815.1. Taxonomy (NCBI): domain Eukaryota; kingdom Metazoa; phylum Chordata; class Aves; order Tinamiformes; family Tinamidae; genus Eudromia; species Eudromia elegans. The sequence goes on from PTEX01000092.1 coordinate 2,415,256, forward strand.
GCAGCTGGATGGTTTTGAACACCTGTTAGTGGTTCGTTTCTGGCTGGCTGCATACCCACTGCTCAGTCCTGCACCCCCTAATCATTGGGGCTTTCATGGGGAACGGCAGGAGTCAACATCCTGCTAAACGTCCTAGACGTCTCCCTCTGCTCTGGGGCTGGCAGAGCCCATTAAGCTGCTAGCCGTGTTCTCACAGCCTTAATGATGAGCACGTAACCACAGCTACATGGCGAGCAGAGCTGAGCTCCTTTGAAAACTTCATGGGAAAACTTCAAACGAGCAAGGCTGGAACAGGCGGCTCCGGCTGCTGCCCCGGAGCCAGCTGAGGGCCTCCGGCCACCGCGCCAGGGATTCGCTCAGCTGTGGCCGTGGGGCTGAGCAGCACCACTGCCTCGTGGGTCCCAAGAATTTCAGGAAATATCTGCAAGCTTTCATTAAAATACTCCTCTTCCCTTCCTAAAAGGATAAATTACCTCATTCATTTAAGAACAGGGAGGAGAGAAAGGAAATATTATAGTGATCTGCAAATGAATGCCATTGTGCACTGCTAAAGTACCCAAAGATAATTGGATATAAGTCTAATATCTGCAGAACATCTGCCAAAAAAGAGAATGGGCCTATTCATGTCTCTACTGGATATTTTACAGATATTAAGTTCCAATTACCTGTGGCTATAATAAACTCAGTCTTCAGGTATTTGGATCTCAAAATATCTCTATTTACAAATTTAAATTAAGACTAAACAATTTTAAAGTGTAATAAGCAGTCTAGAAAAATCAGCTGTGATGCTTGATAAGAAAAAGCCAGGATAAATGGGAGATCAGTATTTCTAATCATCAAATCACATGTCAATAACACAAAATTACTATTTATTAATATTATTAGAGTATTAAGTCCAAAATTAAAGTCATTCTGTACAAGAAAACATTTTTCATTAAAAAAATATATCACACCACCTGCCACACCCTTGATTTTGGCTGTAAAGGAATCTGCTGCTTTATTGTATATTAAATTGCATGTAGCTGTTCTACCAGGACAGAAAATCTGATTGATTGCCTTTTCCTAAATCATTTATATATCCTCAGCTGCATGATTTACTTCGCATTCAGAAAGTTCAATTTCTCATTTCTGTCATGCATCACACGTCGTCAGTCAACCAAATCAATACATTGTCCTGGAAATATGGGGGCAATCCTGAGAGAGGCAAAGCATTCACGGCTCCCATTAACGTGGACAGGGAGTTTATCACTGCCTGTGCTTCATGGAATGACAGATGATGAAGCACTGCGGAAGGAAAACAAAGAACTAGTAATACCTAACAGAAAAGCTGCTTCATAGAGAAACTGCAACAAGAGACGTCAAAACTCTGAACCTCTTGAAATCGAAACAAAAGCTTTAACCTGACTGGCTAAAGAGTGGAAATTTTTGCTGTTTATGCACAAGACAGAAACGTCACACAATGAAATAAAGTGAAATTCTCCAAGCAACTAAGGATTTACCAATAGGATTTATTTATTTATTTAACCACGCGGTCCTTTTGTATGTTAAGTGTAGAACTCAATACATTGAGGACAGCTGGACTATATTTTAGATTTGGATGTAGATACATATACACATCACAAAACAGTACCCACTAGATATGAATTCAAGTGACCTTGAACATATTGTTATTTACACTAAGGTAGCACCTGGAAACTAGAGATGAGACATCTGTGGATGCGAGAGAGATGCAATTGCTTCTCCAAGAGCTAGTGCCATCTTGTACAAATCATTGTGGCGCTGCAGCAGGACAGCAAAGTGAAGCCCAGTGAGGTCACTCCGATGGTTTTTGGTCCAAGTCTCGGGGAAATCAGGTGCTGCAGCGTCTTTCTGGTCACCTAAGATACCACCTTTTGCTCTACAGTACAGAAGACCTCAAACACAGGTTAAACCAGAAGCTGAAATAAAATACGACTACACTACAACCAACCTGGGGTTACCTGTTATGAGAAAAATGCATAGATATTGTGGAGAGTTAAGACAGCTGCATTGTACATACAGTATTTGTGAAAAATAACAAAATGACTTTAAGTTATACAAAAACACATAAGGACTCATGAGGTTGGAAAGAGTACCAAGCTATTTAACGCCTCATATCTCTGTTATTGATTGGATTTTATTTGCCTAGCCACTCACAACATAACAGCTTCCTCAAATAAAATGGCCAGAACTGATGGATGATATTATATATACCAGACTGGAAATTAGATCAGAYTGAATGCCTTCATTAACAGTATATGACATTTTCTGTATTGACTGTCAAAGGACATATTGACCTGTATGAATGCAGGCCTATCAGACTAATTCAGAAACTTGCCATTTACAGGCTCTTTACCATGACATGAAAGATATACAGAAAGACTAAATAAATGTTTAATCCTGTTTATAAAACAAATGGTGGCACACAACTGTGATMCATGTACATTTTATTTGTCTTTTAAAGTCACAAACACTTCCYCTTTCAAATAATTTCTTSAGTTACCTTGCATTTGCACAGAAGCAAAGAGCTAAATTTCATAAACAGCTTACACACAGAACAGTGTGAAGTKTTGAAACCCTCCAGAATAGACAGACTTGCTTCTCTGCACAGTTTCTGCCTTCACTATCCACTGGTTTATTCAAAAACCTAGCYGGAAAGGACAAGTTCAAAGCCTTTCTTTGAGGCTGCAGGGATCTTSAAACACAACACAATCCACCATCCTCCAAAATCGTTGAGGCAATACAAGAGCAAGAAGGTAAATCAGATTTTGAGGACAGCTGAACACTTCTGGCATTAGAGAAAGTAGAACAAGCAAATCACAKTTTTTTTTCTCTCCTCTATTTCTCACCCCTATGCAATATTTGGCCTTTCTACATAAAACATAAACATTCTTTTTGCATTTCACTTCAAAGACTTTCTCCCTTAAGGCTCTGAGGATTTAGACACAAAACAGGATGTAGAATTCTCTGACGACAGTGAAATTCTGAAACTCAATTGTTTTTTAGATTAAATTAGTAACATTCTGAAATAAAAAMCCCATTATCTTGTTATAGTGCAGTTATAAAACCAGTTCTTGGGACATGCAGGGGTGGCAAGAGAGAAGGGAAAAAGAAAATGCAACTCCATAATCACTGGAAGGTAGGAAATAGCTATTAAGAAAAGCTCATTTGATGGACAAGTGAAACAACAGAATTGCTTCCAGCTCTCCAAGTGGAATTTTCAAGGAATCAGCATAGCCAAGTTTAATTTTCATGTAGACGCCCCAGGCCTGTTTCTTGCKCAGGGTAAGTCAGGTATCTGTTATGAAACAGGCATCGTGGTACAACCCTTTTCATCGTCTGTGTTGTTTTTGTTTGCTGGGACAGTCACTTTGTACTTTAAGGGACGCAAAATGATTTCAAAAGTAAATTTTCAAAAATAAAATTTTCAAAACAAAACACTCCAGATTTTCTTAGAAAATATTTCTAAGACAGGAAGCATAAAATGGAAGCAGATAAGGAGAACTACATCAATGCATCAATATTCAGAAACTTTTGAATTCCTCAAAACTAGTTATTTCTTGCAGTCTTTGCACCACACGGTCCAGTGCCCTATGGTGGCCCTTTCTTCACAGCTGCCTCGAGTAGCTCCTCAGCTCAACAYGACTTATCCTATCTTCAAGCCATTTGTCTTGCTTTGGATTCCTATGAGGTCTTTTCTTTCTGTAGCTTYGAGAACAGATCCTAAACCCGGGCAGGCACGAAAGGGGTTCCTCGTCTTCTTTCCTCTTCTGACCTTTGCATTCTTTTCTGGGTGTTTACTGCAGACCAAGTGCTGTGCTTACGTATTAAGCATAGCCAAGAACACTGTAATGAACAACAGAACTGGGCCAGTTTTAAATGTCCAAAGTTTGGAGATTTCCATCACTGTTCAAATTGCATTACTAACCTGGGCATGCAAACAAGGGAAGCAATATTTAGGCAGAAATAATAAATTGCTATTTAAAAGGAACTTCAGCTGATGTAAGTATGATAAAAACGAATACATCGTTTCTTAAAGTGATTTGTTTCAACACCATTAAATCACAAAATGAACAGAACTCAGATGACAATATCCATTTTGAAAAGACAAGTGCAATCAGGTATAAGCAACTGATGCTTATTTGTTTCCCCAGAGTAATCCACAAAGGAAAAATACAAAGTGTTTATTACGTTCCAARACTCAAGAAAATGCTTCTGCCTCATTCAGAACTACTACTTTCCCCCCCCACACACACACTTAGGCCAATGAAATCAAGCTAAAGCTAAACAAAAAGAATAAATAATCTTTTATATCAGGCTTTTCAATCAAAATTGCTTACAGAAAAACAAAGCTCATTTCACCCAGCTCATGAAATTTAAGCTTCATAGGAAACTAGAATCATCTTCCCATTGTGCTGAACTGTGTTATGCATTTTGAAGGACCAATTTAACTGCTAATCTAAGAAGTCTATTTTTATAGCTCCTTGCTAAAGAGGTTATCAACCTACTGTAATCTAAATAAGGATCTGAAGGGGAAGCAATCACTTGTTGGACTGGCTGATATAATTGCAGAAGTAGCCAATCCTTTGGGAATAGAATCCATTCTTTCAGGTCATGATAGTTATTTAAAACACAATCCAAACATGCATTTCATAATAGAGTTATCTTAGTGATAAAAGGAAACGTTGYATCAGTAAGTCTATACTAGTATCCCCAATTATGCCACCTTCACATTCTCATTTACCCAAAACAAACCTAAAATAGCAGATTTTGATCACCCTACTAATTTCCTCCAGAATATGCTAACCAAACACACATACTTCACATGCGAGGCAAAAATTTTATCTGAAACAGAATTCAATACATGAATCATTTATTCTGCATATATTTATTAAATAATTCTGTAAATCCTGTAGTTAAACAGATGAACAAGAGTTCTGTATAACTGCAAAACCCTCACTGAATTTCTGCAGCATTCTATTTCTTAAGAAAATGAATATTAAATATGCACAGCATTACAGAAATGCCATCAACTTTTCCTCTGCATTTAAGAGATCAATATTGAAGATGGAAAAGTCATAGGAAACAAAGAAACACATAGATTATTTCTGATTTTTGAAAAAAAGCTAAAAGCTCTTCTGCCACTCTCTACTGCTGCTCCCAGGGCAGGCCACGCTTTCAGGAACAGAAGCCTCATAACAAACCTTGCATCTACCCTCTGTGGTTATGCATAAAGATCAGGWGGTGAAGAACAGATCCCTACATCTGCACTCTCCATAGGTTTCATCATTGTAACCAGTATTCACCCTCACRTTCTCTGCTGATCCCTGCATTTTTATCCTATTTAATTCGCTTTAAATTTATGCAGCTGCAAGCTTGTGTCCAAAAAATGTATACATTCTAGAAATGAGGAAGGRGATGAAACATTAAAGGTTGTTTTCAAAAAAATTAAAGAGCAGAACAACTAGAGCTTTTTTTGTTAATGCTTCAGTAAAAATCCATATATATTGGACTTTGATCCTTCTATCAGACTAAGACTTGGTCATTTCAAAATTGCAAATAAAATTTGCAGGCATATCCAAATAGAAGAATCACTTAATCATCATCTACATAATCTGAAATTTTCATGTATTACATGACAATACAGTATTTGCTCTTGAAGTTTGTGTTCCTCACAACCCATTATCTGCCTACAATTTCAACACTGATGTACATGAAAAATGAGAGRAAAAAATCAAAAACATCTGGTAAGACTAACGTATTATTTGTAAAATTGCAYTAATACTCCACTCTGATTAACTATTCCATAGCTGTATTCAAAACCCAAGGCTGTAAAGAGAAAAATGTAATTTGTAGAAGAAAGCCCTGCTGTCTGCTGCCTGTGCCATTTGTTCAATTTAGTAAAACATTTTTTGTTAAGATATGTTACTTTGCAATGTTGCATGAGGCAATGTTCTGGAATATTACTCTATTATCATCTTTAAAATACAGGACATTATAAYAACTAAAACATTGCTGCTTTAAGGCAAAGCTTTTGTTATGAAACAATAGGATCTGATCTACATTCCAACAAGAATACACTAAAAATTGTTTACTGAGAGGAGTTAGACCTCATGGGAATATTAAGAGATAAGCTGTATTTACATGTAGAATCAAGGCTGTTTTCGGACGCTTAACTACGAGCTTGTAAAAATTAATTTTCTTTTACTAATGAGTATATGACTCCTCTTTCTGAAGTAGTCCATCTGTATAAATTTGGAACATTTTTCTTACTATAATTTCATACCCAGATAAGTCCTATGTTTTCCAAAAGGTTTTTCGAGGATAATTACATGTACCCTTGCTGCGGAGAACTAGTTATTCAGTACCATGTGACTGAAGTGTATAGCAATGATAAGTATGGACCCTATCTCCTTGTTAGGACTACATCAATATTTCTTCAAAATTGCAGCGGACACGTAACATTGCCCAATGCCCTCCACACAGCCCCGTCGGCAGAGGAAACCACCTTGCCTCCTTCGCAAAATATTTCCGAGGGAGYTGTGTGCCTGAAGGCACGGAGGACTTTTCTGTTGGAAACTCTGCTGTGACACCCAYATCAGAGAAGACAGCAAAGGTTCGTTGGCAGTATCCCAGCTACTCTGCTAGGGTATGAAAATAGGTAAGAGTAAATTCTTTTGACACCCAACCCTCCCGGTTGTAGGAGCCAAGTATACAAAGAAAAATCATTTGGCAGGTAGTGAGATGCTGATGGCTGTGGACAGCTGGGCTTAAGGTAGCAGGAAGTGAAGTGCTTGCTTTAACAGGAGATGCGGCAAGGCCAAAGACAAAAGAAATCATCCATCTTCAAATCCCCCCCTTTATATGGCACCGAAGCCCATAACGCTCAAGAGCCTCAGATCTGCTACTTCTGTGAAAACCGTGGCAGAAGCCATCTGCTTCCTCACCCTCCTCCTCTTGGTCCCTGCAAGAGTTCACCAACTCTGGTCAGCCTTAAAATTTTGGCTTTTACRCGCCACAAAACCATGTCAAATGCTACTGCGTACGTGGCATCCTGTTACCTGGTAGCCCCTGTTCTCCCTCTGTGGTCTGTCTCGACGTTCCCARGTACCTGAAGACAACTTTGGGGTCATTTTTCACATTTCAAAAAGCTCACAGGCAATCTTGAAGTTCACACAACTTCCTCCAGCTTCTCTGACATTTACTGTGCCTGCGAGTAGTAACTGCTGGCTTAGCTCRAGGCTATGTCTGCTTCTTGAGGCAGATGTGACTGAGATTAGATAGCRTCAGCCTTGAAAGGAACTTTGTTCAACAAGTAGATTTTAACACACTGTYTACTGTTACTCTGTTTTCCTCTAGTTCTAGCATCATAACTGTGTCAATATGCAAATCTGTATTACATAAGGCTGCCTCTTGGGCTGCAAAAGCTGGGTATCTGCATGTAAATGTTCATTAAAAAGAACTCAACACAATATTTTAACATACATAAAAGGAAACCAGCCTCAAATACAGAAGTTAAAGYGCTACATCTTGATGCTGGGAGCCCCGTGTGGACTGCACCTCTCATGCCTTTGAAAAATGCCTTTCCTCAAAAAAATGAAGTCATTTACTAATAGCAAAACACATGAATAATACAATAATGTACAATACTCAATGYAGCAATGAAAAATGCTATTATTAGCACTTCAAAAATCACTATTTCTGCTGACACAACTGCACAGCTTCATTTTTGAAGGAATTACAACACAAATTCTGTCCCAAATTATRCCCAAGTAATTTGAACATGTTTACACCTGATTCTACAGTATTCCACACCTGTGCTCAAGTGCTCCTTATTTGAACAGCCTCCTTCCCAACACTGGGAAGATGTTCCTTATTTGAACATATACAGCTCCAGAGAAGGCAGGCTACAATACAAACCCAGTGTTTCCTAAGCCCATAACACTTACACACAGAAATGGGGGAAATGTGCCTAATAAAACTCAGCGCTAAGCAAATGACAATTTACCTTAAAAAAAAAAAAAAATCAGATACAGAGGAGGCAGTCTGGGAACTTAATTAGAATAAATAGTAAAAAATCTATGGTACACTGATCAAACACTGATGTCCTCTTCAGTAAAACAAATGCATTCATGACCCTGTTCATTATAACTATTTGATGCATCATTAAATAAGGGAAATGGCATTATATTGTTAACATTTTCTGTAGGACCATCAGCACAACCGGGATAAGGTCAAGAGATAAAGATATGGAATTAACACAATACAACATTTAAAAAGCCTACTGGCAAACAAGCAACAACACATTAAAGGACACCACAACATGGCAGGGAGAGGAACTAGGATTTTTGAGAGAAAGGGAATGAAAAAGATAAAACTTTTTTTTTAAAAAAGTCCAGATTTTTACATGTTTAACCACAAAAATGGCACAGTATGAATACATGGTGCAAAGCTCAAATCTATACAAAGAAACACAAATTGCAGGAATTGTTTTCTGCTTAGCTTGTATACCAAGTACATTAAGAAAGATCCATATAAACAAAAAGTATCAAAAAAAATTTACTGGGTACTCRCCGTTTGCCGTTGTCTATGACAATGACAAAATTCCCCATGACGTAAATCTGAACTGCATGTTCACTTATTTGAAAAAGTTTTCACTTATTTTCCTGAGAAATATCTTAAAAGCACATCCTAATTTACCATGAGCAGCCACAACCTCTGTGTTGTGTGCAGTATTTCAATATTGCACAGCCACTGGTAACTCAGAAACTGCAGTAACAATTATTTATGATAAAAGAAAAAGATACAGCAGCTTTGGTGGTGCTGACAATTAAGTTGTGAGGATTTACATCTGCTGAGGATCTGCCCATGGATCCCAGAAAGAATCTCTAAGAATAACTATAATATAAAAGTAGTTACAGTTTCTATTGCTTTTACCATACCAGATAAGATGAGAAATCACATGGAAAACAGCATTACCGAACTAAAAATTGATACGAGCTAATTAATGAAAGTTTTTTTTCTTGAAATGGGAGACAGTTTAGAAATATATCAGCAGAAAACACATAGGAATATTTTGTTTTCAAACTGTCAGCCTCAACTTCCTCTTGGATAGACTCTGAATCGTGTACGGCTCTATTATCAGCTAAATTCCTTTCAAGTAGATACTCAAGCTGTATGCTAAGTAAAGCAGAGTGCTAGCTGAGCAGGGATGAAAGCCTTAAGAACAAAGTGGAATATTTTGGTAGCAGGAAATAGTGCTTTAGCTTAATTTTTCTAGTAGTTTGGCTTTGTAGTGTGCTGTACCAGGCAGTTCTTAGTGTAAATGAAGGACCTGCTCGAGGAGGGAGCTCCGCTTGCCCATTTCACAGACAGTTTGGGYGCTGCTTTAACAGAAACAAATCACTTCAGGAAACTGGGGGAACCTACACTGCATTTTGACTGACAAAGATTTCATGGACTGTAGCTACCTGCATTAATAAATCTTAAATCACTTCACAAATGACAAGGCACTTTGTTACCCTGTATTGGGGGATAAGGAGGATGCCACCTACCAATTAAAGGAGGCCATTTAGCAGCACAAAGCAGCATCATGCAGTATTTTGTGGCATCTAGTGATGAATACAAAATCCAATTAAAACTTCAGAGGGAATTTAGCAAGGCAGAATTTAATTAGCCAAGACGGGCTTTGCCGTGAGGCTGGGACACCAGTTGCCACATGGCCTAAAGCAGCATGGACAGGGTGGTGACCACTGCTGGGTCCAGGAGAGACTCCTCCATGGGTGATGGGTCCTCATCCCCTGTCACCTGGGAGCAGGACACCATGTCACCCTGGCCATCGTGTGCACACCGTGGAGTGCATCGCTGCCCACTGTGCCCTTGCGTCGAGGAAGACGCAGGACTGAGGAGTTGTTACACTCACCAGCTTGGAGGACTGCAGTTTGGACACACTTTTACAATCTCAAATGATTGTAGCTTTAGTTTGGTTTCCCTCAATTCATTGGCACCCTCATTACGATTAAGAGTACTCGACTACCCCACTGATGAAGTCACTAAGCCATTCATTCATTAGAGCCATCAGCATTATACTTATGACTTTAAATCCTATGCCAATAAAGATAAAATGAATAAACATTAGAAAGCCAGAAATAATGAACCCTACTGCTAGTAAATCCATGCGTATCTGTAGTGCAGGACAAATAAAACATCAAGATTAAAGCTTTGAGCTTTGATAATTACATTAATAATGAGAGGTAAAATACTTTTCAAAGTCTCACTTAGTAACTCTGCTACTGTCTCTGTGAGGCAGAGCGGAAACACAAAGAGGGTTTCAGAAACATTCGTCTCAGCCTGGAGGATGTTCTTTCATTAAACAGAAATACAGGACATTATAATTTTAACTCTCCGYTAGTATTTTGAATTCTATACTAAAATATGTTTTTTTCAGCATGAAAATCTATTTTGTACTTTGCAGCGCTTAAAATTACTTGTACTGGAAAGAAAATGTCTTTTATTTTCAAAAATAATATATTGCAAGTTAGGTGTATTTATTGCTGATTCCAGAACCACTGCTACAGCTTAAGATGTAATATCAAAAAAGAAAAACAAAACAAAACATTGATGCTGGAACAAGAATTGAGCAATTAAACAGATCAGCTGTGGCCAARTGACCATAACATGACCACACTCTTCATCTTCCTTTTGCAGGAAATGCCAAAGGGAGAAAAAAATGGCACTAGAATATACCAGGTTTGTCAAAGAAAGTTGTCCATGTGGACCTGGAATGACCACCAAAAAGCCAATCTTCGCTCTAACATGTAAAATAGGACACTTACATATTCCTCCTCCTATTCCTGCCCATTCCAGGAGGATTAAGGAAAATCCAGACCCAAGCCCTTTTCCCTACCAATACAAAACACCTGAGCTCAGCTACCGCAGTCATTGAAGGGACCTCTGCCCCTCACAGTGGAGCAGGAGGGCAGCAGGAGGGACGTGTGTGACTAAGTGTTCACAGCACTGCAGCTGCTGCAGCTGAGCTGTTAATACCCATTTCTTGTCTAGAATACACAATTCTTATCATCCTTCCTTGGCTCTCACATCAATGCAACAGTTTCTTAGTGTTGATCTTCCTCAGCTATTTTTCCAAGTGGCATAAACAGGGAGAACTACTGCAATAGGTTCATGCAAAGGAGAGAAAGAATACAAACAAACAGGCAATAATGGAGAACATGTTTAGGGTAATGTGTCTAATTTGGAGGTGATCATTGGTGTGCATAGTCTGGGGATGGAAAGAGGAAAAAGATTTTGAACGTCCAGCTCATAAAGCCATCAAATCAACAGAAATGACTGGACTCTTTTAGCAGGCTGTTTGAATGCATACAGCTTTATCAAATCCTATTTATTTTGTAAATACCTGTTTAAAGCAAAGTTCCTTCTACACCGGCCATAAAGTCTTCAGGGCATGGTGTGTGCTGTGAAAACAGGACCTGTCTGTGCACAGTGGGTGTCCTCTTCCTAACCCACTTCTCCCCTGGAGCAGTCGGCTTTACCCTGGCTCAGATCTCATTCAGCAAGTTGCATTAATTACCCACTGTAAWGCGGCCATGAGCTGTTGATTAAGGAAATGACTCAATTCCTGTGTGCGCACCTAGCACCAATTATACATCTGCATCTGTAAAAGGAGGTATTTTAACTCTTCCCACAGCACAGCTTTTAAATCACTGCAATACGCAGGAGTCAACATTTTTAAAAGAGACTAAAAYGGGACTTGAGATACCTTTAAGGGAGTTTCATTTCTAAAGGCTTGGTTGCTAGGSAGCTTCTACAAAAACACAAGGCTCCATGGCATCTCAAAAGCTTYGGGGTTGGGATTTGCAGAGCACGGTCCTTATGATAATGCTTCTGCCTTGAAACCTTGGCTCCAGCAACAGCCACAGAGGGAACACGTCTTCTGCACAAGCACATAAGCAGCGAAGGAAGAATAAMTGATGCGGTGTCGAGTTTGAGTAAAGACAAGTAGCTAGCACTGATGATCTTGATAAGATTCCTATTGGTAACATATATTTAAGAAAATTYCTAGTGTCTGTTCTCAGACTTGACGCAATTAAGGATGTGTGTGCTGTACAAAATAAAAATAATAATAAAAAAACCCTTCTCATGCTTCACCTGGGGATGACTGCAGGGTAGCTAGTGATTGATATAGAGACAAGCAGAGAGAATCACAAAATTTTTTAAGGAAGTGAAAAGTAGCCACAAAGAGAAAAGAAAAAAGACAGTTTCACCTAAGATCAACTAATGTAAACTGAAAATTTGTGCAAAAGATTTTCACATGAGGTACATATTTCTTATTTTAAAAGATTAGCTTTATAAATATACTTCCTGTCTTTATGGAACAGGCAGGTCTGCTGATACTATGTGACAGGGTTTAATCGCATGCAGTGACAAAGAGCAAAATGATAAACCAATCTGTCAGAAGTTCTCTATTGCTGATCAATAGTTTATACAGTTAATTACTTGCAATAAATGTTTCTTYGGCAAGATGGAAGAACATCTTGAGTCACTTAAAAAATATAGAGATCACTCAACTTGATTTGGTGGCAAGGCTCTGCTTTATAATGGAGACACCATTCTACCTCTTCTATTGATTTTCTGTACATTAGCTTTCATAAGCAATAAATAGATTTCCATATCACTACAAATATTACTCAGTACTTGCAGTAAGCCTCTAATAAAAAGAATAAAAAGAAAAACCAAAAATGCYACCATGTACTGGCTTATATAATCATACTACATACATAATATATATTTACCAATTATAATTTATTATAATAAATTATAAATATAAAGTATATATTTAGCAAAAAACAACTGCARCTTATATACATTTATTTTCTGTTGAGTATTTGTCAACCCCTTTTCATTTTTCAAGATCTGTAATAGCCTACAGGGATACATTAAGGAATTTTTAATCACTGAGGAGTCAATAGCCACCCCCACTCCCAAAATCACAGTGCCATGCTTGAATAAATCATCAACTGAATGGAACAGATAGAAAAWAAACAGTCGGAATATGTACTGTTCAGCACCATTAAGTTGGACTAATTCTTGCTGATGGCTGGAGTAGGGCCACCTCGTTGGCATTTAGACAGTTTTGAAGAATCAAGCAAGCACAACGCTAAGATATAGTTAGAATCACTTTAACCCGTCATTTTACCTGCTCCTTCCTTCCTCTAGTAATGAATTCTCTTAATCAAAAAGTTKATGACTGAAACGGGACAAAGAAGCTCTAAGAAAACTGCAAGATGTTCAAGGAACACGTGTGCACRCATTGCTCGGGCTTTGGCACAAACAGCAAAACATTCCAGCCTAAAGACCTGGACAGCGGGGCTGACTGAGGATGTGCACCATAGTGCTCCTCGCGGCTTCACTCTTGTGGCCTCAACATCTATGGCTTTCACACAGTGACGAGCCAGGAATATCCAGGTTAGCTGCTCTCTGAAATCATAGTTAGGTGTAAGTGATGGTGAGAAATATGCTTGGTACACCCACATCAATTATATGTTGCACTTATTTTTTTAAACAGATGTGGTGGCATACCTTATCCCTTAAAAAGAGCATAAGGTCACTTCTGCATATATGCCAAGGACTCCACCCCTTAGCTCTTTAAAAAAAAGTCTTTTTTAAGCAGAAGAAATATTTATCAAAGGCACCTAAATGCCACATTGGTACAAATTAAAAAAATCTCCTCCCTCTAAATGGATTTCCAAGCACATTAGGCAGACACACGCCTTCTAGAATAAAAGGCAACAAACTACACTTCTGAAAAAAAATCCTGTAATTTATTGCCAATTCAGAAGTAAATRTAGATGTTCGGGTCACAACCATTTTTGCTTCTCTCTATCAGACACAATGAGCACTGAGCTTCTCCTGACCCACCTCTTCCGTACAACTTGCCACAAACTGACTGACATATGTCTCATCTCTCCTGCCAGAAAGACAAGGTTTTAAATAAATAAATAAATAAATCTGTTCTCAGACGCATCCCACAAACCAAATGAGGGCCCTAGCTCGCTGCCAAGGAGACAAAATAATTGCGGCATCCAAGTCCTCATGACCTTAATTTTGCAGAAACCCCTGAGCTKAGGGCTCTCACAGAACCCCTCCAGACCCTCCTGTCTCCCCCCAGCCCTGCCTACAGCAACAAGTTCGGCAGGGTTTATTTTCATCTTTATCTTATTTTGAGCTGGGTTGCTTTTTAAAAGCTCTCTATATTAAAAGAAAAATAATAAAATGATAAATTTCTCCCCAATGATTTCGCATTCTCAAAATCATCAATAATCAAAGTGTTTAGATTTTACCAAGGTTGACTTCTTCACTCAAAATTAAAATGCACCAATTGAATCACTGTGAATAGAGAACGGACTGGCCAAGATGTTTCTTGGGAAAACAAAACAAAAACAACACACAAACATACACAGAGTCCCTTTCTCACCAAAATTAGAAGTATTTTTTTGTTTTGTAAATGAGAGGAAAAACAGAAAACTAGAGTCAAATAAGTAGAAAAGGGGAGAAAACCAGAAATTCATGCATATGTTACATAAATGCAATCATGTGAAGTGCATATAATCCCTTGCGTGAGATAGCCGYTCCATTTTTGCAAGCTTGTTTGTTCAAACTCTCTTGATTACCTGAAATAACTTATTTCCTTTGATAAGAAACATAAATATAGCACCAAAGTGAATTAATCTTTTCTAATGGAATATGATTTCTGATAGGATTTGATTTTTTTTTTTTAGATAAATGTATCAAAAATTCAAGTAGGACAGAGCACATTCAGACACTAATCTTGGGAGAGAGAAACCAGACTAGAGTGTTTCTATATCTTGCCAAATGGTATCAATTTCTGCTTGGAATCTGCTAAAAAAGTAAGAAACAATCAATGGAAAATTATTGTGCAACAGGATACAGTGTTATCTTATTGGGAGTCAGTACTAATAGGTCTAGTCTGTATATGCTGTTTTCTCCTTGGGAATCATTAGATTCCTGAATCATAAAATATTATGAGGCAAAATAATGTGGAAGAAGATAAAAAGCTTGAAGAAAATAGATTTATTTAAGCAAGTAATTAGATATAAAAGGGCATGATGTGGATAGCAATTATTGCTGATAACCTGAAATTTTTATAAACAATGGGCTATTGAGTAGTCACTCCCCAGCATTACCATTCTCTACTTGAGACTGCATTCTATTTTACTTGTAACTCTATTRCCACAAGCAATGGTTTCCCTATACTGTAACATTGTAACTGCACAACCAAACTATTCTAGACTACTGTAGCTTCAGCTTGTACGGGAGATTTGTTGGCCAGAGAAACACTAATGTGCTAGAAAACAGAACGTACACCACAGACATAAGTGACCACAGGTCACAGAAGCGACCAAATTACGGGTAGATCTAGAGTCAGAAATCAATTCTATTTCCCAGGCTGGTACTATCCCTAATGCCAGCTGCTCACTCATACTGAGACACAGATCTCTTAACAGTTTCATTCCAAAAGCAAAAGATTTTGTTAAACTAGCAACAAAAATTAGTGGCCYGATCCGCAGAAATGCACCTTCTCTCATGCCTTCAGGTAATGGTTTCATTAAGTGGAAACATTTTCATCAGGTACAGCACCCAGGGCTGTGACGTTTCCAACTCCTCTGCCTTAACACAATTGTACCTACATATCTGCTAGCAATTTCAGCATTAGTATGGCATGGTGTCACCCAGTTGGCTTTTAATGCATCCCAGTGTTTTGAACCAAACAGGAACTGACTGCAAAGGCTCTGGCCAGCACATAAGAAACTAAGTTTAGTGCCAGGTGGTTTTTACACAATGTTAGAGACACTAACTCTTGCTTCCATGTTCTGGCATGAGTTCCTCCAGCCTGGAGGATCTGTCACCCTAAAGATAACTYTGGAATCAGAAGCTTACTATGAGATAATCTAGAGATATAATGGGGCATTTTTTGGCCATAAAACAAAATGATTGATCATTTCCAGCACAGTCCTCAGCCCTACGACATAATGCATTATTATATCTAACCTGAAACCACTCCCATTTTGAATAAATGACCTCGATTGCAGCCTCTTAGGACTCCAATACATTGATATGATGACACACACAAACAAGCATTAAGACAATCAAGTTCTTGTACTGTGGGGTTGCAATATGAAGCACGTTCCACAGACACGGGAAACACAAACAGGAAATCTCCAATTTCATCAAGAGAAGAAACAAAGGAGAACAAAGACCAAGGGAGGAAACTCCCCAAGACCTAAAGTGACACGCTGAGAATTTAGGAGATACCATCAGTGAGGTTTGGACTGGGGAGGGATCTAGRTCCCCTAGCTTCAGGTGCCTAAATCTGAGGATCACTAGACTCTGTCAGCAGAAACTAGAGAAAATCAAGAAATAAATAACTGCCAGAAGACGAATCCTAAGACAGATGATAGAGCATAGATCTTCCTTGCTCTTAGGAAGCCTCTGCAGTTCATTTAACAATGTGCCTGAGGTTCCTCTGAGGCTGAATTTCATTCTCTTGCTCAAAGTCTAGAAGAGTTCTTCAGAATCACCAAGCAAAATTACATTTTCCAAAACGGAAGGATCTAATGCCTTCTGCTACTGACCTCATACCATATGGAGGGCAGGAAGGAAAAAAAGAACATGGACAACCATACCCTTAAAATTATATGCTTGATTTGCCTGTGAAATCGTGCCACTTTTATGTCTCTTGTAAAGCGTGGACRTTAACAGCCTCAAAAGATGTAAGCCATCACAGACATCCTTGAGACAGCAGAGGATGCTGCTGGTGCTTACCTGAACAGCATTCCCAAGGAGAAGAGTTTGCCAAGTGTAACACTAAAGACTTTAAATCCAGCTTTCAATCCCTCCAGACCACATTTAGTACCTTAATTTGCTGAAATGCAGGTTTGCATTAGGATACAGTCTTTACTCAAGGTGATCATAACACATTCTATTACCCAGAGAAAGAGAACTTTGACTTAGGAATGTGGGTCTTTTGGAAAATGCTTCAGCATCTAAAAATATTAATATTACACGGATATCATGTTGCACCTTGTCTTTGCAAAGGGCTGAGTCATGGAGCCAGACCAGGATGTGGCTGTGGCTGAGGAGGGCTTCCTAAGAGAGGGATCGTCCCCATCCCATGGAAACACCACCTCCTTTGGCAGCAGCACAGAGACCTCAAACCTCCTGCCAATGTGCTTGACTCATGAGTGCCAGGATCACCCATGACATAACGTGTATCAGAGAAGATCTTAATGGTGTCACCTGGAAAATTTTAACCAAATCAGATACATTTTTATAGGGCTTGAGTGATATATTATGACAGGTTGATACATACCATCTTCACGGAGAGGGAAAAAAAAAGAATGCAAAAACTTTAAACACTGCTGCCACCGTTGCAACACAAACCGCGATGCACTGAAATAAATCAGGCTTTTTCTTTGGAGTGAGAGAGGAAGCTTTTTAAGTCCAATTCCAGTGCAAAAGGGTTTCACTCTATTACCCGTGTTTGAGATGCCTCCCTCAGAGCATCCTCTCAACACAGCTCTTCCTTGCAGCTCAGCTGGGCAAGGCCACRCACACGCTGTGTTCCCTCCCTCCTCCTGCCCGGAGCAGTGCTGCACGCTATCTGCGCTCCAGCCACCCCACAGACCTTCAGGCCATCGCCTGGCAGCCTTCCGCAGACCTCAGACAAGGAGCCTTTTCAGCCTTTCCACAAGCATACACACAAGGAAGAAGAAAGTTATGGCTGCAACGTTTCAATTGTTTTGAGTAAAACTCATTCTTTGCATTGTTCTAAACCTGCTACCTTTCCTTATCCTAATAAATTAACAAGAAAAGACATCTCTCTTGCAATCATGTTACACAAACATTTCACTCATAGAGATATATCATTAGATTATATTTTAAGCTCCCATATGTCACTAGAATTCACGTGGAAGCAACCTTACAATGCAATCTTTATGGCAGATTTTTGTGGATTAACCAGTTTCCAGTTTTCTCTGACATTTTGTTAAAACTTTAATACTCTAAGCATSAGTATTTGACATGCTTTCCGCCACCACTTTTGCCAAGCACCAGCATATGTTACAAAACAGTAAATGATGCCCTTAGATTCAGGACTTCTAACAAGAAAGAAATTTTGCATCGACTTTGTTTCCACACGTTCCCTTTCACATGTTTTGTTAGCTKTATAAGAAGCTGTTCAGGTAGAATATTCGGTGAATATGAAGCCCATCTGCAGTCCAAATAGCCCATCACTGCCTTTATGACAGAAACTTAGCAAGGCTAATCAAATGTTACACAGGAAAAGGGAAATATTACAGCTAAGGAGTGGCACAGAGTGCCATTCACTGACAGAGATGGAGGAAATTATGACATCTGAGGAGAGAAAACGAGCATGGAGCAGAGATCACACATCGCAGGTGCACAGGCAGGGGAGGTCAATATTATTCTGTCCCCTACCCTGTAACGWTAAAGGCTGAAGCTCTTGAACTAGGAGAGATCACTCTCAGATTGAGAGTGATGCACAGTGAGAAACCACACAGCATGCAAAATCCTAGCTGGATTTCTGGTTTGCTCCCTGCACRTTCGTCTAAAATAAACCTGATGCAACATGGCACCATCAAACGCTGCAGCGTGGCCGCCCCTGCAGGTTGTCCCTCTCAAATGTGTCCCGTGCAGCAATGTGGCACCGCGGCCTCCCACGCCTCCTTGGGGACAGAGACACCAGCTAAAACTAGCACCACACTGCTCCCAAAAGAATGATGCCTGCAGTGCTAATGCCAGAAGAAACTAGAGGAAGGTGACAGCAAAAAGRAAACCCTACTGATTTCCAGAGCAGAATATTAGAAGCACASCAAGGCCAACAGAAATACCAGTTCYTAGGCAGGAACCTAAGCTGTCTAGACACCATCCTGGACAAGGTGCTGTAGTTGACTCAGCCTGAGCAGGACAATTGGAAGTGATGATCTCGAGAGCTCCATCCAACATCAAAAGTTCCGGGATACTGACCCCAGATCATGTCTGCAGCTAGTCCTTTTTCTTCAGAAAAAAATACACTAGTACCCTCTACTTTCAAGATATTTTTCATAGCATAAAAATCACATGTACAAGGTAGTTCAGATATAAAAATTCTTTTCAGGGCTATTCTCTAGGAGTACCCAACACAAATTTACAAAGATCCTATAAAGCTCAACGTATTCTACAACGATAAACATCAACAGACGTGCTCATTGTGCATACCAAAATACTGCCCAGCATGGACACCATTAAATTGTTTACTGTTTACTAGGCCTTGCATATATCCCAAAGAGATATGTGCCATCATGCACAGCAAGCATAGAGCTGCTCCCAGTAGAGAACAAATCAAAACCCCTTTTACTCTTTTGAGGTCTGAAAAGGCAGGAGAAAAGAGAAAGCAGGCAACACTGGAGGTTACTGCTAGAGATGTTTACCATAGCTCTGCTTCAGACTGGTAGGAGGGAAATGCAAATTTACTCAGCCTTGAACTGTTAATCAAGCATTGCTTGTAGTTTTAATTAACTATACACACAAGGATGGACCAGCATGAAATTATCAGGCTGCAATTTATGCCATAGTTATGCATCTGCAGCGTTAGGAACTGTATCTCCACAGGCTCCTGTGAAACCATTTCCTCACTTGTTTGGGAAGAGCCACAGAGCCACAGTCTGCTCCAGCGTGCCGCCGTGGCTGTCCGCACACGGCCACGTCCCCGCCAYGTAGCTGGGGCTTCTACTGCTCGCTGCAGTTTTAGCTCATTGCTTTCTATACAAGCTAACATCACAGAAAATAGATTATTGCMTTTCTCTTTGCAGTAGCTTTTTGTCTATCAGAAGATAGATCCTCTCTTTTCATTTTATTCCTTTTCTCTCACCAGAACAATTCCCACTCACTTTTTCATCCTAAATGGGATTTTCCAGATTAACTTCCCTGACKTCCCTTAGGCATTCTCTAATCAGCACATGTCTTTCCCGAGGTGCAGCCTTGGACAAAGTCTACCCACCGTGTCCTTCCTCCACCCGGAGGGAGCASAAGGATGACTCCAGATATTTTACTGTGGCTCCATTTACACCTCATGTCAGGCAGTTATCACAACAGATTGAAAAGGGGTCAGAGTCAACATTACAATGCATGTTGTCTCCCCAGTGTTGTTTGTTTTTCATTGGGGCAGCCATCTAGCTAGTTATTTCCCTATTTTTCCATCCAGTCTTAGGTTCTTAGGCGTAGGAGCTGGAACTTCCTTTTTTTCTTTTTTTTTTCCTGGCAGCTCTCCAGCTAGTTAAGATCCTTTAGAACCTAAATCTGTCCTTCAAGCTGCTCAAAGATTAAGGCAAGTTCAGTCATTTTCAGATCATTAATGAAAACACTGAAGATGAACTTGACTCGAAACTGAGTCCTTTTGGTAAATTAATAATCACAAAGTATCATTTACCGAATGTCATTTTCATCTAATCTGTGTTTGCCTACCTTGCTTGTCACCCTGTCATTTAAGACAATGTTAGAAAACTTCTTAATGCCAAAATATAGGACATGTATTGCTTACAGCAAAGTACTCTGCTGTTCATAAATGGTCCTGGCGCCACCGCACAGGATCCTCTGATGAACAGAAATGTTACATYCAAAATGGAAAGTCAAGCATACAAATTTTTCATGCCTGCATTGTAAACATAAATATATATGTATAACTGAATAGGGCTTTAAAAAAATACTATTTTGGCAAATCATTTTGCTGCTCATTTAAAAATATTAACATTTCCAGCYCGTACTGAGAGTGCCTAGAGGTGATTTTGCTCCGCAGACGGTGCATCTAGCAGTGCCTTTGTGCTGGCAGGGGCCTCCAGGGCTCTCAGCTTGGCAGCAGAGGGTGCAAGGTCCCAGCGTGCTGCCAGCTTGGCAAATACTCTGGCACATGCATTATTAAGGAAGTTGGGAATAAGGAGAGTAATCCTCTGTTGTCGGCTCCAACACAAGCAACTCGGAAAACAAATAATCATCGGTTCAGCAGGAAATCATCAGGAGTCAGACAGATTATACTGCCCCTAATGTAGCAGGGGGAGACGGACTACACAAACCAACACATTTCTAGTGCCGTTGAGCAGKATATACTGCCAAAGGCCATAAGAAAAAAATGAGAATATACATATATATATATAAACTACATAAGTTTATGAAAATATCTGAGTTCATACAAACACCTGAGCAGAGAACACCTTACTAATCTACCTAGGAGATACACAAGAAGAATATGTGTGCATTTATTTCTACAAATGTATACATTTATTTTCTACAAAAGAAAATGGTGATAGAAAACAAGGTAGAAAAACAAAGACAATAAAAAACAAATGGTCTAGAATTGCTTTTAGAAGCAAAAGAGGCAGCTTRCCAATTTTCTGTAGGCAGTCTTGCTTTGAGGAAAATACTCCAAAGTTTCAGGTTTATTGAAGTACATGGGCATTCTTTGCAAGGCATTTTAAATATCTGGAGTCATGTCCAAAAAATACATGGGTATATCCAAGTAGTGAATCACCTTGGWTTACAATAGATGGATAAAAATTAGCTCCTGTGGTAGCTAGTCTGCCACGCTGCCAGTTTTGGACTATACTACCAAATTGTTAGGTCTTCAGTCCCCAAAAATATGTGGGGAGTTTTGCAAGAATCCAGCCTTTTCAGGAGTGGCTGGAGTTTTCTAGACATATGTAAGATTTGTATTTTGGCTATGGGGCCTATGATCACTCCAGCTTCTAAGAAAAGACCTTTTCTCTAAGAAAGCTTAATGGTGAAATCAAATGTTCCCCTCACTCGTAGATTGGGGATTAACAAACAAGAACRCAGGCTAAAACTTGATCCTTGCTAAAATTGAGGTTCCAAGGCTGAYGCTTCAGCGATGCTTTAACAGGAGAGATGAGGGAATTAGGACTGCTGGAAGGAGAATGAAACTGGAATTTTAAAAAGTAAACGCAGAATCAGGAGACGCAAGAGGAAAACAGCAGAGGGAAACTCAGCGAGATCCTAAAAGGGGCATCTGTGCCTCTAAAGAGCACAGCAACAACCCTTATGTGGATGAAAAAAGGCAGATGGGAAAAAATTAAGTTCCTCATTGGTACAAAATAAAAGCATGACCGAGGGCTGCTGATACAGGGCTCTCCTCTTTCATTCACCCAATTTGTCTCTTTCCTACTTCTCCAAGTATACCRAAGAGGAGGAAACACAAAATATGTATTTTAAATTCAGCAAATGTCTATATTATATGTGTGTATGTGCGTGCATGTATACATACACATAAAACAGAAATTATCATCTTATATTTGATTCTGACAACCTGAAAAATTGCATCAACCATAAATAAGCTTTGAACTGATTGGGAAAGTCTTCAGCAGGATTTTCTTCGCTGTCATAAAAGAGAATACTTTGTAAGAAACACCTCCAAGGGTGCTGCCTCTTGCTTTCTTAAAGTAGCCTCAAACTTACAGATTTTTTTCCTTCCAATATCAATTTTCAGAAAAATGAGGCATTCAATATTAACCAAGCTCAGTAGACTGTTTTTCCAAGTGAAATTTGAATGACAGTATTCTCTTTTTTTATACTTTTTTTTCTTTTTTTTTGCATATAAACACACTTATTAAAGGTTCTAAGTATCACCATGTCATCAGTAGTAGGTATAATGAGACACCAGCGACAGGGTTCAAAAGAGGCGCAGGCAATCTCAGATGGGTTCCAACTACAACAGGGTCTTTTCATGAGTATCCCTCTTCTTACACWGGTCTCTGTAAACAGTACGAGCTTTCAATTGCCATTTATTGTGATCAGATTTTAAGGACAGATAAGGACTCTGCATCTGCTGATATCTCACCAGAACCATCAACTCCTCCACCGTCATTGATTGGGAAACACGAGTATCAGCCCTTCTCATCACAAGTAAAATTAGAACCCTCAAGTTCCACGTAGGCTGTAGAATGTGTTGTAGAAAAACAACACTRAATTACTGACTGAGGCTCCTTTTTGAGGAGAACTGCAATGCAGTGCATAAATATTGAAATAAAAAAGGATATTGAAATAAAAACAGTCCAGGTTACAGAAGACAGAGCTCTGCATCAGCTCATCTGCCCTCCTCCTTGGACTCTCTGAGAATGGATGCTCTCTACCTGCTAATTGCCTCTCTCTGTGCTACTGAATCTGATATTTTCCTAAGACTTCYCCCCCTCCACACACACATATTCAATGCTTTAATATTTTTGTCATGATTGGAAAAATAAATTAAGGTAAATATCTAACTGAAAGGCCCGGCTACTCCTCATCAACATAATTAAGGCTTACATTTATCTTACCTTTGGAAGCTGTTTGTAATGTATTCAAAAACTCACCAGGGACAACAGTGCTTTGAGCTGATAGATGAGCTCACTTCTTGGAAGGTCAAACACTCACAGAATAGCAAATATTCATAAGCACATTAGGAAATGGGGTAAATATAGGTATAGGTGCCATAGCAGAATGTAGACCTTTAAGAATAATGCTTAAAATAAGGCATAATCCCCTTTTAACAGACTGGGGGGTTTTTTGTTTGGGGTTTTTTTGATTTTTTTTTTTTTTGGCTGGTCAAGGGGCCTCATGTGTTACCTCGTGATCATGTAGAACCAACAATACTATATTTTCAGTCCCAGCTGGAGTCTCCCCAGTGAGCTTTACTCTACCTTCTGGCTACAATTCTTTCCACAATCAGCCAAATCCTTGTAGGGGAAAAGGATTTAAAAAACAAGCAGCTGCTCTAGGTTGCCTAAAAGCCTAAAACACATTACATTCAAAAACAATGTATTTTCCCAGTATGAGCAAACAATATCAAAATTATATTGCTTCTACATAACCCAAGATCCTTCTCATCTCTGAAATGACCCTCTTAAGATCACAGATCTAATTCAAGATGATGCTTTTCTATTCCAAGAACAAAAACTTACAGAAGAGGTCACAGGAGTTTTACTGCATGGGAGGGAGTTTAAACTCAAGTAGGGAAGACTGCTACCGTAACCCTTTCCAGAAAGGTTTTCCTCTGACAACAGCYCATTTCAAACCAGAAAAAATGTGCAGGACTCTACAAGCAGAGGCAGAAACGATGCTTACCATATGGCATTGTTTCATTAGTTGATATTTGATAAAAGAGCACTTTTTTAGCTTTATCAAAGCAAKAGCAAGGCAAGTATTCATATATAAATATGTACTTTTCAGCATAACTCTCATATTACYTCTTTGTATAAACCAGTGAGTTGGTTTCTCTCTATCAACTGATTGATAATAAATTACGTGCTTAAAAAAATGATCAAATGTCTATATTGACATCTACTAGCCCAGAGCTAGAAAACAGATATTTTGCCTTAAAAACTCAGACCATCATCTCTTAAAGTAGTACTTTGCTTGAATAATGAAAAATATCATAAATTCCAGTAAGTTCTAATTAGCTCATGGCAAGAGTAACATTTAGTGTTGTCATCAAATTTTTTCCAAACATAAGACCAAGAGCAGCTCATGGTAAAGGTGAAAGCAAACTTTTAACAACAAAGAATAAATGAAAGTTAAAAAAGAAAAATTGCCCTGTGTTCATAACTGGATTTGAAAAAAACACTAGACTGGAATTACTGAGGAGAACAAGCCTAGCTACCCCCTGAAGAAATTCTAGAGTCCTGCTATGCAACGGGAAGTCTACATCCTGCTAATCTTATTACCATTCTCTCAAACTAACATTCAGGTTTGGGTTTTTCTTTTTTATTTTGGTCATGTTAAAGTCTGTGACACACTATGCACCCAGAAGAAAAACTTTCTCTTGAGATAATACTTGAACTTACTACTTGAGCTAGCCTRTTTTTTCTTCTTTAAGCTCGCTGGTTCCAGTTTTTTGTACTCAGTACTGAGGGGAGTATTACAGCTGCTTTTTTCTGCTTCTCAAAATGCCAAATGAAGATGTCTCAAAATCTGCTTAATACATATCTTGTCTTAGTACCTCACCTTGAGAACAGAGGGCTCAGACCCCCAAACAACATCTAACTTTCAGGATGAGTCTGTGATGCAAACATGTGGCTGTTCAGAAGGAAAAAATGCTTTGGGGAATACTTTTTGTGCATCCATTGATTTTTCAGAGAATCTGAGTAGCACTATAAACTTGTTCTCACTGAAGTCAGTTGGTAAATATGTCATTTATYTGTTTGCCATGATGAGATAGCTCTAAGTACTCTCAAGCAGTGTATCTTTACAAGTCCCTCTCTCTTCTTTTGTCAGATAAATCCTTTGCTTTACCATGGAAAGCTGCAGATCTCTCATGTCTGCAAGCACATTCCCTATGTCTCTTCAAACACCAGAACCCTAAATAAAATATTTAGGTTTTTAAAACATTGAAAAACTCTATTAAAAGCCTTTTCCTCTCTCTGCAARAACTCAGCTAAGTGACCTTAACAATCTACTTGGCATATAGATACATCAGCTTAAGTGGCCATGTTCCTCTATACATTGAGCACTGATTAGTCTAAACAAAAACGGACATCTTAGTATTTGCAGACTTCATTTACATCTACAGGGAGTTAATTTTCAGAAGTTGAGCTAGGGCTTTCTCTCTTTGAGCAGGAGATCAGGTGTCACAAATTTTTGCTTAAGCAATATGGTTTATTGAAACAGTTCAAACAGTTCAGGGGCAGCAATGCAGCTCTTCTGTTGCCTCCTATCTACCCAGTCAATTGCTGACRAGCCTCTGGCCTTTTAAAAGTGGAAGAAGATATCATATGCAAAATATTTAAAATAACAAATCCATAATTAATTACATTTTGCAACATTATGAAAGATTATTACAGACAATCAGCATGATACTGCTATGTGCAGGTACTCTACCTCAAGGCTATATGATAACAGCGCTGTAGAACTAGTGGTGGAAAAATTGAGAAAGATAATTTGCTTATGGACACTTTAAACCAGTCAGAGAAAACTGGAACGGCAGCAGAGATCTGCTGACGTTCACAYGGACACAAGACAGCCAAAGGACACCCTTGCTTGGGAATGGCTGGGCTAAGYGGTAGACAAAGCAGCTCGGCCCCACTTCAGAGCTGTGACTGAGCATTCTCCAAAGGCAAAACCACAGGTTTTAACCRTGCTGGAGAGTTCCCTGTAAAAGCAAGGCATATTTAGGCATTTTCCAAAGTTGGAGAGTAGACTAAGATGCCTCTTCATATACAGTCATTAATAATATGAACAACTGCATAAATGTATTTACAATTCATTGCTTAGTAAAAATTGAGGTCCTAACACTTGTAAATAGCATAAAAATCTCATCTATGAAATATCTTATAYATATTCCTTAAGATCAAAAGAAAGTTGGCATCTAATAGCACCAGAACATGTCGTTGAGTACAGCTTCCAGGCCAAATAAGAACTTGTACATAGGCAAATGTGTGCAGATAGCAGCACACTGCTTATTTGCAAAAAGATAGAACTAGAAGAAAAAAAAAAAGACTCAAAGTCTGTACAGGTACCACATAGAGGTCAACCCCCACTCTCATTCCCCGTTTTTGGKAGGGGTATTAATAACTCCTTTACACTCAAAGGAAACAGATACATCAGTSAAAAACACCATTTTATTTCTTTAAGAAAGCTACTGAGTTACTCATATCYATACACAGTCTGTAACACAGTATTACCATAATTACATGAGGAGTCATTATAAAGGAAAATAGAAGGCTGTGCTGCATACAGCATATTACCGGTACAATACAGATTTGGGGTACACTCTGAGATAGTGGCTTTTCTGCCTTCAGAGCAAAAAATGAACACGTTTTAACCTCGTCTTCTCATAATAATGAAGACCAACATAAATAAGCAAAGGCTAGTTCTTTTCGGTCAGCAGAAAACAAAGTTCATTAGGAACTTGGCTACTTTTTGCAGGATAATATCATATATTTACCTAATACAACCATGRGTTTTCCTGGACTTGCAGCACTTCTGAAAGGAAGAGAATGCTCTAGTTACTACACATACATAACACCACCAGAGCCAAGTATCCCAGAGCAATGTAAGGAACTTACGGTACAAATGGATTACACTTGAGACACATCCCCTTCTTTATACTCATCCAGTCCCCTGCATTAGGTGCCACCAAGTTGATGATGTTCATATGAGAAGCTTCTTGTCATGATGCCATCCCTAGGGAAGTAATTCTGACAGTCACCAATTACTGCTTATATCATTTGGACGCTAAGGAAGAAAGAAAATAGAGATGGACCATATGTACTCAGAAWAGGATCTACTACTGTATTTTTCCCTCCCTTTAAAGAATTTCCCCAAAATAGTGACAGAGCATCTGTCAGGTAGCAGGTTACAAGGGCCAGGCACTAAAAACAAACTAGACAATAAGAACAAAATCCACAATATTACTTACCAGTATTTCAGTATCACTCAAGCTGTCTGTGCAGTCCTTGGATATATATCAGTCTTCCAAAAGTTAGCTGTTTAAGAGACTTGACTCTTCTGTGCTGTTTTGAGAAGTAAAATTGCTGGTTTCTTGAAGAGCCCCAGGTGTGCATGGGCGAGATCCCACACTGTACAATGTGTGTGCCCGCTCTGCTTTGATCAAACTCATCCTTGCAGCAGCCTGCCACAAATCTTAGCCTTGAACAAAGCTGTGTCTGCTACTGACCACACACGTTTCTGATCAATATATGGATTATCAGTTAACTATTTCAGAGACACAGTAACYGTGGTGATTTCAGTAGGAGATTTTTGTGTTATGCAAAATATTGAACACTTGTTAATCAGTTTTCATGCATCAGTASAAGTGCCTGGAATCATCATGGTATTTCACTCCATTCATAACAGACTATTACTATCAGAAGTTGTTACTTTCAATATTGCATACTTTTCTCCTCCACAGAACAGTACCTGCACACCCAAAGCCAAAAGGTATATTTTTACATATATGGCTGGATATTAACTTCCATCAGTTCCTTCATCTTCTATTACCCTGCTATTTCCTAAGAATATTCTAAGGTTGAGGTAACATTCTCCCAGCACAAGGTAAGCCAAGCTCGTAGGATACCGAATATAAGCAGTGAACTGATCTGAAGTAGAGAAGCAGAAATACAACACAGCACAAATTCCCAAGCTGTGACATGAACAAGGAGGTTTCCAGTATATTCCAGCACAAGTGACAATCCATACCTTGGCCCCATACACAGTAAAGACKACTTGTTTGTGGTGCAGTTAAGGAACTCCAGAAAGTGCCTTCTGGATGAATAAACTGAGAAGCTTTTTACTGAGCTAGATGGTGTTATGAAAACTCTTATACARCTACTGAGGGGGAAAGAATCCTCATTTTCAGAGTTTGTACAACTTAGCAAGAGAATGAAAGTGGCAAGGCACACCCAAGAACTCCAGTGTGTATGGTGGAATGGGATGTCTGCAAAGCAATTAAGACAAGTGGATTATGCGATGCCAGGAGAAGAATATATTTTAAAACTTAAAACAAAGAAYTACCAACTCAGAGATGCTTTTGTCAAATTACAGGGCTACTTAAACATTAATTCACGCGCAGCGTTCGCGTGATGTTGTTATTCAGTTACACGATTTAAAGCTCTATTCTTTAATACTACAATATGGGATGCCAGACACTTCTTGTATTCTATTTTCAGATGGATAACAGTAAACACTTGACTCATAGGCAGATGTGGCACACTGGGATATGTTGTAGCCACTGGAACAGGTTGCRCAGAGAGGTCTCKGTTCTTGAARGCTTTTCAAAATCAGACTAGACAAAGCCCTGAGCAMCCTGGTCTGGCCTCAGAGCTGACCCTGCTTCAAGCAGGAGGTTGGACTAGGCATCTCCTGAGGTCCCTTCTGACCTGAATCATTCAGTGAAGTAGGTCTTGCAGTACAGATATAAAAACCATGTGGTAACTTCTCTTTCCATACATAAAAAGCAACATAGAAAAAATATATCTAAATTATAACCATAAGCAAAAAGCTATTATAAACACAAATACTTAAGTCTTCATGATTGCTCTCAACTAGATACACTTTCCTGTATAAATATCTTYTCAGAAAACATATTTTTGAGGAGACGTCAGATGAGAAAAACAGTCTTTGTATTTACTCTTGGTTCTGAACACACACAGACACACATATCATAAGAAAGTATTAAATATGCTTATCTAAGAACTAAAAGATTTTTCTCATATATGGAATATATTAGCCTTTTGAATTGCTACCCCAAAGATTTCAGACATGTCAAATACATACACCACCCATAGTAGATTAAGAATGTATCTAAAGTTAGAAGAATTTCCTCGTGAAGTATTTCTTTTACGACTTGCATTCAACRGCAATTTCTTACATCTGCTTTAGTAGCTGTGGACGGATGGGAGATGACAACCAATTCCCCTAGCCCTGGCAAAAGCTGGATAAATCTCCAACTGAATTCTCTCTAAACAAGCTACTGGTATCATAGGCAACACTAACTCTGGGCTGTATACTACATAGAGTGAAGACACAAGAAAATGGGACTCCATCCAGACACAGAGAGCAGCTTGTGTTTKCTAGACACAGGCACACTTTGAACAGTCCAAATTACCAGTACAAAACATTATGAGCAAATGAACAAAAATAACTTCACTTCACAAAGCACTCATCATTAAAAAGGTGCAATACACTGATCAAAGGAAAAAAACAAAGTTTAATTTTATAATTGCTCCTACTTCTATTTCTTGTCTGTTACAGGATCAAAGTAAAATAATGTTTCCCAAGCTTGTCCACTTGAAAAGTCAGCTCTTCTCCCATGCAAAAGTTATTTCATAATTAAACCAAAAAAAGGTCTTGTTCATTTTGGCTTCTTTGTGTTCGAACAAAAACAATCTATCTTGTCCCCGCTAAAAGACTTAAGTCAAAACATTTTTCCTTTGACCATTAGTAAGAAAAGCAAAGGAAATGAAGAATTTGAATAAAAAGAACCACTGGAGAACACAGAATTTTCTTTTCTTCAACTGGGACCACTGATCTTAATCAAATTAAGCTCATGTTTGTAGGCAAAGCTCCCATTCCCGCTGTAGGAGCTGACACCAAATCCAACCATATGAGTGGGAGGCAACCCGAGGCAGAGCCAGCTGCAGGTCAGGCACTTGCCTTCGCACAGGGCACCAGTACCAGTCTGCTTGAGTGCAGGACAACCTCAGCAGCCATCATCCTGTGCCCAGCCGCTCTCCTACCTGCTGCAAAGGGAAGGGGCAGTTTCTAGCAAARGGTATGGGCTATCATTGTTTTCAGTTTTTCTTTTCTTCAAATAGGCAAAAACTGTTTGTTAAATTTCACCTTAATCTACAAATAGATTTTTTCTTCTAAGATTCAAACCTGCATTTTCTAGTCCTTACTCAAAATGACTAAGTAACAAATCCCTGACATAACTATTTTAACTGCTGTTATCAATGGCCAAATATAAATACAGAGCTAGTCTATTACTCTAGTCTTCTAAACAGATATTTTTCTTCATTTAAATGCATATAATTTAACTTGACGAATGAAGGACAAGTGCAGTTACCCAAGAAGAAGATATCTCTCTGCTGAAATGTAACAGTGAATAAGAAACTATCTGAAACTAGGCAGAAAACAACTTAATATTCCAATTCCAGAAGCCAACATATCCAGAGAGCTGGCTGTCGGTACCTAAAATGGGGCATGACCAGTTAATCAGCTCCTTTTGGAGACTAACTACTTTTCCTTTTTGGGAACCAACAGACCAAAGGGTCTTTGGCTTCAGCKACATTTTCTATAGTTTCTCCACACACTACTTATGATTCATTGCCTTCCAAAGACATCARGAGCTGAATATAATTGGATCAATGATTAAAGGTGAATCAATGAAGCATATTTAGATTCTAAACAATGAAAGTAAATTGATATTTACTTTCTCCAAAGCAGAGGGAGGTGTTGCAAAAAGAAACTATCTGAGGAAATACAATGGTTGTAGAAATGCATTTTAATTCTTCTCACAGCTCTTAGGAGATACAGAGATCTTAAACAGAATGAGACACAGGCATGAGATCACTGCAAAATAATTACCGGCTCAGTTGCCCTCTAAAGCAGAAGACCTGAGGTCAAGTGATTCCAGCATCTGATAAATACTACTATTTCATAACAGCTGTATCATGTTGRAGAAATTATTTCATTTAGAAAAAGGTAATTGACTTTTTCAGTAAAGCGACTCTGAGGAGGATAACCCTTATTAGCTTTCAACTCCACTTATTTCCTGCTAAGACAATGATGTAAACAAAATTATTTTTAAAATTGGAACCTGACCTTCAGAAGCTCTTTATCTATGCTCTTATTTTGACTTACCTTCAAAAGATAACCTGATACTGAGCACGAGGGTACAGTAATTTATGCCAATAATTTTTATTAT
Organism: Eudromia elegans; assembly: GCA_003342815.1. Classification (NCBI taxonomy): domain Eukaryota; kingdom Metazoa; phylum Chordata; class Aves; order Tinamiformes; family Tinamidae; genus Eudromia; species Eudromia elegans. Next base: position 2,446,778 of record PTEX01000092.1, read on the forward strand.
CAAAAGGAAGGTCTTCAGAATAGATAAGCAACTTAAACTATTCCTCCTCTAAAATGCTGTAGTGTAAAGAAATTGTAAAATAAAGCAGCATTTTTTACTGTGTGAATGCTATGAAATGCCAGCTTGCAGGAGGAAAGCAAGCACTGTGGAATTTTCTTAAATTCTATGGAAGATTGCCTGTTCAACATCTCCAAAACAATGAGGATGGCAAACTCACTTCACCCTTAAACTCCCACCCYGCACAGGCAGTTAGATAAATCACAGTAAGTCTGAATTGGGCACAGTGTCTTAGTTCTGTAATGAGTCATGGGTTGTAATTGAATTAAGCTTCTGTCAAAAAATTCATACTTTGCCCTTTTTTTAAAAAAAAAAGTAAACAGATTAAAATTCATGTGAGGTTTGTTCCTTACAGCAAGTCCAAGGGATGCTCTCATCTCATCCTAATTTGGACACATCCCGAAAAAACAAGCTTAAAAGCTTGAAGAGGACAATGTGCAAACACTGAAAGAACACTTCATTCTTCCACAAAAATTACCTGGTAAGAATGCATTACCATTTGTATCTGCAAGGGAGAGACGAATGACACATACAAGATTTTTCGACAGAGGTTGCCCTAAGTGCATTATTTACAAATGGCACTGTACTATTTAGGTCATTTCATTAAGTCCAGAATAAATCTTTGTTCAGCACTGTGTGATCCGAGTGAGCCACACACTGCAGGGAAACAAAACACTGCATGTCAATAATGCATGTGATGGTTGAAAAAAGAGAATGGGGAAAAACATTCATTATCAAGTGAGYCAAGTCAGACATATTAGCTCTCCTRAATTTGCAAAAATCCTCACARGATTCCATAAAAGCTGTAACAGTGGCCACGTTTTCCWAAYTGGAAGCRCCTATTCCAACCTATGTYCYATGCAAGTCTGGAATCTCTTGTTCTGAAGYTCCTTCAGAGCTGCGAGGTAGTTGAACTGCGAGACATTAGCATGAAACTCACTGATGAGTTGAAAGCAATGTAAACCTTGTAATGCTATTACGAAAACCTCTACAAYTTAAGCCTAAGAAACATGCTGAGGACAGTGTGACATTAAGATGTTTGGGGTTCTAGCACAGCACACTTTTTGAAGAAAACAAGTGGTATGCAACAAGGCAGCTGATTAGCAGCAGCTGTGCATGGGCAAATTAAGTACATTTAACAGCAATTTGAGAACTGAGCACAGAATACCTCTTCCTTGTGCTCTGCTACCTTAGCCCAGGGACTAGACTCTTGCCCTCACCACTTGCTTAGCCGCCTTCTCAAAACACTGGTTACTACCATGAATAACAGCAGACCAGGCAMCATGCCTTCTTGCTAGCAGGAAAGTGGTGTGTGCCAGCACCAAGCTTAGCGTGCTTTGTGATCTTTCTTAGTGCATTTATTTTCCTCTAAAGTGCTGTACTGGTTGAATTGCAATAGTACAAATTAGGACATTCAAATGTACAGATGACACACCAGGAAGAAAATGGGGAACCTCATTATAAGGTTAATACCTACCAGTCGAAGAATATTCTCTCCRYAGAAGGGTCACACTGCAAAAAAAACTTAACTGAAGGGACAAAGGYTTACAYATAATAAAATTGATAGGTGGAAGACAAAAACAAAAMMAAAAAAAATTCWAGCCTCCAAAAGGCTCCCARCTSAAATATTCAGTTTTGCAACCAGTGTATCATGGTTAGAAGTGACATGTTCCTGGAACTGCCTCCTCTGCTGAACACTCCATATCCYGGGGACTGGYGGATCATGGGCCTGATGTCAAGCACATCCGCCTCTAACCCAAACCAGCATCGCCTCGTTGGCCCTGGGAGCACGGGGCCCAGCTACACCTATGATTGATGACCAGGGCAGCCATCTGCAAAATACTCAAGGCTTCAGCAAAAGGCTTCTCTGATTTTTTTTCTATGCTTTATACACATCTGTAAAGTCACCTCCAGTACAAGCAGATGACTTCTGTTTCTCTTGCTGCCGATCCTACAGAGGATTCATCTTGATACCCCATCTTTAACACATTACCTCAAAAATTTCTGAGAATACATTTCAAAGGACAACTATTTGAGTTCTTGTTTGTTGAAGAGCAACAAAAAAATTGGAAAAATGAAAAATGTTTTCAGGAGTCAATTTTTGAATGATATCTCAGGATAACCAATGACTCGTGAGCAACACAAGCATAGCTATGTCAAACACATTATCATGAAATGAGAGAAAACAAGAACTGAAGCACTTTTCCATGCCTTCAGGTTTAACTATACAATTGGAATGGACTAAGGTTCAAATGTACCAGATGACTTTTTAATAACTACATTTGAAAATTATTCAGAAAATCCACACTCATTTCCCTCCGTAACATTACAGGCCATGCAATATGGATTTGTGCTAGAGGACATACATTACAAATTTATCCATTTAAGCAAACACCGACCACCATTCTGYGACTCAGAATAGCGACTGCGACTCGCTAGTTCTTCGTTCTGCCTTTGAGCTCCTTCTAGCCTCCTGCATGATTAGCTATCAGATTTCTTTTAACAATTAAACTTTATCAGACGTGCTGAAATTTGAAAAAGTAATATAGCCAACTAGCAAGAAGCCAACCACATTAATATCAATAACAAGATCTGGGGAAGGAAGGTGGAAAAAGGAGTGGAAGGCAAACGGAATAAAATTATCATAGCTTAAATACAGTAATACAAACAGATCCATCCAGACAACTCTTTTTCTTCATTACAGAAAATGTGTATGTAAATTGGACTTTGCTGAGCAATTTYATGTACTATTGTCTGAAAACCTGACCATTAAAGGTGTGTAACAATGCACAGGAAATTGTATCACACGGAAAGAGATCACACTCAGTCTAAAGAATGATTATAAGCAAAGCTCCTCACACTCCTCTCCTTGGCATTAATATTGTTCTTCAATATTTGTGTGCTAATGAAATTTCTAATGAAACAAAATCTGCAGACACCAGTAAAGCAGAACAATCAGTTCAAATATAGCAAGAACTGAATAACCTTGAAGACTGTAGCAATATCAAGGACACTGATTTAGTGCAAACAGTATTATGAAATGCTAAGTCATGTTTTTTTAGGMCCAGGCAAAAAACTTGTTATCAAAAAGTAAAGTCTACTGCTGGTAACAAGTGAGGAAGGGAGAGACCTCAATGTGCACTGGCCCTGCAAAAGTGCTGATGTGTGAAAGCTACACAGTTGTGAAGAAAGGCAAACGTGGCTCTAGGAGATCATGTCTAGAAAAAAGGGTAGGATTAATTTCATAACATAATAGAAATTTCTTCCGAGATACTCTTTAGTACTCAACATTCCTATTAAGGAATGATGAATTCAAATTGTAGCAGCTGCAAAAACTAGTATTAGCACRTTAAGAGAAGCAGAGAATTAGCTCCTATGAGAAAGCTTAAAGGGASTGGCATGTTCAGTCTAATGAAGTGAAACCTATGAGAAAATATGACTGCTTTCTTTAAATATATTACGAAGGTCACAGCGGGGCTGGAGAAGCCATTAACCTCAGAAACATTGTTGGAACACAGAATGAGTATAATTTCATGCCTTTTTGGCCATGAAAACACTTTAGGTGGAATTCAGAAACCTTCTTCTAACTCTCAGAAGAGAGTAGCTTTGAAGCAGGTATCCAGCAGAATCACCAAGGGAATAAATCAAGCTAATTGTTAACATGGAGCTTCACCAGTTCAAAGAAGTGATTATAACACTTGAGTATCTGCACCAAATGACTCAAGAGATTTTTTTTTTTTAAAAAAAAAGTTACCTATCGAAGAAGCATTTCATYTGAGACAATTTACAAAGATTAGATGGAGTCAGGTGTTAATATATATTATTCTAACCAGTAAAATGTATTAATTTTCTAATGAAGCCAGWGTTTCAAAGCACAGTTCAAGTAATACCTCTTCTGACATTCTTAAATGGTGCTTACTCCTGCAGCAGGGAACAGGCTAGTTGCTTACAATATCCTTTTTAAAAACCATTTTACTTTTGCAACACTGCAAGAGAGCTCAGAGAGATGCACAAAGGAGCTCTTCTGTAAGCATCTTCACTCCAAGGCTAAGGTAAACCGCCACCCTCACTCCRCTCCAATGACACTGCTCTTCCTATGAGGCGGACAATAATTTCAAGGTAAGGTCTCAGCAGCCAAGACTGCTTCTCACAAGGTAAGGCATCCGGGCTCAAATTTCTACTCCAGAACGGACAAAAGGCAGATTTCAACAACTCGGAAGCCCCCATTCCAAGAACTATTTGAAAGTACATGCTCCATCATGTTGAACAGTGGTGATACACTTCATTTCACGTTCAAGGTTTGGGTAAGGATTGACCTGGGAGGCATTTTCTGGTAGTATTTCCCAGAGAGGGTCAGGGCAGGGAGGGGARCGTTTAGTTTATTAATCCCAAGGAGATGGAGGCATTGCAGGGCTTCGCAGCTGTCAGGGAACGGGGGATTACGCACATCCCCAGGCTGAGAGGGAGGGAGCTGCGCTCACATGTGCCTAAAGAGCCATTGATAATTTCTTCTTGGGATTTGCCAACGAAATCCTGCCTCGGCACACGCTGGAAATAAGACAAATTCCAAGTCCTCGCTAGAGCAATGAYTAGAAGGTGCTGACAGAGCAAGCCTAAGTCACCAGCCTCTCCAGACCTGAGCACAATCATGCCAGTGACAAATTCTTCTCTCGTACCAGGAGCACAGCAGGCTGATTTTAAGACTGCTTTTACAAAACCCTGACTCAGATCCAGTCAATATGCATTCTGCAGTCTGCTGCAATAAAACTAAGATCTTACATTCGTTTATTCTTTTTTAAGGAGCAAAATCCATAAGCACAATTGCAGCTTATGTATTGGACCATACAGCAAGGAATGAACCTTAATGATAAAGACACAATGTGCTTACTTTAGGCATGTGAATTGTTTCAGTCAGAAGTACCACAAATGTAACGCAGGAAGGRATTTTGACATACATTTAAGTTACACTAAAACAAGCGAAAATGAACGCAAACTTAAAGTATATCCTTAAATGCTTTCTAGAATAGGAGGTAGAATCTCAGCTGTCCCACATCAGTGCGAGACTCTTGCATACACAAAGACCAAGTGTAATTTCTCTTTAAACCCAGAAGTTTAAAATAATACACACATACTTCTCTGTGTGTACCTTAAAACATGCCATTAATTTCCATTTTGCTTGCCACATTGGAAATGGTAATATTCCCCAGCCGAGTTATCTACAGATCTCCTGAAAAAGGAAACATTTCTTGGAAGTGCTGACACAATCTTAATTAGAGTATCAAGTAATGCATGCATGCAATATTGTCTTTATAGAAGCGACYGTCAATTTTTTCCTCCCATGTACTTAGAATTCTCTAAGGAGTTCTCAGAGAAAAGAGATATGAAATTTTAGTTCACAGCACAAATTTTATCTATATGGAAAGCTCAGTAGAGAGATCAGCTATTAAATCAGCATGCATAATACACCACATTTCAGGAGCATTGAAAATTTAACAATAGAACARGGGATAGAGAAAACAACCGCAAAATACCTACTGCCAAGACAAACCTAACCCTTGGCATCCTTTAAAAAAGGAAACAAGCAGCAGCACAGTTCAGCAGTARAGGAGGATAAAGAACTGATAATAATCCTCGTGCTCCTGACATGAACTCCGACAAGGCATTCGAATGAGACTTCTAAAGCTGAAAATTGTCCATCAAAACACAGAATAACTTTTGCTAATCCTTGTGCCACAAATTACTAATCCATCTGGAAAGCTATTTTTTTGCGTGCGTTTACAAGGATCTAAATATCATCAGACATAAAGACAACTAGGTTAGTAGCATGTAAAAATAAATAAATAAATAYGGAAATAACAAGTCTGAAGCAGTTGACCACAGAATAAGTAGGATTTGCAGAAGTACTTACAGCTCTCAATCTCCAGCGTGCAGTTCTGCTCATCCAGCGGATATCTCCGTAGGTCCATCATACAAGCAGCTGTTGTTGTAATTCTAGGAAGGAAACACAAGTGCTTATTAAAACRTCTCATTCCAATCTTTGATTGCAAACAGTTGAAAGAACAGAATATATTTTGCCTAACTGACACTTTTGCCTATTTTTACTGAAATATTCTGGATGCTACTTACTGCAACTGCTGCCGCTCTAAGGAAGTGATGCTGAGCTAGCAGGCAAGCAGGCCTGCCTGCCTTTARGCACCACCATCTCAGTATTTATGAGCTTAACAACCACTAACCAGTTGATTCTGACAATATTGCAGCCATCAATTAAGACAGTACTAATTCCCCCGTTTTATAGTGTAGGAGTTCAGGCCAAAAGGCAAGGTTTGCAGAAAGGGGGCAGCACAAATCTAAATATACATACTTCATATCCTGGGTTAATACCCTAATCTCTTCATGTGAAACTTAATTCTTCTTTCTTTTGTCCCACAGTACTTTGTAAATAAAGGATGGTTTTAGAATAACATTAGAAAGCAAACATCCTCACGATTATTTTCACAAAAGGACYGTATTTTCACCTCCAGATTACATGAAACCTTCCCAAGTTAATGCGTGCTGTAGAAATATTGAGAGTAACATCTGTGCCAGCAATAAATCTTATGTCGATAGACCTGACAGAGGAGCAGCCCTGAGCTGAATACCAACCAAGGCACAAGGCTCGGCAGGATTTTATTAACTCTGCTCCTGTCACGGCTGTCTAGTGCGTGGGCTCAATCAATCCTTAGTCATCTCTCTCTCTCTCCTGAGAGTGTGCAACGTTTTACACAACTCTCCAGCGCTGAAAAGAAACTGGACAGTTCAGAGTCTGCAAGCAAGCCATCCGCACAGCTAAGGCTCGGACGCATCTGGATCCAACATGGGAGTCGGCAGGTTTTAGGAAAAGACAATTCTTTTCCTGATGGGCCTCATTTTCTCCCCTTAAATCCCTAACGCCAGCTCATTAGGAACAGACACTGCTTGAGAGAGGCTCAGAATTGACTCAAAAAAGCTTTCAGTCCTTTCCAGAAGCACCCACAAACTAAGCCTTCATTGCAACTTGTGCATCACTTCTCCCTCCTAAGAAACCTACCCCTAACTGCCATTGCCAGAAAAATAATCCCTGTGAATTTCTCTTCAGTGTAAACCTGGGAAAGGTGAAGACAGCTGTTCCTATAAACAGTTATTTCTATCTCTTATGTACATCTAGGTAAGATCCCTTAATTCTCCATTTCGACAACTCAAACTCATTGGCAACAAGGGAACTAGTCACCGATGGTTCCGTAGCGGTCCTACCGCCATCACCACAAGGCTTCTCACGGAATCACTTTTGAAAATATTTGTCTTTTTTGTGTGCGTCTTTACCAATAGGTGTGTGTCACCGCAAGTCTTGCAGGGCTGCATAATATTGATTTAAATGCCACAAAAAGAAGCCAAAATAACAGAAATTTTCTGGGAGCAAACAAAAGCAGGAAAAATTAATCATTTGGCTCCCTGAATGGAAGTCTTCCACCATTATCAGTATCAAACTGCTAAGGAACATATCTATGTGTTGGCAGCAAATGTCAAAGGAGCAGGTATGTGCATATTGTTACGAATTTCCTGCATTTCACACTTATTTCCTTATTTGATAATTTTCAAGGCCAGCCTTGTCAAGTGTCAAGGTAAGATGGACTACTTTGGTGAAAACTTCAGCCAAAAAGCCAAAAGATTTGGTTTCCAAGAGTTAGACAGAAAAATATTACTGTCCACATGCTTAAAAAATAACCTCAGTATTTCTATACCTATGTGTGTATAAAAGCCATATGGGTTTGGATGAATTTCAAGAAGGCGTTTGTCATTCTTGAATGAAAAAGGTGGGAGTCAAAATTCAGCCAAGATCTAGTTGCACAAAAGAAATACAGGAAATAGAATCTCAGTAGGCTGGATTTTGCAATCCCTTTCTCTTAATATGTGATTCTTCTGTGAGTTTGCCAGACTTGAGTCCTCTCCATATAGCCAGTCCCTGCCTGGGCTGTCCCCAGCACAGGGGCTCATTGCACTGAGGGCTGAAGCTCCTTCAGCTGAGTGGGTTCAACCCTCACACATCTGCAACAGGATTTTTTGGTGTAACGAATACCACACGAGTGGTCAAGTGCCACATCTAGGATAGAAGCTCTGCTAGGAACACTGTAAAGGAGGCAGTGCCTCRCCTCAGATGAAAAGTGAAGAGCAAAACAGTAAAAACACCAACACAGCTACGACAAGCAATTGGTAGGATAGAGATTTGAGCAAACTGAAATTTGCAAGGGCAAGCAATTCACAGTGAATAACTAGAAGAAATTACTAATATAAAAGCACATCAGGAGGACCACCTCTGAATAAGCTAAAATTCAAGACAGGCCATCTATATCTTTTAGGCAGGGAAGGAAACAATGTTCCCTGGAGGTGGTGGGAATATTTGAAGCAGARGTACAGCCCTTTCCCCAAAGCACAAAGTTATTTCAATTTTCTTAAAAGGATTAAAAATACTTTTAAATAGTCTGGGCCAGTGCATAAAATAAAATAAAATATAAAATGGCATATGGCATAATATAATGTTGAGAAAAAAACATTGAAAAATAAAAGCTCTTGCAAAACAACACTGTGACTCAATGCATTATGGTCATTAGGGATGATAACTGAATACGGTGCTCTCAGGGAAACACTGTACTAAATGAAGCACATTACACGACTATCTAATGCACTAATTTTTTYACTTCCTTTTAATGAAACAGAAACCCTGTGATACTTCATTTTATGACTCTTAACACTACAAATGAGCATTCAGCATCCCATTTCATATATTTTTGTAGATTTTAGATAAAGACTGATTATGCAGTGCCAAAAACAAAAGAAAGCAACGCACACAGAGAAAGCAACTTGCAAGCCTGAAGCAAAGCTACATTAAACTGACTAGATGAAGTATTAGGAAGTAGCCCCAAAGAAAACTGGATGCGTCGAAACAAGCAGAGTCACACGGCAAACAAACATGACCCCCAAGTAACTTCCCAGGGGAGGAAAGTTTGCTGGCAACTATTCCAAACAAGTGAGGCATCCGCTACTGCTGAAGCTGGGCGGGTGCCTCGGTACAAACGGGAGCTGGGAAGCAGCCCTGCYGCTTTCTCCGAGCCCAGCTTTGTACAACATGCCCAGACCTCCAGGGTTACCGGGAACACCACCCGACGGGCGATACCCCCGCGTGGTGTGGACACAGCCCTGCAAGGAGGCAGCTCTGGCCACTGTCGGGCTGGGCAGCCATGGTCACTTCCCTGGTGTGACTAGAGAAAAAGAGGYGATTTTAGTGAGGAATGAACAACARYGACATTTCCACGAGCCTGCTCTAAAAGTTGAACATTTAACCTCTGTCTGCTACAACCTTCCAACTACAAACTGCACGTAGCTCCTCACTGCAGTTGTCTATCAAAACTAAACAGCAATTTCATCAATATCCCACATTCGGATAGAAAAATATTCTCAAACTACAGACAATCTGCAAAATGCTCCAACACCAGTTCTTGTCTTTCGYGAGTATTCCAGCCTAAGCATCAACTTGGCTCATTTATTGCTCTTTTGGGGACTGGCTCTAAAGACAGTAACCTTTTTGGCCCTTCCCTCTGCTCTGTCTAGTCCATGCACTTTTAGGTGTTTTGTGGAAGGACTAAATATATTGGTTAAAGCTAGAAGGTTCGACCATGAACTGAATTAAGGATATAATGGGAAGGTTTCAATTCTATAGTATTTTCTAGATGCAAATAAGACAGGGAAGAACTAGAAGCGATGGAACACRCCTAGAAAACACAAACTCACCAAGTTTTGCTCTTTCTTATATGATTGACAAAAGAAGCACATTCTAGTTTCCTCTAAAAACCTGTATGTGTGTCTGGGATCTCTCTTTCAGGGAAGAAGCACTGGATTTCTCTTCTGAAAGATGCCCCGTTGTACCGTGTGCCTGACAGCTGGGAAGCGTCACAGGAAAATGGGAGAGTTTCCCAGTGAAGGTTTTCTGATTCACATTTTGCTGCAGAATCCCATGCACTGATGCCTGTTTTTTGCTGCTGCCTCTCTTTTCCCASAGGGCTCTCTAAACTGCTCTGGATTTAATTAGATAGCATTGCCTGTTATCCTCTTACCGGCAGAGCCCAACACTCAGCCACAACAACATGTTCATAACTTAAATCCCTGCAAAAAGCACACGCCACTTGAGTAAAATCTTCCGGTACAATAACCTCAGCTTCRGCCTCAAGTCATTCAGGCCTCTGTCTGAATGACTACCCTCGCCTTGAGAAGATAACACCCATACAACACAAGGAAACAGCTACGCAGAATAACTAGGAGGAGCACTTCAAAATTTTGCTATTTTATCTCTGGAAAGCATTTCCTTGTCTTTTGAGATTCACTTCACTTCTCCCTTTCAAAAAAACAAAACAAACAGGGGTGTGAAACCTTAAAAGCAGCACAATGAAATAATAGGGAGCAGGACGGCACAATCGCCCCATGTGTAACAAACAGCCTTGGAGTAAAGAGCCAGTGCATCTCCTCCACTCATACAGCATTCACACTCCTCCTACTTCATGACCAACACTGGAAACTGGGAAATGTATTTTCAAATATTTTGCAACGCATGTTCCTTACTATGGTTGGAAAAATTATGTGTCCAGTCCTCTCAGAGAAGATGTCAGCAATGAAATAAAGAATGGGTCTATGAGTCTTAATATGTTATACTGCTACCACCCAAGACATRTTTCATACCTCTAATAAATCAGATATGCAAAATAATTACAGAATACATTGTGTCTCCTYCAATATGAAAAAAAGCTTATTGTCAATAAAGTTTTAAGAGAAAACTGTTTAATTTAATGGGTTTCAGAACATACTAAACACCTTCCTCACAAGCTCTTACAAGGATTTATTTTGTCCTACAAATTCAAGCTCTTTATAAACACAAGATTAAAACTGATTGCAATCTCCTCAAAAATATCTAGCTTACAATTCTGATATTACATTAAATTTAATACAGACTCTCTTATAATAGAGAAGAGAGCTACAGCTTTCTGAGGAGCCAGAGCTGGTGCCTAATTCTTGATGCCTGAAGTAGCTGTTAGCAAACCTTTTGCACCGTATACATATCCCATTGACATTTTTATTTGAAGATAAATAAAAAGTATCCTCAATTAAATAATTGAAGRGTCAGGAAAAAAATAGAAATACGCAATATGCACTACGTCAATGCACAAATTATGTAGTTAATGACAGTGCTAAAAACACAGAAGGAAGGAAATTATCCATCACGACAGTTACAACAGCACGACCCTTGCCCACAGGCTGCCCCAAGAAAAATCTTTCAACTGTGACAAGACCAGCAGCACTAGTGCCCCTGCTCYGCCGTGACACCCGCCGGTGGGAAAGCCCTGGCTCGCTCCCCTTGGGAAATGCACCACATTTACTGCATGTCAGTGTTAAATGATGTGGGGCGAGGAAACCAGCACAACCCCCTTCTCCCCAAGGCAGAAGCCCTGCGGGACCCAACCTCTGGCACGGCTGCTGCCGGCAGCTCCAGCTGCACAAYCTGCTGCTCCTGCACCTTCCTCCATCAATGAAAGGCTTGTGCTCCGGGTGAGGAGATCACAGCAAAGTCACCCTCACTTGGTCTACACKGCCTTAACCTCTACTTTCTTTAACAGACTCGGCCCTGCTAAGCACCTTCTGCTCACATAAYGCCACCCAGAAGACCATCAAGCACTTATCTATTGAAGATGTCCAAGGAGGGGCTCTGAAAATCAGGAACCTTCTGCACTCTGGGGAATGGATCTTTCATCTGAGTTAAAAATTAATGTGAAAGTCAAAACAACCTTGGGTAGAAAAGGCACATCCAGTTTTATGATTGCAGCTTATTTAGTAATTCTTACAGAAGAATGAGGATAAGAGCTCAAAGCTGCTACTCCTCTGGCTGTTGAGAGTCAGAATAAGAAGGTTGATTTTCCAGAAGGAAATGTCAATAGCGATAATTAGACTGAAGTGGATTCTTCAAATGCAGAATTATTCTCAAATTCAAAAGGGGAGCAGGGAGGAAGACCAGTAGGAAACCCTCTAACATAGACCTGAAATTACYACATGTCCTTCAAGAACTTTTATAACACAGCAAGGACCCAAAATTCCAATACTAACTCTCAAAACTCTCAGGCAAAAGTAAAATGAACTCTCCCTGTCTTTACGTGTAACTCATGATTTAAGAGTAATCAAATAAGGGCAGTCATAGCTGGAATTAAAGAAAAAGGTATAAAAAAGAGCAGAATAAAAGACAGTCTGTTACTTACAGGGGGCAGAATCCTAAAGCAATTTTCTCTGCTCCTTTTGATGAGGAGGAAGAGGATGGTCCCTCCTTTCTCCTTCTCCCTGAACAGGACTAAGGACCAAGAGCCACCCAGCAGCTACTGAGCTGTGGAGGCCACGCAGGGCCCAAGAGGGACAGAGCTACAGGTGTGAGGTGTCCCCTACAACACAGTCACGTCCCCACCACAGCCGGACGGCCAYCTGCACCCCCTCAAGCTTTTTCCTGAAGAAAGCTACTGAGACTGGTATCGCACAGAGTCCCCCATCTCAGCCACAGACAGGGGCTCAGCTAGTAAAAGGTTCAATAAAACCCGAGCACGTCCTGCTGAACGCGCGGGCAGCCCTGTGCGAAGCCCGTGGGCTCACAGCGTGGCCCAAGCCCAGGCAGGCGGCAGCCTCTGTTCCGTGATCACACGGTTATTGAATAAGCTGAACTACCTGTTGTAATCACTCAAGCAACTACGTGTTCTGGAATTGATTATTGGCACAGAAGCAGTATCTCCTGCTTTGCAAATAAATACTTAAGCTTTGCTCTGRTATTATTCTGCTCTGGAAAAGGAGACAATTATCCAGAAATATAATTCCACCCTACTGATAGCTTTTTAAATATCACTRTAATAGCAGCTTCAATAACAACAAAAAAATAACACAAACAAATAACATGGAAGTTACAAAGCATCTGAAATGCTGCCCTCACAGGCCATGGACCTGCTTTACCACCACCGCTGTCTAGATAGAGCACAYTGCCATGAGGGCAGCACAGTTATTTTAATTCTGTTGAATGACCAGTATGTGTATCTAGTCAGCTCTCCTGTGGGAACAGGTTATTTGTTTCCTTYTTTCTTGCCTTTCTGTAACGTCTTTTGCAGAGCTAATGTACTCAGCCATTGGTAAAATAAAAACTAAAGCAAAGTACCATGGAAACACTTCAAACAATTCAATCAAATTCACAACTGAGTATTTCCAAAGCACCGCTGGTTCCTCTTGGGGTTCCCACACATCAGTCCAAGTACTAATTAACCAAATGGTACCTAAGTACAGAACTCACATTTTATTTAGATATGTAAAGTCAGTACTATTCTTATGTAACACACTATAAATACATATATGTGTGTATATATAGATAAAATGCACACACGTCAGTGCCCAGTTCCGCTGGCAGTTTTCAAAAACATCTCACGCACTTAGCACAGCAGAACTGAGGGCCAATTTCAAGCTGTCAGAGGAATACAGCCTGGCCTGGGAAGTCTACTGGCATTAGAAAGGGCACCGTGAAATTAGAAATGTCCTTGGGGAGGTATCTCCCACTTCTGAAGGTGCTGTCGCATTTATAGCCATGTCCACCACTGAGAAATCCTGAAGTTATTGATCTGAGTAAATAAGAAAAGTTCTTTCTGAAAAATATGTATCTATGTATGTATGTACCTATACATATCTATCTATAATGGGAAGTTGGGAAAGAAAGAGCATGCTTCCTCATTAATAAAGGCTTTCAATTAGCTCTACGACTTGAACAAAATATAAACAGACTTTTCTGCACATTGTATTCTTAATCACTCCTATTTTTCCTATTACTTTTCTACCCATGGAGCCCACTCTTCACAGACATTTCTGATCATTCCCCTCTTCTCCTCCCTCTCAGGCATATTGCTTGCTGCCCTGATGCTTAAGCCCCTTGATTTTTGTTTGCAGCAATATTAATTTGAATAACGGAGGTCACTTTTTCCTTCAACATTTCCAAATCCACGTCTAGATTTCAGAGCGATTCAGCTCCAATTAAGGGTACATCAGTACACGATGCTGTAACAGTAGCATTTGGCTTTTATCGTTAATGAGGAGTCAAACCTATTCAAATACTTGCAGAAATTTCAAGGAGATAGGAGTATTTACTACAATTAAGAGGCAYCTATGTTAATTTTAACTATCTTGCTGAAATGCATCCTGTTTCATAAGGGCTACACCTTGCCCAAGTTGGGATGTTGAGTTCTGACACTTGTCTTCCTCATCTTCATTTCAGCTTTGCTACAAAGAGAAACATTAGAAAACCTCTGCCATCCTAGCTGTGTCATAGTGGCAAGAAGAACTGAAAATCTGACAGGAAACACTGAAAATGTCAATAAATAGAAATGCTGCATATATAGGCTGCTTTTGTAAACATCAGTTATCCAGTTCATCTTTTCCTGTATTTGAAATGTCCTGGAACACCATCTCAGAGGCTGAAATATTAATCTATACAGTGAAAAAAACCCTTTCCTCCTAATGACCATATTTTAATTATGAATATATTTTTAATAAATAAAAATTATATTTATTGCAGATAATCTTCAGTAATGGAGGTCTCTTGTTTTTCTACCTTTCAATACAAGATGCTTTTTTTTTTCTTGTAGTTAGCTATTTGCATTTGCAATCTATAAAGCAATTAGATTTGGAAGATAATTGGCTCTGCCCTGCCAGGCAACCTGCAGATGATTCTGCACAGAATGTTCTGTTTTCGTTTAAGATATGACCTGACTTTCAAACAGAATAGGAAGAGTTCAGCTGATTCTCACCGGAGTTTAATCAGGTCTCTGCTTTCTTCATATTTATATAGRCAGTGGTTATCTCTTAACACTTAGTACCTCCCAACTCGCATATTGAGCACTTCGTGCTGCAGAGAATCAAAGGACAGGACAGCTAAAAAAATTTCTTTCCACTGTGCACTTTTTAAAATTTAACTTAGCAAACATGTCTCCCATTGCTTTTCACGAGGCACATGTAGATGGGCAACTCAGGAGACCTGCTCCTTCTGCAAGAGACCAGTCACAGCTGGTTCACATCTGAGGCAGACGACAGTGCAGTTGGCAGCAGAGAAATCAGTCCCAACTCAAAACCACGGCAAATGCATGTTTACTGAGAGAAGGGATGCGCACCWAGGTGGGACCTGTCTCCAAGCTATTCCCTATAATACAGGTATTTATTAAGTAGTCATTCTGCAGTGGAAAGTCAATCGTTATATTGCCCTCCTTCCCTTAATTTCTACATTTTTTATTTCTGCGTATTTAAAAATTATTCCTGTGCTTCACTGAAAAGCCTTTTTTGCATAAACAAYAGGACAAGGTAGTCTGAAATGCAGTAAATGAAATTTAGGCCATTATATTTATCAGGAAAGCACTTACTTGACTGAACACCCAGGAACTCCGAGGTGAAAGATGCCACAGACATGAGCCCACAGGCGAGAGCATCTCTTGCACCCTGGGTTGTCTCGGACACATCCCCGCAGCGCAACGGCGAGACAGGCGCTGCCGGGTCCCCTTCACAGACCCCTACCAGTCTCGAGCTGCAGCACAGAGCGACAGCCCTATGGCGAGACGTGGACCACGCGCCCGAGCCAAGCCTGGGCAAGAGATCTCTGCAATGTGGAATCCACCAGCRACAAAAGCAGCACGTGCTGGAGAACCTCCTAGTGCTTCTTGGAAGTTGTCCTCATAAAGCAGGAAGTTTAAAATTCATTAGTTTGTTCCCTGACAAACTAATACAAACTAATTAGTTTGTATCTGCCTTTTAGCAGGGCAATTTCCATCTGAGTACCACCAAACGTCTCTTTCAAACATTAAAAGTTGTTTTTTACTGTATGAATAGCAGCACATCAACACTAGGGTCTGATGCCAAACAAGGGAGATGCAGCAGAACTATCTCCAATACCACCTGGCTAGAACATCTTTTAATTTTCTCAGTGTCCAAGGATAATAACAGTTCCTGCCACTCCCTTTATAGGTCATAGTATTTATGGCAATGATKTCTGAAGAGCTTTGTAAAAATAACAGCTCGAGTCAGCACTGTCTGCAGGACTGCAGTGCTCTGAAGCTCCCACGCTCACATGGGCAAGCAGGTTTCTTCACTAAGAAACAGGAAAGGGGGCATAAAAACGATCTCTACCATGTCTTGAACCAGCAAGATAATTCTGTACAAACCAGTGCCAGCCTTCTCTAACTTGTTTCACTGTACACATCCCCAAGCATCTCATTAAATACTGCACAGGGGAAATATCCATCTGCTTTATTATTATTATTATTATTATTGTCACAACACTGCACTATTTCACTTACAAACTTGCGTTCGGCTATTTCAAGTGTTGACCAGAATTCATTACTGCTGTCATGCAATACATATGCTCATTTAACCTACAGCTAGAGTGAGTGACTCCCCAAGTTCTGCAGGTGGTACACCTCATTTCTTGCCACAGAGTAGAAAACTTAACAGATCAAGTCAGCAGTTTTGCAACATTTGTATTAAATTACTGTCCCCGATGTTCTTCTAAGGAGATAAATGAAAAGGTTGACTATACAAGTATCACTACTTCATTCAAGAAGTAGGTCTTCAGAGGTCAGCTGGAGCCTGCTTATATTTTAACCTTTAATATTACAGAGATATTGACACAAGGGTGATGACAATCTCGCTCAAAAAGGCCGTACTTTTTAAAGCCTTCAGCAGTCAGTCTCACATTTACAGCTCTAAAGGACGCGKGCAAGCCTGACCATGCTGCAGGTCACACTCACAATCACACTTGGGTGACCCCAAGGCCTATTACCCTCCCTTGCAACCAGCTGCAGGTACAGAGGTAATTAATCCTCMCCTTGCCACACACAGTACATACACATGAAAAGACATGAAGGGCAGCACTTTCATCGACAGGAATGMGTCTCTCTCTTTACACAAACATTTGAATAGAGTAAATCCTATACTTCCTCTGATCAATATCTACAACGCAGGATCTTCCCTAAATAAATGAAGCACAAATTAAGGSAGGTGGGAAGACCAGAACCAACTGATCTAGTATTTGCAAAGAGAGATCAAGAACTCAAGATAAATACTTAAAAGTAGACAAGCCTTTAAATTAAAGCAACCGAAAGACCCATGACTTCTGTGAAGAACAAACACAAGAAATATTTCAACACAGAAAAGGCAAAGCTATAATGTAAAAGCAGCARTAGCAGATAATCTGATGAGGAGGATGCCCAGAAAAGACAAATGACACCATCAATGAAAAATGAAGTTTCAGGGAATTAATATTTAAACAGTTGTGTTTTAATTATTCCTGTTCTTGCTGTAATTTCAGCAATCTCAATTTAAGATTGAAAAATATAGAAGAAAGAATAGAAGAACACACAAAAAAGATTTGCTTCTACCTGTCACATACTATTCCATTTGATTATTAGTGCTTTGAAAAACCTTTGCCACGAAAAACATAAATCTTGGCTTACGTTCTGGTAGAGGCCCTGTAAATTCTACAAATCACGAGGAATGAGTTGTAGCTATCCACTGAAAAGAGGCCCTGCAAGTTTCACACACTTTCAGTATAAACGAAGATGAAAATTCATCTCTCAGCTGTGATTTGCTAGAAGGTTTCAGGCAAAACTTGACACAGGTGTGCTCAGAATAAGTGCACATCTAAATTCTGCCTCCTAGCAACAAGATACCATCTCAGTATCTGATTTAAAAGAGAAGTGATGAATCATACAAATCTTCATAAATAAGGAGATAGCAGTACACCCTCTTAGCATGGTGTAAATGTCATGAGAGGAGGAGATGGAAAGCAAGTATCACACAGCTCAGTCTCCACCATCTGCACAATTAATATATGTTCTAGCAACAAGAGAGTAGGAGGGAAAAGCATCATCGCTTACGACCGTATAGTCATTAGCCAAGATCCTAATCTTCATTAGGCAAATGAAATAAAACTCACCATAGTCTGAAGCTTTCACAGTGGATCCACAAATAGTGCTTTAAAAAGGGTCTCACTGGAGGTAGATGAAAGCTGTGCTTTTTCAAGGGGTAGTTTAGAAAGCAGAAGCAAGACATGAAAATAAAATGATAATCTAATGCTGACAGATCTAAAACTACCCATGTCCCCACCACCACTCCTGCCACAACTCAAGTAGATTATATATAAAGTTTAAAAAAAAGCACGTGCAAATTTTAGAGAAAAATGATGACTCGAAAGATAAACAAGGTCTATAATCGAATGAAAACTTGACCCCAAAAATCCAACTGACATTCCAAAAGATTTAGAGATTGTACAGACTTTACATTAGAAAATTGCTGGTCACTAAGCTGGCACGAGCACATCGTGGTGATGCAGAACACTAAAGGGTGTTAAGCAAAACCAGGAGAGGAGAGGATAATGCATCTTTGGGGCAAATGAGGAAGCAGGATCACTTGGTCAGGACTTGGAAAATACTTTATCCAACACAAACTGGGAGGAGGATGGACAGATGCTCCAGCTGCTGCTCTGTTGCCTGCCCAAGATCCACGTTTACCTGGCGGTTTATTTTCAGTACGAATCAGAATTAAAAACAGAGTACAGGTAGTACACACACGGCAAAAGGGACGGGACCACCCTGTTTTGGTTCCTTTTTTGACAACGTTGCTCTTCTGTGCTCATGCCTAGAGGCCCTTGTTTACCTAATTGGAAGCACTACCATATTTTTAGCTGGCAAATAGCTTCCCTAAGACCTCTTGGTGGAAGGACAAAGCCAGATCAGAGCTGATGCCCTGATCTGCATAGCACGTTCACTCTCTCAGGAGAGGGAGCAAAAGATGATTTGTTACACTAGGTCTGAACTGCTATTTGTATTAAAAAAAACTAGCCACTTTCAACAGCAAATTTTCCAGGGTCGCTTATTAATGAGGTGCGAGAGACCTGCTCAATATTAAGTAACTGCAGTAATAAAACTTATTGCTTGTTCATTCCCAGCAAGACTGATAAACACAAAATAGAGCATTTCCTGATTATTTCTCTCAAAATAGGGTTTAAAAATCTGAAAATATTAGGCAGTCTGAAAATCTGAAAGGTAAAGAGACAGACATTCTACAATTTGGATTTTTTTTTTTTTATTTTTTTTTTTTTTTGGTGCAAACAGAAGAGAAGCGAGCCAGATTTCCACCCCACTTCACAGACTTCAGAGATGTCGGTAACAGAACAGAGCAGTGGCATTCTCAACTACTTCAGAGTTTATCACACTCTCCATCAGCAGGAGAGTTAACATTAGAGAAGATGTAATATAAAAACAAGGGAAGCTAAAGTTAAACGCTATTTTCTTCCACTTCTTGTACTGGCAAGTATAACTAAAAAGAGGGAGGTAAAAATAAGAAAAAAACACTTTATCAATGTTTTCTGTCTTTCACAACGTTCAGTCATACCATTCCCTCCTGTATCGATGCTGTATAGTATTTCAACAGAACTTTTATCTCGCACCTATTCATCATGTGTGTTTTCTAATTCTTACACTGACGTAGTATCTATGCCCTTTTCCTGAGCAACTTTCTAATCAGGCTCTCTAACAACAGCGAATACTGAAGCTAATATATTTACTCTTCAGAAAGATTTACAGGCATTAAGCAAATATTACTCTCCATGGSCTCTTTTTATCTTCAATTCTGTGCAATAATATTCCCACAGCTACCATTCTCTTTGCTTTCCATCAGTCTCACCATTACTTCCATGGCCAGGACACAAGATATTTTCCCAGATATCCCATCAGTTACAAGTTTGTACTTAAATTAAAACTGTATTGAAATAAAATGAACAAATGAAGTTTAAATAAAATTAAATGAGGTGAAACAGACAAAACGTGACCAGATAAGACAAATGAAATAAGAATCTCTCTTCTTCAATATGTCTTCAATACTCACAGAAACAAAATACAAAAGCCAAAGGGAAAATATGGAAAACAGGCATGCTATCTGGCACTGAGACATTCCCACACAGTCTGCAGGCTGCTTTGAAATCATGTCGAGAATTTGACATTACGTGAAAAAAAAAAACACCACACTTAAATGTCTTGTAAATATAGGGTCTGTACACTCCAAGTGGGGAGAAAATACAAAGCAGAAGATAGGAATCCTGACCTGAACAGAAATTGCTAAGCCCTGCAAGTGAGGCCACAGGTATGTCCCCACACAACAGCATTCCCTCAGGGGAAGGTTTCTCCCTAATCCTGGAATTAAACAAAAAAAGAAGAAAAACGACTCTCAAGTAGTGGGATTTATATCCCTTCCAATGTGTACCTCACACTTGAGCACTCGGATTGCTATGGCAATCGGCAGAGCTGCTTCTGGCTAGCTCAATGTGTTCTTTTAAACATCAAAAAGCTTTAGCTGCAGGTACATTGAATCTTGCAGAGAGGATACCTGGAAGGGACTTCAGGCCCAGGTTTTAGGTTTAATATATCTGTGTTATTAAAGAAAAAAAACCTCTAAAATTAAGATCACTTTCCTGGCCATCTGTAGAAAATATCCTTCAGTCTTAATGATATGCAAATAATTTCCCTGAAATGCTATATCTTCTCCATGACAAAAATATCTTCTTGAATCAGAAGCTGAACACAAAAAGCTACAAAAAATAACTGACCTTGACAAAACCTCCTTGTTTCAGGGAGGACATTTTCCAATCCTGCGTGCATACATATAACAAGCAGCAGCTCTACAAGTTTTTCTGCTTACCTGCTTCAGCTCCACAACATATATTGTTAAACACATACAAGGGTTGTATGAAATTAAAATGAATAATGGCATTTCCTTCTTACAGCTATTGCATTACCTTTTAAAAAAAGCAACAGCAACAATACTCACCTCTTCTCTAAATCATGACAGCGAAATGCCATATATGACATTTCTGCAGTAATATTAACACTAAGAATAAAGAAAAATTAAAAACATTTCAGGAAAACCATAGCAGAATATCTGGGCACTAGAATTTACCTTAGCTTGTAGACACAGTCCACCAACAAATGTTTATAGCTGCATGGTGCTACTGATATTAGCTAAGAACTAAATGTAGTGGCCGTAAAGTAATTAGGAAATATATTTCTAATGTAAATAACAAAGAGAAGAACAGATGCTTGACTTTGTACATGTCTTCTAACCTTTGTCTTGTTTAATATCTTGTGCATTGATTGACATTTCTGCTTTTTACATAAAGAATTAGATGCATAAATTGTATCTTCAGTTGAGATAAGGATAAGATGAAAAACAGATTATAATCTCAATGAAAGGATAAAGCTTATCAGCAAAGCTATAAATCATTTATATTCTAAGCTGACCACACGAAAACATACTGTGTTCATCTGAATCACAGATTTCTGGAGTTTTTTGTTCAAGTGGCTTTCATAGCTTGAGATGTGTCACACTTTGGCAGAAATGTTTACTAGGTAGATTGTGACAAATCTTATGTCCACAATCAATTAAAGTTACATTGTTCTTCCACATGAAATACAACTCAATTTACAGAACAATCTGTATCAATGTAAGCATATAGAAAAGTGTTGGAGTGTTTCTTTCTATGCAATATCATCTATACTGCCTGATTATGTAAGATATTTGGCTACCATATATTTAAAAGCAAAATAAGTGTTTTAGAGAAAAAAACGGGCCATGCAGAAAGACTAATTATTATTAGCAGTGGTCTCTCCTTACACATACAAGCCCACTGAAACATTTTTGAGATTACAAAATGTTCATAATGCTTCTTGATTAACACTTGATTTCCTCTCTTGAATTGAATAGGAAATAAATTTAAATTAAGTACAGCCTTAGAAGACCCCTACAATTTACCACTTAGGTCACAAGGCCTATTTTTTAATTAACCTTTCTAATGAGGGATTTATTTTGGTATAAGTAGACTATCTGCAGGTTTATTGTGACCTGGAATATCTTAGTTTAGCACATCTACCTTGGATCTTTCATATGAAATACCTTTTCTGATTAAATAGCTCACTATATTAAACCTTAAGCCTTTTTTTTTTTAACCTTTAATGTTTGCAAAGAAAGTTTAGGCCATTAACTTTAAGCTCACATTTTAGCACGTGAACAACAATAAGTGAAACATACAGGCAAGAGTGACCTAGAAGGCAATTTTATTAAGACCATTTCAGATGGGATATTTTTCTTTCCTCTCTCCTACTGTATACAGAAAGCAACAATAATATTTCCTAAATGGAAAGAAATTAGCTCAGCTCAATTAAGTTGTCCTAGGGATTATGGATTGCTAATGTGTCTCAGGACAGTAAATCTAAGTGTACTTCTACTTGAGCAAATGAAGTTTGGAAACTTTTACTGTGCTACACAGTCAAGGCAGCCCCGCTGCCCTGTCCTCTGAGCCTGTACTCGCACCCATGTCCTGCTGCATTCCCACCAGGAATAACAGTGGCATGACACAATCACAGGCAGCAGATGACCAAAATGAGAATGAATCTAGGGATGAAAGATGATACAGCCAAAAACACCTCTTTTTTCACCTGTTTCAATATTTCTGATATTTATCCGGAGACCTCTAAATGGAGGTAGGGTCAGGACTGACAGACGTTACACACTGCAGTGAGACAGACAAGTTGGGTCTGAGAAAACAGGCCTGAGCCAAGCCTGGAGAGTAAGAGCCTGAAGGCTCCGATCCTACGTGTATCACAGTAGCCCCGGTGAATGCAAATGATACAGACCCCAAAAGAATTTCCTCAATAGCTACTCAGTCCTTGTTTTTCCCATTCTGACACAGAAGAGAATCCATCATGACATTATTCAATACACAGAATAAACCTTCCATATGCAATTTAAATAGGTCAAGTGCTGACATGCAACATCTTCTAGGGAGGGCAAAATAAAACCACTTTCTCCTAGCAGTGGTCCTGAGGAGACCAATTTTTCTGAAGGGAGACAAATTTTAGCTGTATAATTCACAGTGGCTTTACAGACCTATGCAGGACTTGGAGAAAAGTACAATGCTTTCTGCAAAATTTTGTCTATTTAAAAGTTCACAACTTACACTTTTTGAGAAACAATAATGAAGCAAATATTTTTAAATGACAGCATTTTAAAAYATAGTTTCATAACAGAAACTCGTGTAAGTAAATGAAAAGTTTGAAGCTATAACTTTTTGGTGATGTTTGTAAATTGACATTCTCTGCCAATATTAATCATTCAACAGAAACCAAAACTCATTGAAAGATATCATGTATGTTCTATACTATCTAGTAAACATGTATACACTCTATATTCTGCATTTTTTTTTTAAGGCTGTTCTCAGCAGTGATGGTTCATCACTACAAAAGCATTACGACTTCTCACCAAGAAGTGCTGAATACGGATTTACCGTTCGCAAGCGGGGATAATTTTGGGATCCGAACATTTGCTCTTGGCTGGCAGTTGCCCAGCGCCGGGCGGCACCGYGGCGCAGGGATTGGCAGGGCAGCGAGTACGAGCCCCTTGGTCGCAGACAGCAGCTTTGCAGGGACGGGTCTCGGCGCCAGCTCACCGAGGGAGCCGCTCCGGTTCGCTCCGTTGCGGCTTTAGGAGCGCATCCGCACGGAGCCCCGGCCTCCTGGCTGGGTCRTGCAGGCTCCTTCTGGCCCCGAGTTATTTTGCCCATCTGTTCATGCAGATGGCACTCCAGAGAATGTAAAAGAACATTTTTTCTGAAGTTTTTCTGTATCTCTCCCTTTAAATTGCACCTTTCTAGACTAGAAAAAAACCTGTGTGCCAGAAATGACAATTTAGAAGGAAAAAAGCATTAAAGAAGAGCACTCTTTTCTTGTCCTCATCATTTACAGGAGAAGTATTCACTGAATGGCTAATTCCAAACCCCACGCTGCAGCCTATAGATCTGTGGTTAGCATGGCTTAAAAGCACTGCTCTGCAGATATTCACTTATATTCTGTAATTTCTCCAGACTTGAGGAAATGCCAAAGAAAAAGAGACTCTTTTGCAACTTATCCTGTGGTTTCTCTCCTTCTAAGCAGACCTGAATGCAATGCCAGGAAATGCTCTCCTGGAGTCCTTTGCACACTGAGGGACAACTGAAATTTAAATTATGCAGAGRACTAAAGGGATAGAAAACAGTTTCAAGTTATGAGGTAACAAGTTAGGTTTCTCATTTTCCAGAAAATGCTTTACCGTATTGAAAAAATATGTAGGAAACAAGATAAAAGAGTAGATAAACAATCAGTGCTTCTCTTTTCAAAAAAAAGACTTTTTTTGAAAAAAGTAAAACTACATATTTAATTGGAATGAAAAATATTTCCAAATTTTATCATCTCCAAGTAAAACACGCGGTGCATGTTTTGCAAAATAAACTTTTTAAAACTTTTGTTAAGCAAAATATGCATTTTGCTTAAGAAACAGCATCCAGTAACCTCACCTCCTAATGCTCACAAAAACRTAGAACAGCCTCATCCACGCCATCTAAAGAACAGCTAGGAGTCACTGCCTAATTGTGACCCACCGAGATGGGACATTAAAGAAGTTTTCTTAATTCCAAACTCCTTGGTTTTTTTTTTTTTTTTTTTCCTTTACACATACTCATCTTAAAGCTTCAGTCATACGGCTCTGACTCTAAGCCAACTAACCCATACATATAATTTTTGTTTGCAAACTGCATGTTTATTTATACAAATATGCAGCCACATTAGACAGACCCTTAATATCCATCTCATTAGTTCAGAGCATTCTGCAATAAGAGTTTACATGTATCCTTCCTACAGGAAAATTTCTATCGTCAGGATCAAGTACCAGCTAAAATGATATGACAAAAGGACATCACAAGGAGAAGACTAGATAGATTTGTTGCTTTAGTTCTAAATAATGCTAATATTTAAATTCTGATTCAAGTTTGTGTGTTTGATGACCTCTGTTTTTGGAATAAGTTTACATAAAGAAACCGTAGAGCAGCTTAATCTATTATATAGTTCTATAGCTGTAGGAGTTGTTCTTGCTAATATAGAGTACATGTCATAGCTTYTCTGTTAGGCAATAAAACTTAGATTTTTTTTGCACTTCGTTGCAATGTAATAATCTTGGGTAATAGGATCATTAGTGGAAGAGATTCCTATGACTTAAAGCTTCTCCCTTATTAAGCTTAATTAAATTAATTATTCACATACTAATGATTTAGCAGTGCTTCATATAAAATAAGAGACCTTCTAGAATATTTATCCCATGCTTCGACTCTAATAAAGGAACTGAGGCAGAAAAATGTCTTGTTTTCTTTCAGATAGGGAAAGTATCCAAAATCCAGCCACATCCCATCCTGCAGCAGATTGAGGTGTTTTGCAATAATACTGTGCCAAATCCTACAGCAAAATGTATCTTTAATCTACAAGTCCCTAATTGAACAAGATATTTATGACAACCAGTGATACTCTCTATTCCAAAACCACATCTCTCCTAAAATGAGCCAATTTTTGGAATACGCTTTTACACAGGAAGAGTAGAACAGTGTAATCGTAACAAGAATGGCACAGATTTGTATCTATAAAACAGCTTTCCCAAGGTGCCTATGAACACTGGCATTTTATAACTCTTCATAACAATGTCTGGCACCTATGTAGTGTTTTATGGGATCAAAGCGCTTTACAAACTAATTAATTAATCTTCACAGCACTCCTGCGAGAAGGCAGGTTTTACTATTCCCATTTAATATATGGAACAATTGGGGCAGATGAGTTGTATGATTTGTTTCATGTCACAAAACAAGTCAGGGGCTTTGCCTTGTCCATCATTAGAAGTAACAGCAGTTGTTCTGCAGGGAATTCTTCACRACCTTCCATGGACCTATACCCATGAGTAAGGAATATAGAATCCAGCACATGTAACCATACAAGGGGAGTCAATACCTTGTGTAGTTAACCTTAAAATTAGGTTTTTCCTTTCCTTACACTCTGGATATAATTCAATGGGCAAAACAGCATGGCTGTGTGCTTGGTCTCGTGCTAGCTTTCCCAAGSAGCATGAGATGGCAGCGCTGCCTCCTCCTCAGCACGCCGGGGGAACTGTTAGTGCACATGCGGCTGGTACTCACAGTTCTGCGTAAAGGTTATTAGGGAGTTCCAAGTTTTAGTCTTCACAGCAGATGCACAGCTTCACTGGGGACTGAGACTACACTTTATTATACTTGCAATTATTTCTGTTTTCACAAGTTTCCTGCTTTAAACACCTGTACACAAGATTTAATGGTTCTTATGAATGCATATGTATATCCTAACACCTTCTATAATTTGGACACAGCAATGCAATTTACCTCAAGGTGTCTCATGCAAATCTAAATAAAACCATGCCAGACTGTGAATTAACTTCAGCAAGTGCTGGCAACTGATAGATCTGTAACTGCACCTACAAGCACAAGCTTTAGCACAAAAAAATTACCACACCTAAGTCCCTGTTAACTTAACAGGAATGCTTGCTCACTGTCCTGAGATTCTCAGGTTCGAACAATTCTCAAACATAGCACATTTCATATGCTCTTTGCAATACTTTGTTTGCCTGTACTGTCATTATCAAAAGCTTCCTGTCTTTATGCAAGACACACAGAAGGACAAGAAGTGATATCCAAAGCTCAGATAACTACTGTGTGTAGCTGAGGATGAAACAAAACCTTTAGATAGCTATTGTACCCTTTATTTGCTGCATAGTCTCTGCATTCCAAAAAATACCTACAACCTAAATTTTTGCCACTATATTGGTTCAGCGCAGTGATTTTTTGCCCTCAAATTGCTGTTACACATTTACTGGTGTCATGTCATGAAAAGTCAGTGAAAAGACACTTGCAGTATCCTCATGAAGATACACGTGATGTTTGTGAAAGCTTACMAAGCGCAACACTAATCCGAGACACGGCTCGGGAGGCAGGGTGGCACAGTGACACTAGAGTGACAATGCAGGGTCTCACAGGAGTATTTCTTACATTTCCTCATTATGTTTACTCTCAGAGAGTTTATTTCCCATCTTTTCCCTGAGCCTAGAAAAGCCTCCAGCAGGACTGGAGGGCTGCACGGCTCAGGGCTGCAGCAGGAGGAGTCAAGGGGAGTGCCAACCCACCGCCCACTCACCAAGCTCAGGGACACAGCCCGCAAAGCAACCTCCTGTCCCCGGCCCAGAGCTCGTGGGGGTATTTGAAGGGGGTGCACAACCTGAGGGCATCATCTTAACTCCAGACAGTGCAAAAACCTATGGGGTACTGAGTTTCTAACAGAAAAGTTATCTTCATATTTTACCAAAAAAGGAACGCAATTAGGAAAGGAAAACTGTAAAAAACAGGAAAAAAAGATATGACAATTAATTGAGGAATGTCTGGCATGAGCAATTCACCTCTCAGTTTCTATTGTCCTCTGAAAACTAAAGGCATTCAGAAACAGATTGCACTTTTATACTGTCCATCACATTTTGAAGATAATAAGCTGTATCTGAGAAGCTAGATTGCTGAACAAGTCTGTTAATAAAATGAGACTGCCTAAGGCTATTTCAACGGAGTATAGTGTAGGAGAGCCTGTTTTATTTGCAGCAGTGTGAATATCTGAACAGCCCAAAGCGCAAGCGAGCAGGCGGCGCAAGGCACAGCTGGGGCAATACAAAACCAGAGCCTCTAGGACTATTTGGAACTCCCATGACTCAATGCTCTTAGCAAGAAATAGAGAGAGGACAAAGCAAGACTCTCATGCACATAATTCTATAGCAGCTCTAAAAACCCGATAAAGCTTGACTACATTATATTTGTCAAAAAGAAATTATTGTTGGTTGGCTTGGAAGCTTACAGTTGGCAACTTATTAAATAAGTCTTTGCAAATAAAACCGTTGGCCTTTCAAATGGAACAAGCCTTTTGTTTCTGACAAAACTACTCTGATCTGCTTCAATTTGTCTTTATTTTGGGGAAAAAGAATGGAAGTATCACCATCTTTGGGGTATATTGCCTTTTCCAGGAAAAATACAACAGAAATTTTAGTTGCTAAACGCCTGTCTTGTCTGCTGTAGGAACATAGAAATACAAGACTTTTCGACCTACAATAATTAGAGTCCTCTCTGAACAGCTTCCCGTCTCTGCATCCATGCGTGAGGATGGCCACAATCCTCAGATATACGCAAAAGAAAAGTCTCTAGCCAAAAGGATAACAGTGCAAAAATAACATGTTCGTCTCCAGCCACTTCTTCAATCATATTCAACCTTAGTGTACACCTCAATTCCTCCTTATCCTCACATATAAAACTCACCAAAGAGGGCAGTAGTGTTAAAAGCACCCTATGATGCAGACACACAAGAAGTGCCAGTACAAAGTGGTTGACAACCCGATCATCAATTTTTCCCATTCAGCCCTGAAACACATGTGAAAATCCACTAGCTCCACAGGCTGCAAAATCAGGGAAGCGACTGTTGCCCTCAGCTGCAGGGAACAGGCCACAGCATGGCACAATTTTTTAAATAATTGCAAATGTATTTCAAGATAAATTTAATGTCAGATGTCAAGGGAAAAACATATATATTTAGGAAACCAAAACCCCTATCTATTTAAATCCTTATCAAAATCTTAATCCTAATATCTACCATACCAGATATTCCTTTTTTTTTTATTATATAAACCTGATATTTTAATGTAGGGAAATTTAGRTAAAGCCATTTCTTTTCAGGACTTTTTCATGTTCTGGTTGCAAGTCTTGTTTAAATTTTGCTCAACCTATATAAAACTGTTTGTTAATTTTCCTAGATGTGAATTTTCCATCTCAAATTCTACCACACTACTCTCAACTCTATACAACATCCCATCCAAGTCATTAACATCCTACTGAAAATCAACTTATGTATGAAGAGATAATTTGCACTGTGATGACTCTTAACTTACGCCTGTTTATGTTTTTTTTTTCATTTTGCTGATTTAAGTGCATCACCTATTAAACATCCTGGTCTTGAACAATTTTCTTGTGGATGGAAAATAAAACTTTCTTTTAACTAGGAAAATAAGTCAAATCATATTTGCAAATACCATACTGTAACCTGTAAAGAAAAAATAAAATCACTTTACTTTCTTTTCCCATCCCTCTAAAGGCAAATAACTGGTGAGTAGCTCTCAGAAATAAGTCTCTCAAACTAAAAATAACTTCTAGGTCACCTTCTGCACAAACAACTGGTCCAAACTGAGTCACACCCCTGCCTGATGACCTGCAGCAATGAACAGGACGGGCTATGAAGATGTACCTATGGTATGYTACGAGGTATTTTTGTGTCTTTCTTTTCTTTCAGTGCCAAGATAAGCCAGCTGCCTACAGAACTGCCTCCTGATCCTTCCCAAATTTTACCTTACCAACACTAAATCCAGTGGGACCCGACACGCATCTGTTCACATCCTGCATATGGGAAAACATACGCAGGATGAGAGGGAAACAACTATAAACACGATCAAAAGAGCATCATTTGCAATTTCCAAAACGGAAATTCAACTATAAAGAATGGGACAACTGCATTTACACATTTTAAATTAGGACTATTTGGCTAATATAAAATCTATTGCAGCTCCATRCATATGCTTATGACAATGCAGGACAATGAACTTTAAGTCACAGAAGCACGTGTTTGTGTGTATTTCTAAATATATAAAACATGTACACAGATGCATACATTTGTAGGGACAAGCAAGAGAAAAGGAATGGAAGACTGATATTTAAAGGAATCTCCATTTATGCGCATATATAGTAAAGTAAGAACACGATCTTGCAAGTATGAAATCAAATAAAATAATGTTACAAGAACAGTGATTTTTCCAAAGAGTAGCAATATACAATTTCTTGAGATGTGACAAATTATGTTCAGCCAATATTAAATATATCATCACTACAAGCACTTTAATCACATTAACTTGGAATTAATTTACCTGAAATAGCTGTTTAAGGGATATAAAATTKTAACCTTAATATTAGAATCATAGCATTGATTGCCACATGGCTCAGTGAAGGCAAAGAATATGGCTCACAGCTTAATTCTATTGTGTTCCWAGTATGCAAATTTGCAGGACCCATCAACCAGCGCTTCAAAGACCTATTTTAGCCAGTAAGGCCTTTCCCAATCATATTTAAATGAGCCCAAAGAAGAGGAAAAATTTTCTGCATTTTATCATACAAATCTACCTGTGATCATGAATAAGCAGAGTCTATATGAAAGGGGGGTGG
>PTEX01000092.1:2477140-2527228 GCA_003342815.1 Eudromia elegans
TGTGTGTGTGTGTTGTTTTTCGGGGTTTTTTTTAAGAGCAGTAATCCAGCTACAGGAAAACTATTCTGATGCTCAAGTTTGTCTCTTGATGTTAGTCATCTCCTCAGCAGTCCTCCTTGGAGACTAACTATATTCCAGGTGCACAAGGAGACAGAAGTCTCAGGAAATGGGAGAACTACATGTATTCTCCCACTGTAAGTTATGAGAGTGCAGTTTTGCAACACTTTCTTACCTTAACAGAACATTCTGTGTGTGTATATACATACATACACACACACATATATAAAAGCCACACGCATAGACAAGTGCAATCAAGATTATTCCAACTTACTTTTCCAAATAACTAAGATCAAAAAAATGGTTTATCCAAACCCACTACTTTAAAAAAAGTCTTTTTTTTTTATTTTTCTTCTAACCTGAAAATGTCAGAAAAGCTACAAAAAAAAMCCCTTAAAACTCCTTAACTTTTTAGTCTTGAATAAAAAAAGCTTTTTTCTCCAATACTTAGGAAATCTCTGTATGTGTACAGAAATCTCTAGCACATTGATACATACAGTTGACTTCTTATACAGRTTTGCATATGAAGACCTATTTTCCACATCTGTTCCTTAAATATAGTTTTTCTCCCCCGAGTAGTGTGTCACCTCAAGGACTTTCCGCACAGGTTTTAGTGCAGCACAAAGGTAAAAGATAACCATTTTAATTGTTTAACTGACATCCCCTTTCCTGATGTAGGAATAATCATCATTTCATTGCTACAGCTGATAATTGCTTCCCATGCTTAGGGCTACTTACTCATTCTTGCTGTAAAGCAGACACTGGGGCTCTTGGATGGATGAAACCTGGACCCTTTTTTGCTGCACCCTCATCTCATCAGGTTCCTGTTCTGGCTATAGAGAGACAAGACCAGACCACTGCCTCCCTGCAAAGCACCCCTGCTCTCCTCCTCAATAATGCAGTCGCTCCAGCACCAGCCCTATCACAGCCGCCTTGCCTCTGCAATAGGTAGGGGAAGATATGGGGTGACAGTCATCTTGATAGCCCTCACTCTAGAATCCATAGGGGAGTAAAAGCTAGATCCACGCCCTTCAGTCAGCTTCTATCAGTTCACAGGGCAAAGACAGCACCCAAAAGGTAGCAAGCAGAATGTTAGGAACGGAAGAACCTATCATCACAAATACATCAACCAAAAATCTTAGATTGCTAGATATGCAAGGAAGCCACTTCCCCATTCAAAACCCTTGAACCAGAAAAAAATAATGCTTCTAACACCTTTAATTTGGGCTGTACTTAAGTTCTAAAATTGGAATAARTAGTAGAATTATTCCAGAAGTATTTTGGATGACATTGTGTTTGTCATTTTCTAAATATTTATTTCATGAAAGAAAAAGTACTAGCAGCACTTCATCTAAACATATAAAAGAGCTTCAAGTTAAAAAAAAAAATATCTTTTCCTTTATGACACAATAAAAAAAAAACCTGTTTATTATATGCTCAATAAAAAAAAAGACTAACTCTGCCTAACCATAGCACTCAAGGCACCTAAGTTCATTTTCCAAGTGGTCCAGGGGTCCTGCTGTTCATCAGATCAGAGGCAGTGGGACCTGGCTCTGGCCTCAGTCTGGAGCCTCCAGGCATGAGAAAAGATTTTTCCGTCTGAGGGCTGGAAGCTTCTACTGTCCTAGAAAAGGCACCTCCTGGCATATGCAAGGGGCTAAGCTTTGTCATCCCAGAGATTTTCAGGTCAGTACATGACAATTAAGTAGAACATCAAAAACATAAAAACCATTTCATACTAAAATATTTGAAGGTTACTTTGATTTGACCATTGATCTAAGCAGTCATAGTAAAGATGAGATTTCTAGAGTATATTTKTAAGTTGAATATCGAGAAGCGTATACAATAAGAAACTGAAAGCATCCAACATTTTCAGGACTAATTAGTAACAGATTGCCAGAATTAGATGTGAACACCACAGCGCATGTTTGGTCAAGTGACAGCACTAAACAAGCACACATCAGTCTCCTTCAGATCAGAGSAGAAAGCAGCCAAGTTAAACTGCATGCTCCTTCACAGAGAGTAGGAAAAAAGAACATCGAAAATGAAAATATATATATATATATGGTCTAAGTAGCAGGATTCTCTAAAAGCATTATTGAATATTTTGCTCTTTATGAAAATATCAGATGTTCTAAGTTAGAGCACTTTTTCTTCCATTTCTTTCTTAGCTGATGCTTTTTTTTTCCTAACCTACTCATACCATATACCATATTAACCCATCTTTTGTCAGAATGCTGTTAAAGCACCTTTCACAGCTCTCAGGCTTTCTAAGGTGAAGTTCCTCTGTTCATTTCTCCAGTCACTAAAAACAAGCSTATTTTACCACATCTCCACCTGTGGTCATACATTATGTCATTAGGCTGAACAAAATATTTAAAGTTAAATCTCTTCTTAGTTAAGAAGTGGAAATCAATTTATTTTTTAATCAGCATATCCTACAAAACGATTTGAGGTTCAATGAAAAATTTATAAAAAATAGCCCTTAAATAAACCATCAGTTCAGCTGTCATACRGGTTTTCCTTCTCTCCGCCTCCTCTAATCCTCACTAAATATTTCTTATTTGCAGTCCTTTAAGAAAGCAGTTCTAAAAATTACTTTTAATCCAGAGTGTATTTTWAAAAGTATTTATAGCCTTATCTGTTCTTAAAACAAATAACTTGGTACTAAAAATGGAAATTTATCTCCAAAATCTATACAAAAAGTCTTTATCKGTTCTTGAAATTGTTTCTGGCATATCATCAGTTAGGATAAATAGCAATASAAGGAAAATAAAGCAAAGAAGAGGTTTCAGCTGAAGCCTCGGTTGAAAGACTGAAGAAAAGCAAACAAACMAACMAACCCAAAAAACACCAACAGAAGAGTTAGAAACGTTTCACACTGACCTGAGTCCATAGAGGACTGTCCCATCCGGATGCAAACGGATCATTCTGTTCTTCACAGTGACGCCGTGTACAAATGACTTCTTGTCATTCAGAAAATAGGTATCGGGAACCCAGAGCTGATCTGCTACTCTGTTGTCCAGAGTAAGGTTTAGAGGTATTACATTATAYGACAGCCTCTTGTCTCTCCACGCTTGCTGAAAGTACATTGTCAAGGTATAGTCCTGTGATTACAAAACACAAACAAAATTTTGCATTGAAATAGACAGTATATATGCACAAGAGAAAAGCAAAACCRTACTTACCCATTCTTAGACTGTTCGCAAAGGCAAACATTTCTGTCCAAAACCCTTCCCTCCTCCCTCTCGTACCTACATGCTCAACTTGCCTATATTCAGTAACACAGAGGAAAATATCAACCAGTTGGAGTATTGATATTTCGTAAATGGCTYGAGTGTTCTCATTTTCTTATTTACAAACTAAGATAGACAAATATGGATGTTTAACTGTCTGGAATTACTACAGTACTTAGTAAACCTGTAAGGTTTTTGTTTTTTTTTTTTTTACATGGCTTTTCTCCTGTATTTAATAGTGTTTTATGTGGCAAGTGACAGTTCTGGATCAGGCCTGATGCCTTATAAATTGCAGCTACCCATTCAAACACTTCTCTAAATGAGAATCTCTGAGGAGTCTGTTAACTTTCCCCTGGGCACCGAAACCAGTGGGAAGTCTCCTAGGTTTCTGTGCTACAGAGTCTTAGTCTTATGCTTAATTTTACAGATGAGGTAACTCTAGTTACTTCAATAGGACAATTTAGAGTGCCCAATTAACCATCTGAGTAGATAGCTGCAGTATCAGGAGACTGCAGGCTTTCTGTGTGTTGATGCAGGCCCGTAACGAACAATACTTTGGAGATGTTTCAATCAGAACATCTCAAAAGCATCCTCCTACACATGAAGAAAGCCCCGTTATACATATAGTCTTGTACTTCATTGCTGTCCTGGAGTATTTACTTCAGGACCAGGCCCCGAGTCACATATTGCCACTAAGAAAATGCATTAGCCTTCTTTACAGTAACATATCACAGCATAAATCATAGCAATTGGTTGCCACCAGATGAGCCATAGCAATTGCTCCACTACCGTCTTGAGAAACTGCCTTTCATTCCTGAAGTATAATCTGCACACACCAATACACAGCACATATGCAGAACTAAATTACAGGAAGAAAAATAAACCTGTGTGGCCTAGGGCCTAAAAAAACAATTACACAAATTTGGAGCTCTGGTACAGCTGAAAGAAAAGCCAAGTCACTGTGCTGGAGCTTGGAGTCAACACAGGGTGCTCCGGGAAGAGGCTTGCTCTTCCAGGCAAAAGCATTTGTCATCAAATGGCCCTAGTTTTCACACGCCACTGCAGTTTCTGATTTATTCCTCAAAAGAGCAATTTTTAGAAAGATCACACTGCTCTTTCAAAGTGTTCATTTTTAAAAGATGTTCCAAGATAACRAAACGTAAGTTATTAGCTGCAAATGAAGGAAAACCTATTACTCAAGCTATAACTCATCCCTTAGCAAAAAAGGATCCTTCYGTTTTCAAAATCCCAGATGAAATGGGAGTTCAAAAAGACAACACAGAGTTACCAGTGTTCCCAAAGCAATCCCAAGGTGCTTTACCCTTAGAGTCTGAGAACCCACCTACCTAAAGGCAATACTGCAAAGAATATAAGGCTCCAAAACTTGCACTGAACATGGGAATTTCTCTCTATTTTAACAGCAGCCATCAAAGTAAAGAGAGGCAGCTCTCTCCTCTCTTTAGGAAGTTGGCACCCAAAGGGCTGTGAAGAAAGGGAGGAACGAAGCAGCTCATAAAGGACGATGACGCGTGGTGAGACGGAGTCGCCAGCCCGCTCAGTTCCCCATGTGAGGCTGTTAGGGACCTTGAGGACACTCAGAGAGGCAGCAGATCCAGTCCAGCCACAGGGCCCAGCACAAGGCAGCAACCACAACCGTCCGAACGTCACCAAGCCAAACTCACAGCGTCCTGTGCCCGTGCTCACAGCTACCCAGGCAGGAACGACAGATGCCCACGCTATTTACTCGACACGCACACAAATATACATTTTAACAGTGTAAGGGAAAACGTCATTGGTTACTCTGAAGTCTTGAAATACATGGTGCAAAATTTTCCTAGTTTAATTAAAATTGTTAGGAAGTCAAACCCAGCATTTTCAACTCTGGGAAAAATGAAGAAACACGTCTTTCTGATAAAAGCTACAAATGCTACTTAAGAGAAATACAAAGCTTTTGTTTACAGCTTGCCATATCATTCTACTGTTTACAGAAATTTACATTCAGTAAAATTTTCAATTCTATCCAAATATAAAGATTTAAGCAAGAGAAAAGTGTACTCCCATTCCATCCCAGTTGAAGAACAGGTTTTTCCTCTTTTTCTCACCAGTACAAGTACCCCAGTCACATGTCCAGAATGAATAGAATAGCAAGATGAAATACAAATTCTTACATGAATAAAAATTCAATGATCAATTGTATTATTATTGGCTCTTATGATCAGATTTTATCCCGAGTTCATGTGTTTGCACAGAGCTTGTCTGCAAATATTTAGCTGCTGCACACTTGTATATACCARATTTAAATTTAGTTACTAACTTAAAAAGATCTGTTGCTTCCAGCCAAGTTCACAATCAACAACTATGAAGACACAGAGCTTAAAAAAAGGGCTGCCTAAAAACTGACACTCATACCTATATTCTTTCATTTCATTAATAACCCCAAAAACCTTTTCTTAAACCAAAACAGAATTGTGTTTTTCATCTATTTTTAGCTCTACTGTTTATAAAACAGGCCTTAGCTACACCTATTCATGAGTCAATTGTGAACTATATCTTGTTGTCTGCTTTCTACAGGCAAGAAAGAACTAAGGCAGAAAGCGAAGCCAACTCCAGGAAGGCTGACATTGGCAGGGTCTAATGAGTGTAATGGAGCCAGATGCACACATATTACATACATACATACATTTTCCAAAGCGCAAGGATATTACCATTTGAGCACAACATTTAACACATAGCGTTTTTTCTTCTACATTAAACAGAAGGTTGATTTACAGTCTCTCTTTGTGCTAGCTCTTTTATACAGCACAGATGCTCAAACACTTTCCAACAGCCTATCTCAAGTTGGCTTCAAGTTCACAAAAATATTCCTAGTAACTATGCCTCAGAACTTAGCTGCTGAGATGCTAATTGTATGATCTTAAGTTTGACTTTCTCCAAGAAAGACTCCAAAATGTCATAYTACTTATTGTTCAATAATCATTTCAGAATTACTTATCAGCAAATCTCACTTCACAAACTGTTTATCTTCTGYAATACTGTTCCCAGAAAGAACAGTCTTTTCTGAGCCCAGCTAGACTTGCACGCTGAACGCCAAACAACTGTTAGCCAAGTTTGATGCCTACACAGAACTCCTTACTACTGACAGTATGATACCCATAGCAAGAGGCTCCTTAGCAACTCAGTGAAAGGACCATGAATTTCTGTCTCTTTAGCGCTGCCAGGATCCAGCATTTACATARTTTCTACACAATGATTTATATATTGCACTGCTGCACACTTCACTTCGCAATGCAATAAAGCAGATACCACTGTTGTTTCCTGTCATGTCAATTAGTTTAGCAAGAGATAGTGACATTTGATTTTCATCTCTGACAAATCACCCAGACTGAACCATGACACGGCACTTTACTGAGCTAGCAATCTGTATGTCACTGCAGTCAAAAAGCAGATGCAATATGTCTTTCAGCTCTCTGATTTGGTGTCTTTTCATAACATGAGGAAAACTGATTAAAGTGAATTTGGAGCAAAAACTGCCAAGWGTCTGCTGTGAGCTCAGGAGAGCCATGTGTCACGAGCCCACCACGCTCGTCTGCCTGTCGGAAGAGCTGCTCCTCTTTAAGGAGTTCTGCAGGATTCTCCGATGAGCGAGGCAAATGCCAAGCAAGACAAATCTACACAACCCGCACTATGGAGAAAATTATCAAAACAGGATCTTTCTTTCTGACAGAAAGTTATGTACTAATTTTATTTAGCAGCATCCTCAAAGTATTCTAAATCACTTAAAGCCAGAAGTACCATCCCAGGGAGTTTACTTACCTTGATTTTCATTTTCTTTTTCCACRTGCCACTAGCTATTTTCTGAAGACAGAATAACTCTCCATTCATGGATTTCTAACAATATTGTACAATTTTATAGCT
Organism: Eudromia elegans; assembly: GCA_003342815.1. Lineage (NCBI taxonomy): Eukaryota > Metazoa > Chordata > Aves > Tinamiformes > Tinamidae > Eudromia > Eudromia elegans. The sequence goes on from PTEX01000092.1 coordinate 2,484,349, forward strand.
TTAAAGTTAACTACAGGAACCCCAGAAATTCCAAATATTTCAGCCCCAAAAATGAAAGCCTTAAGTGCCACAAGGTGAAGCATTCTTACTACTGAGGCTTAACTTGCAAAATTCAATATACCAGGAAAAAGTTTTACCAGAAACTCTTTATTATATCAGACTTCCTAAAGGATTTGTACAATCACCGCTGTTGAGAAATGGTATTCTACCCAAAATCTGTTCTTCTGTGGTCTCATACAATTGAGCAGCCTAAGGCTGCAGTTTTAGAAAAAATAAACCAACCAACAACATATAAGAATATTTCATTGGGCTGTATTTATAGGTAGGGGCATATACTTCATTATATTTAGTTTGTTTGCATAAAGCAGATGATTTTCCTTTCAGGTACAAAGCTAGCTGCTTTCCCACAAAGCAACAGAGAATTTATGCAGGATAACTTCCACAACACACTAAGCAAAGCACATATTTTTCACTTTCTTAAATACATTCGAGCTATTTCTCTATTTTGCTGTTTTATTAAATACAGGTGGTGTTACTGCTATGCTATTTGTCAAGTCTACATCATRTTCCCTCTCTGATACTGAAAAATGAAACATCTCACTTCAATTCAGATACACTTTATGGTCTCTGATATTACTTTCCTGTGWGAATTCTTATGCAGTTGAAAATATTGTTCATTTTTATTTTGCTTGTGACATATCATGCCTAATGGTAAAYAACATCTCATGTGTAAATATGCTTTTGATTAAGAGATGACCACAGAAAAGCACCTCAAATCMCCTCAAGTATAACAGTTCTTCCTGAGAAAAACTAGCAGAGTCATTATGAATATTAATTAACATTTAGAAAATCTTTTCAACAGTTTCATCTCCAAACTAAAATAGTCAGAGTTAGATTTTAGGATTCCTCAGTATGAAATTACTGAACGATCTGAACCATCATTCACTTTTTTCCTCAAAATTTCACTAAAACTGCAGGTAGTCAACAGCTCTGAGTAAACAACCCTATTGCACCAGAATAGGGAAAGCATCAAGAATCCCAGCAGCTTTTCCAGAAATTGCCATAAACTGTCTAATAATACAATCCAGACAAATCACATTCATCCACTAGATGACTTCTGTCCTCAGCACTACTTGACACCGAACAYTGATGTTATATGTTCTAACTTAGAATATCCTTTCACAAGATACAGGCTTAATTGTTACTCAGTTTTATCAAGACAGTTTTAATTATCATTATACCCAAAACATTTATTTTTTTAATAAATTATCCAGATTACATTTTATACAAATTCTCAGGCAAATTCTAATGTTTGTCTTAGTTGAATCGGAGTCTCAGAGCGGCTATTAACCTAAAAGAGAGCATGTCCAAGGATTTATAGTTCATCCCMAAACTGTAAAATCAACAGGATTTTTCCCTTTCCCTTTCCGTTACTAAGGCATTCTATAACTAAAATCAAGTTAGGTTAATCAACTTCATTAGCTTCTAATTGTTTCCAAGAACCACTGATACTCCACAGAAATTTGCAGCAGCAAACCATCTAGGACTGCACAAAACATACCCCAGTTCCATTTTGGTTCTATTTTTGCTCTGACCACAGAACTCTGCTCCCTCCACAAGGGCATTACCTGCCTACAGGTGTCATCAGGATGGCATAACTATAAAATTTACGTGAGCCAGTAAATTACTTTTTCCATTTCATTTCATGACTACCAAGAACAATTCATTTAAAGACTAATATTTAAAAYCATAAACCCTAGTGCTAATCATGCTAGAAGCCTGTGTTGCTTTTCTCCTCCTCTCCACATCTTTTTCTTTCTAGGGGAAAATCTAGCTGGAAACCCCAGCTACCATCCTCTCCTATCAAATGCACCCACTGGGRAAGCACAAATGGAAAGGGTTTTAGGCAACTGTAGTATGTTAGTTATTTTTAATGCCTTCTCCAGTCACACAGGAGGCGACTGCAGCGGCAGCTCCCATCCCTTCAACACTTCCACGGCTCCCGCGATTCCTTGTTTCTCTGGCCTGCTGATTTCAAAAAGTTCTCTAAAATGGTTCATTAATCTGTTAGTGACAAACTGATGTCTTGAAAGCRGCAATGTACTCCAGAGAGTACAAATCTCCCACAGATATGTTCCTATAAGCATTTATATATCATGGTCTAATACACCAGAGGCTCCACACTGCACTACAGACTAATGTGKTTTTTTCTGCTTACACATAAATCTTGTGGGAACAAACCGAAAGCTTTTATTTTAGTTGCCTTCCTAGGCCAATAATCTCTTAAATTGTCTAACCTTATGTACAGATTTCATGGGGGTTGTAGGTTGAAGATTGTAAGGATGARGGAAAAATAACACAAATAGTATCTTGTCTTGTAGGTGCCCTCTGTGTATTTAAATGCTCTTTCCCCCATTCCAGGACATGACAAGGCTGCTGCTCCAAGCTGCCAGGCACTGCAGAGAGCTGACAGCACTCAAGTGAAGGACAAGTTTAAATAAGTACATATCATCTCCTTCCTAGTGATGACAGGCCCGTGGAAACTCAAAGTCCGATTTGCATGACAGCTAACGCTTCAGCAAAGAGCATACACTTAGCAGAGGCACTTCCAAGAGAATAAGTGATACTCAGYTGAAAAAAATGCATAATATATTCAGTGGAGAAAAATTCACATATATATAAAATCAGAGATAAACAGCAGATTTCCTGCTCCTATATATACAGAAAAATATAAGACAAAATATACAAAAAATACATTAATTATACTTTAAATTGCTTATGGTTCATCAAAGTCTAAAGTTACTGTAATATTCAACAGGGAAGAATTTCCATTTTGAACACCTCTATTCCAACAGTCTATTCTCTTAGATAGATTCAGAAAACATTAACAGAGAAAAGCTGCAATCCTCATGACAGAAAGCAAGCTAGTTCCCAGGAATTAATCTGCATATTTAACCACTTTAAACATCAACAGGAGATAAACACGGAAAAGATTTGCAGTGTCAATGCTACGTAAGTATTTACATTAAGAAAATCATAAAGATTCAGGTTCCAAGGGACTCCAAAGGTCTCTGGTCCTATCTCCTGCTCAAAGCAGGGTCGGTTCCAAGATCGGACCAGGTTGCTCTGGGCTTTTTGCAATCTGCTCTTGAAAACCAATAAGAGTAGAAGTTTTCCTTTCTATATGGATTAGGACAGTTTAATAATAATGACAATTTCTATTTCAAGCATTTCTAAAGGCAGATGTAAAGTCAATAATCAAATGGATCACCATTACTTAGCAATGGCTGCAGTTTAACTAGGCTGACTCTGGTCAAAAAGACAAAAGTTTAGAGACATCACACTTTTCTGCTCCTATCTATTGTCTGCAGAGCTTTATAACTCAGCAGGCTTCTTTGGGCCACATGCTTAGTAACTCCTTCCATGTCTTATTCTCACAATTATTTGACTCACCTAGACATCAACAGACTCAGTTTATCTTTGAGTTATTGAACAGATATATTCGTTCAGTATTTCCTGCATGCTCCAATTTTGTCATCAAAAACTTGACTAGTCATTGCACTATTCCCTCTCAGTAGACATAAAAATGCTGTTTTTGACAAAAATTCTGTTCTTTCCCTTTTCCCRCATTTCAGTCTTTACTGGCTTCCCCTCTGTGCCAGAGAACTTTCTATGCATTTAAATAATTCATTTCCATTCCACAAACCTAATCCTTACAGTGTAAACCATCCTGATTGTATTTGTCAGACTTAAGCTATCCTGTCATCAAGATCTATTAATTTAATGTCATTACACTTGTATCTATCAATTCTCGGAAACATGCTCCAAGAAGCCAAGAAAAASAGTCAGGCATCCATCAGTGCAGAATGGATCTATTTATTTTGTCTGCTTCCTACAAAATTAAATGTCTCATCTCATCAACCTTCAAAGTTTGTCTTATCTTTCCCTGAGCTGAAGTCAGGCTTGTGCTTTTACAGTTCCCTAGATAGTCCTGCTCTTAATCTTAATATGGTAAACACAATATGTTATACCTTCTGCAGACCTCTGGAACAGCCAGTGTATTTGAGAGCTATCAAAGCTTTTTGCCAAAGGCTTTTCCCTTCCTCTCGCTACTTCATCATAGTTCTGAGATGAAATCCATGCAGATCTGGTACTTTAACCATCATTTAATAGTTAAAATCATCTTGCTAACTGCTCCTGTAGCTGTTCAGCCTTTTAGAGTCTGACTTTTATGTCTCTCTATGCATGGCATACTCAGTTTGCTTCAATATGAAGAGTAAGGAAGAATTTTAACAATGAACATTTTAATTTTAACATGAACTCTAAGCTAGTGACGCTTTACTCTCCTCAGTTATTAGTTTTGTTGTCTGTAGAACTTGATGTCTTCCATCTTTGTTGGAACAAAAAAATACAGGAGAAAGTTTTAAATTTAACTGATTATAATCTCATATTTAGGGGACACTGTGCCCAGGATCAGCATTCCCTACCTTCACAGAAATCATTTTTACTGTTACTTGTATTGTTATATCGCCTACAGGAGCCCCAGTCATAGAGCCAGGTCATGCTATGCTAGATGCTGTATGTAGACAACCACAAGATGGTTTTTCCTCAAGACTCTTGCACAAGTTAAGCATGCAAAAGATGAGCATGAGGCAACTATGTAAATAGATAGAGCAGAGCAGAGAATGAAAATTTTAATGCACAGCTCTTATTACTGTGGTGCTCTGCTATCTCTGACTGCTTTCATGACTCTTAAMAGTGCTTCTGAGTGTTTTACTGGAACATTTCTAGCCATACAGTTTTAGCCACTTATGCCATTAATTAAYTTAGTGAACAAAGTTTCCCTTAAGTTAAGCCTTCGTAGAACCCTTTCAGGAGACTGATGTCCCAGACAGCCAAGAGGATAATATGAGGAGCTATTAGCTCCTTTTCCCTCCTCCTACAGAACAGCCTGGTAAGATAGTTTAGACTTAGGTTTAGCAGTTCAAAGTAAGATACTTGCTTAAAGATCCCACAGAGACATAAATTTCAACTTAAACATCAGTTCCTTCCAACTAATTATATTTTGAAGGCCATTTGTGCAGCTTGCTGGTACTGTTAGTTTTACATTACCCATTCTATCTTAGCATCATATACGGAAAGACTAAGCGAGCTGGGTCTGTTTAGCCTGGAGAAGACTGAGAGGGGATTTGATCATCACATATAAACACCAGAGGGGATAATGTAAAGTAGATGGGGCCAAATTCTTCTCAGTGATGGCCAGAGACAGGACAATGGATGCAAGTTGAAACCCAGGCAGTACCATGTCCATGTAAGGAGGAACTTTTTTCCTGTGAGGGTGACAGAGCCCTGGAACTGGTTGCCCAGAGAGGTGGTGGAGTCTCCTCCTCTGGAGATCTTCCACACTCGTCTGGATGCCACCCTGTGCCTCATGCTCTGGGTGTCCCTGCTGGAGCAGGGGGTTGGACTGGATGATCTCTAGAGGTCCCTTCTAATCTCAACCATTCTGGGATTTTCTTTAACATTTTATCTTAACTTCAGAGATACTTATTTTGAAAATAAGTAGTGTTTTGCTTATTCTCTCAAAACTATAAGCCATCACTAAGTGCATGGCTGCAGCATGTGTTAACACAGAAAATCCTAAATAACTCACATTCCTGGCCAATACTTAACATGGGATTGATACCGTATTTCTGCTTGAGCACTCTACACGCTGCTCAGCAAGCAGAACACATTGGTTTAAAATCCACTGGTTTCTAGCAGGTTAAATCAGGCACAAAATGGATGCATTTATACATCAGGTCACTGGCTGTATAACAGCTATTCTTTCAAAACTAACAGCCTTATTGGTCAGTCACAGAATGCCTTTATAGTGCATTCTTATATTGCTGTACAGTAGTTAGTTGGAATTTGWAGAAAATTTTAGACAAATTTGCAGTCATTTCCAAATGACATAGAAGCTAAAGTCTTTCTTTTRCCGAGTTTTGTCCAGTTAGATAAAAGTGAAATCTTAAATATTACACTTAAATACACAAAAAGTGTATTTCACTGAAATGTCAGTGATCTTTCATTCTCTTTCCCWTTTTCCTCCTTCCCATTATCAAGAATGGGAAGCAGAAAATCTTATTACTTATACTCTAAATTCATTGCTATAGGACTTGGTTTCTTAATGTCTCACTCTTGAATTCTGATCATCGTCTTCCCCAGACAGGCACAGTGAAAATGAGAAGGGCCTCAGGTTGACATTTATAAGAAAACACAGTAAAACTAATCTTTGGACTAACTACTGAAAAGGAGCCCTGGGTTCCATTAAAGACAATTTTGTATTTCCAGTGCCTCATGATCAACAATTACAATTAGATATTCAGCTACTTCCTGTGGTACCTCTTGTGCACTCCCTGATAAGTGCATATTTTGAGGAAATTGATTAGAAATTGATTTTAAGGAAATTGAGAAAATATTAGAAATGTAGTAGTTATGAGACATACCCACTATGCCTTTGATWGCTCAACTTTCAAGTGTACTTTCTACTGTACATTGAATTGTTCATTCGCATATTGGGGCACTCTTACAGTTGATGCACTTTTAAGAAATATTTTCCATCTTTCTATTCTTAGCTTATATAGAAACATTACAACAAATAGTACCTACAGGCTAGGCACTAATAATATTACATCTTTTACAGTTTCAAAAAAAAATCATCCAAGTAAAAAGTATTAACATTACCTCCTCCTAATTACATCTTTCCTCTTTAAATTAAGAAATTAAAAGGATAGAGGATAGATACATGCACCTCTACGATATATAACTACAAGTTACAAACATGGAGTAAAACAAGCTTTTTTATTCTGGCCTAAAATCTAACACATGTTATCAGAATAAACTGAACGTTTTCACACATCAATTTAGAATTACGCAGAGAACATGCAGAGGAGTATGAAAATCCTGTCCTCAATAAATCTTTTTGTCCAGACATTCATATTGATTCATGACAATATTATCCTAGTGCCTATAAGTCAATCCCGATATGTTAAAAAGATGTCTTTCCCCAAAAATAAACACAAGCCATTAATTTCCAAACAGCAGATTTCAAAACCACTACTTAATCATCTTCCTATAAATGCCTTTATTTTTGTCAGAACAACTGATTWCTTCATCACTTAGAACTTGCATACCAAACTTGCTTGAAATTTTGAATTCCAACAAAATTCTTCATTTTTTGCTATGCTTTGTTACTCAATGCAATGTTTCTGTATCTGTACSCAAGCTGTGCTCCCGTTTGACAGTTATCCTGCTGCTACTGGTCTCTCCAACTATAATATTCTCCCTGTTTGCTCAGGCACAAAATTTCAAATTCTAATTCACGGGGTTATCTAACACAACTGCTGCAAAAATTTAAGTTCTTGTYTTGTTTTTGAGAGGAGAAGTTTAGGAGAGAGGGCAAAAAGGAAAAGATCAAAGATGGTTGTGCTTACTGAACATTCGAGTCAAGTACAGCCTAAGTTAATTGCTTCTATTAGACAACTTGTTATTAGTGTCACCAAATATTACAATTAAGTACTCCTCTTAAATTATCTCCTCATCTCTACACTGTTCAAAAAGCCAAGCTAGACCTCAACTGGCCTAYGGCATAATGTGATTATCTATAGCAGTTGATAATTAACAAATTACAGTTACATAGCACRTTCTCTCAAACACACTTATTTACCTGCTCACTGAAATATGAATCCTGAGATCTGCTCTTTCATGGTATTCAGTGAGGAAAACTCACAAATGGAGATGGATCTCATAACCTGAGAGAACCAAGACACTTTAAATGATATAGTAAAAAAGTCCAAATATTAATTATAGCAGAGTTTGCATGAAGGGAAGTCAGATACATACTTAAGACTTTAAGAAGGCATCTCTTCTGAGGAAAGCATTAGGGGCTTAAAACTAAGCTTATCCTTCATGCTTTCCAAAGATGCCTTGAGCCTTTCCCCAGTCAGTTCTGAGAAACATCTTAAATAAAACACAGGTAAATTCAAACTCAAAATTATGCACTGAATCACRGAACAGTTGAGGTTGGAAGGGACCTCTAGAGATCATCCAGTCCGACCCCCTTGCTCCAGCAGGGACACCCAGAGCACAGGGTGGCATCCAGGCAGGTTTTGATCTCCAGAGAAGGAGATTCCACCACCTCTCTGGGCAGCCTGTTCCAGGGCTCCTTCACCCTCACAGGGAAGAAGTTCCTCCTCCCTCATATGGAGATACATTACATGAAACCCTAAAGGTTCCAGCACAAAACTTGACCTAAGGCCAGTCATCCTCTRCCTATTGAAATGATGGACAAGCTTCAAAATATGATTATGAACAAAACTGGATTCTAGAGGACTAWTCATATTGGTAGTCACTCACTTAAGTATTGTTTAGATCAGAACCTAATCCATTAATGAAAGAAAACAGTATTTTCTTATGAATCTAGASAAATTTGAGCTTCCCTGAATTATAATATGCATATAGGCGGCTTATAAACATTCAAGTAGCACCTGAAGAAAAACACTAACATTCCTCTAGAACTGGGTGCAAGGAAGTCCTCTACATATCTTATTCCATTTCTAGTAACTGCATTTCACTTGCATTTTAAGTTGCTGTCATGCTGTGTCTGATAATTAACCATATCATATATCTAATCTGTTAGTCAGGCTTTGAAGGTKCTCCATATGTTCAGCTATATTCTCCCTGAAGAGCCATTTCACACTCAGCACAGCTCCTCTCTTCCCCTAAATCAGGAACCAATCTGCGTTATGGGGAAATCTGAGCAGGTGGCCACAATGGTTCGAGGATTCTTTTCTTTGTTTTATTTTCAAATCCGTCAATGGGATGTTTCAAATAGAAAGACCTCTTAATGAATCCCTGTGCACTMATCTGCTGGTAACTTCTAAATTCCTCCTTAACCCTTTCAGATGTCAGATTCTGGATTTAGTGGGAATGAAACTCCTTTCCCTGCTATCATGGGCCTTTGGTATTYCTGGGTTCTTGAAGACATTGTATATTAATTAGTTAATGTTTACTTACAGCAGCAGGTAAACTCTTTATGTTTGTCTTAATATAACTATCTACTCTCTGCTTAGAGCAGAGCAGACAGAAATGAAGCAGTAAAGCTAGACAAAAGAGGACTTGGATTCCAACTATAGGATACTTCACAACATACCCATACATATATTATCTATTATTAGCACTAAAACTCACACTTAAAAATGTATGTTGAAACCTAATATTCCTGGCTGCCAGCCATGCATAGAAAACAGGCAGGGTAATGCTAAAGAAAACAAATTTTTATTCATTTACCTTCTGTATGAAATGAACTGTGCAGTGAATTATTTAGAAGAGGAAAATTGTAATTGCATGCGTAATAAAGCTGAAAATTAAGGAGAAGCAGATGGAAGACTAAAAGTTCTTTTTTGTAAGTGATAAGAGGATGATTCATAAGTATTTGACATTAGCTAAAATTACTTATGGAACAAGTGTTCATGGAAAAATGTTCTTTTAGGACAATGCGCCATCATGCAACCAACAGAGATATATCCCCATTGAGATCTCCAATTATACAAGGGAAAAAGAAATAAAGGGAAGAGGGCAAAACTAGCTTACTTTTGAACTTGAAGAACCTGAGCCCTTGCTTCCCTTCCTCAAGATTTCAGGGTTCTCTGAAAAGCCATAGAGAGCAATAAACCACCCTAAATTGYTGTTTTCAAGGTGCTTAAAACTGTCACAAAATGATGATACACTTCCAAAAGTCTCCTTAAAAGATGCAAGGAAAACAATAGCAGCAAATACAGTATAACAACAGGAGATTATTGAAGTCCCCTTAGTTTCTTGTAAGCAGCTTCTAAGTGCGACTTTTTTTGCACATCTTAATCCTCTAAAAATTTTGGTTTAGAATAGTCAAGGGTTTTTGTCTGTTCATTGCTCATACGTGCCAAAAAAGCTCAGAGTCCAAAGAGCTCACAGTCATACTCCCATTCATATGTGTTTATTAAATGTTAATCATGTCTCAAACAGAAGGATTTACTGATTATTTGAATAAACTAGTCCCTAACCTCTATTAGTTTCAGTAAGCCTTTTAAAGCATTTGAAAGGCAATCTGCAAATTGGGTTTTGTCTTCCTTACTAGACATTTAAAACTGACTACTGATCATATGATTAATTTGCTCTTCAGTATTATTTGGCCACAGCATACAGTAATAAAGTCTTTCTAATTCAGTAATATTGAGGTCAAATATTTGCAGCCATTTTGCTACAAAATATCCAGCGAATTGAAAACTAAGAGTCCCAAAAATTAATTGTATTTTTAGTATTAGAATCATAGAATACCTAGGGTTGGAAGGGACCTCTAGAGGTCATCTAGTCCAACCCCCTGCACACGCGGGGTCCCCTAGAGCATGTGGCACAGGGTGGTGTCCAGGTAGGTTTTGAAAATCTCCAGAGAAGGAGACTCCACCACCTCTCTGGGCAGCCTGTTCCAGGGCTCTGTCACCCTCACTGGTAAGAAGTTCTTCCTCAAGTTCCTGTGGAACTTTYGGTGCCTCAATTTGTGGCCGTTTCCTCTAGTTCTATCACTGTCCACCACTGAGAAGAGGCCAGCCCCCTCCTCCTCACTCCCTTTCTTGAGATATTTATATACATTGATCAGATCCCCTCTCAGTCTTCTCCAGGCTGAAGAGGCCCAGCTCTCTCAGCCTTAGTCTAAAGTTCCTCTTAGTTTTATTATTGAGATTTCCTGCCCTGACCGACTCTTGTACTAGCTTGTAAAAATAGCTACAGTGGTTCTACTGAGTGCAAAAGACCTTCCTATTTATTCTCAAGATAGAAAAGGTACCCCGCCATTAATTTTTTTTCTCCTCCCTATTGGATACAATTGATCATAAGGACTGGATTTCAGTAACTCTTAGTTTTATAATAACACACAAGCACTGCTATGATGTCAGTTAAAATTTCACATTTAGAATTGGTACTAGAACAGCGTTTTCTTGCTTCTTCCCAGAAGAACTTTTTGCAACGTTTTTACATCCAACATTGTTAGCCATAGAAGAGCAAACTTACCTGATCCCCCAACACTGGCAATATATGACTTTGTTACATAAAAATTGAACACTGCAACATTCAGTAGCTTCACATCCATGAAAGATGCATGATGAAGAGATGACAAATAGTCCTAGTTTTCAGCTACCTCTTAGCTAAATACTCCATCAACATGAAATATGATTTTTCATATCCATCTGGTCAACTCGAGCACGCAGGCCATACTTTTATGAAGCTAATGCCAGCTTTCAGCCTACATTCTCATATGACTTAAACGTACAACTCTTCGTTCCCATGAATACAGCTAGAGTTCATTCCATAGTCCCCCACAACATTTTCAGAATGTATCTAACTTAATATTTCGAATATTGGACTTCTCCAATTCACTTAACTGACTTCAAGACACAGTTAGAGAACTCAGGCTTATTCTTAGCTACAAGTATTTTTAACGGGCCCATCTGTTTAGTTAATATGAGCAAAGACCCTGCATCGCTAGTCCCACAGATATTTTAAGATCTCTTACAAGAAAACAYACAAACTCAGAAGAGGGGTCTATGCAGTTCTGTAGCCAGCCAGGCACAGCRTCTCGATGAACAGAGGAGCTCTGGTTGTGCTTTTGCTCCATATTACTGCATGCCTAGCCTAAAGACAGCAGTCAGGTTCACCTGGCAGATGCTTAAAAATGCTTCCCATCTATTACTCTGCATCTACACTGTATAAAGTCGTCTTGTGAATACAAGAAGAGCCAACCTCTGGGGAAACCTCCAACAGCAACAACCCTGAGGAATATCCTGAAAAACTCTCCTCCTCCTYTTTTCTGTGATGCTCTATATTAGAGCATTAAAATACTTGGTCATTTTTGCATAACAGAAGCAACAGGCATTTTATATCCAAGACAAAAGTACATCTATATATTACAACACATCAACATTTCACAGTAGGCACATCCAGGGGCTCAGCAAGTCAAAAGAGAATGCAGTATGAAGTGCACAACTTCCTCAATGCCTAGAGAAACAGAAAGCATTTTCAGATGCCCAAGAGAAACCTCTAGATACACAGTTCTAACAGCAAAGTACTTGTCTGTAAAAGCATACTATTACTACTCATCTTTAGTTTTGCAAGACAGCATTTTCTAACTAGTGTTCTAGGTGGACATTATTATGCATCAAAAATTCTTAAGTGGGACACGCATATCAAAAATGCCAAAGTTCTGTTGTGACAGAAGGACTGTAAGTGATGGCTTTAATAGCTAGGGAAATCAAAACATGACTCAGTTGTTTTTTCTTTCTTTAGTTGTCAAAGATATTCAGCAATTTCCTCCATCACCAGCACTAGTGTTTTACTGTTGTTACATATTAATTAGCAGTTCACATTTGGAGTTCCATTGGTTCTTGCAGTGATCTATTTGCCTCTATAATCTCTTGTTCTTTCTTCTTTCTTTGCCTAATATGGAATTCCACTGACTACCTCTTACTCAACTGTTCTGTGTCTGGCATAAAGCATTAACTGAGTTAAATAACTCAGTCCTAACTTGCAGTAACATACATTGTATACAGAAAAAATAAAAAAATATTCTAGTTTGGGAAAGGGTCCAGACAACACATATCTCAATATATCAAAGTCTGTAATCAAATAAAGGTGTGAAGCAAACTGTTTAGTTTCAAAATTTTAGTCAAACTCTAAAAATAAATAAATACACTTGAGTTTCATTGTGAATCTGCAGGTACCATCACAGTGTACAAACAAGCTTAAATGGGAACTTACTGAAGCTATCAGAAGTCAGCCTGGAATCTGAGTCCATTTGGACAACTGCTTCCAGCCTTTCCCTTGGGGCTTTACTGACTGTGTAACATGGAAGCATTTGATATCTCATGTTCTGCATGCCTGTCCCTTAAAGATGCAATTTTTTTAATCCCAAGCCAGGTTATCTGCAASTAGCTAAGGAATATGGATGAATCCTTCCAATATGGAAGGATACTTTCATTCGGGTAAAATATGGAATAGAACGTCAACAATATTTGTCCCAAGGAGAAACACACAAAAAAACCCACACAGACAAAAAAMCCCCTACATTTGCATGTTTAAGCTTCAGGGAAGAGAAATAAAGTGAGTTAAAAATAGTAATTAAAAGAACAAATTGGGGCTTCCAGGAATACACATCACGCTATGGACATCTCCAGATGAAACAGGGTTTGTCATGGAGCAGACTGAACAATCTTCCTTGAAGATTTTTTTCTTGAAGTCTAATAGATGAATCTTCACTGACCACGTCAACTTTGGTAAAAGACAAYGTGAAACAGTCAAGAAAATTGCTGCAAAAAGTAGTGTGCTGGTATCATAGAACACATGGCAGAAGCCAAGATCTTGTATAGTGATGCACAACACCTCCGCCAAGCGTCTGTTACCAAGGATGAAGCTCAAAAACAACCCAGGCAATTCACACATTACAGTCTTCCAAAGACAWGGAAGATGAACTTCCCTTATTTCCTAGGTAATGTTTGAATGCTGCTTCTCCTAAAAGCATAAACCAGTAAGAGAGTACCCTGCTTCATAAAGGGCTGCTTTGATAACCATACATGCCTATAACATGAGAYAGGCAAACAGCAATACTCCAAGACTGAATCCATACCCTAAAAATTGAATATTTAAAGTGTTTTCTCTTTTCCTCTAAKATAGTTCAGAAACTCATGAACAGCCCAAGACTAAAACAACAAAATCTCAAGTTCACAAATTTTTGTTTTTCCTTAATATTCTGATATCCCATGTCTTTTCACTGGTGGTTTATACATTGAGTGGGCTCTGTTATATCCACATAGGGCTTTGGTTAAAGGCAAAATGCTTTAGCTGACAAAAGCTTAGTCATATAAATCCTATATAAAGCAGAAATACATACATGAACACTTGAATAAGCACAGGAATAAGGGCTGGATTTTTGGTTAGATGAATCATCTAAGAAGGCAGACTAACTTTGCAAAATAGGATATGAAACTTTTCAGTGGGAGAACTTACTAGTATGTGCTCAGACAGCTACTCTACTGCCTTTTTCTGGAAAACACAAGGAAGAGATAATGGTTGACAGAATTGCAACACCAATGGGGTATCGCATCTTCACTTAAGTTACTACGTGCCCGATAAGAAACATGAGTTTAATATTATGGCAAGTCATACATTTAGTGAAGATGCCTAAACAAGTCATGGCCAAGTAATAATAAAACAACGAATAAATGATCATATATTTCCTGYCAAATCATGTATTTCCTGCCAAAAAGAAAGCTTCTAAACATGTCCCTGCCCCCAGTCCTGCCTTAACGAAAGGAAGATGCAGAAGAACAGCAGAAACACCAATTGCATGAGTAAAGTTTTGCATTTACCTGCATTTCTTTTTTGTTTTTACCTAGAAGGAAATACCTATGGCTAGACAATTTCTGTAATACTGTGTTAACTTACGAGATAATGTCAATGAAATAGTGCATTGTTAAAACWTAATAGTCTCCTGCTGCTGTTAAATGCCAAAGCACCATTAAGCTATTTATTTGGAAATCAGGACACATTAATCCAATGATACTGTTCTACTCTAAGTGATATTTTTATTATACTGAATGGGGTATGTCAAGTCACACATTGGGTCTGGTACCTGCTGCTGCAACTGAGCTCAGTTGCTCGAAGGAGCTSTTCTGAACCTCTGGCACTTGAATTCACCTCCTTCAGACGTTGCGGCACTCAGAACTTTGTATCTGAGCATGTTAGCCTCAGCAAAGCCATGGATAACATTATTATTTATGGCTATTTTTTAGGCAGAGAAACTGCCTAAAACAGTACATTTTAGTGGCAGGATCACAAGAAAAAGCTGAAGGATACTTAGCCTAAAGCAAAGGTACTCCTGGGTTCACAAACCTTTACCAGCAACACATAAAAACTTGTTTTATACCAACAGCATGAAAGATCGATTTCCTTTCAACCCTTAGACTATGAGGTATGCAGTACTCAAAAAAAAAAAAAAACAGTGAGAAAGGCCCATGGACGTTATGTTTCCAAGAATGTTTGGTATCTAAAGAAATACTGTTTTTATCCTTTGTCGCTGTTCATGAACAACTTCATCACATTGGTAGCCTCAGAGCAGTAAAAATGAATCTCAAAGTTAGAAACATGGCACAACCATTACTGAAAAATATTTGTTTTCTGAATTTCTACATCAAGATGAACAGGTGACTTCCAAAGAAAAGCCCTGCAATCCTCCCTCATTTGAGTAAAAAGCAGGTGACTTGAGCCTGCTTTAGCATGCCCATGGACTGGAAGCAAGTTCAGACACGTTTATYCTTTTTCTATAGGCAGATGCACATTCCGGCATGGTCTGTGGCGCAGTGCTTAGTACGGCGGCCAGGAGAAGAACAAAGATGGCAGGGTCAGTTGTGAGATCTTCCATAACTCTTGGTTCTGCCACACAACGCAGGTTAAGAGAGTTATGCAGCCAGAGTCCTGGTTCGGTGACAGCCATCCCCAAATTTATAAGAAATCCAGGAGAAGTTGCCCTAACTGCTGTAAGATGCTGCTGAAGAAAAACAGAAGTGTTTACACAACATCTGAAGACGGTGCCAAGACTCTGTATAGCAAAATAAAATCCCTTCAGGGAACACAAAGCCATATGGCCTAAGAACCTTCATGCCAGCAGTGGCAGCATTGGCTGCTACAGCACAAACAACTGCTTACGATGCAGCTCTGCTCCTCGCTGCTCATGGCACAAGGAAGGCAGCAACRGCAGCTCCTCGGGGACATGTGCTGGCTTGCGAGCCTGGGATGCAGCCATAGCCAAGAGGCCCTTAGCAGCTGCCAACATCAAGACACAATCTGAAGGACCTGAATCTTTCTGTGCATTGGTTGGTTTGCACTGGTTGGTTTCCTTTGCAGCAGAGCTGCTGCCCTAACGCAAAGCCTACAGGCTGCATAAGCCCAGCAGTGCAATACAAACTCAACCACGATTAGTTACGGAATCACATAACTGAAAAGTAATTTACTAATTAAAGCAAGGATTCCTCTGTGGTCCAGTTACATACAGCAAAAAACTAAGCTTGCCTAACATTCATAAGAGAGGCACTTGAGCAAAATCAAGATCTTCCTCRCTTTTTAGCTACCTAAAAATATCTTGATGGGAGTATCTTGAAGCATATGCATATCCAAAGCAAAATGTCTTCTGTCTTCCTTTTTAAATTTTTTTTAAGGCATAGTATATTAGCAACAGACCTAGACATGCTGAAATTTATGGAAGTTAAATGTAAGTCTACAGACTTCTAATCATCTCAGCACACACTAAGAAACCATTAACGCTCTAGAGGTAGATTCAAATTGTGTGCACTGCACATTTGTGTTTATGTAGGTCTAAATAAAGGATTATTATTTGCTTTCTTACACTCCCTGTGGCATCAGGTAACAGGTTAGCTAAAGAAAACAGTGCCAGACTTAAAAATTGATCCTGAAGTTCATTCCACCTTTTCCTGAAGGACTTTTCATTAGTAGTACCCAAAGGGTAAGAGCATAATTACACCACATTTGCAGGTGACCCACCTGCAAAACAGCTKGTGGCATCATCTTTCTTTAACTGTAAAAGTATTGTTATTGCCTACTTGGTTTCCAGAAAGATGCATACAGTTTCTCATAGTAATTTTTGCCTGCCTCATGAAAGGCTGACCTGATTATCTTCCAGTAAATACCGCATTACTAATGCCACAGCCTAATAGATTCCAAGGAAGGGCAAACTTGTTCTCCATTTTTAAAAAATCTAAATGATCTTAATACAGCAGCACAAAAAAGAAAAAAGGAATATAATCTTTGCTTTTGCATAAGATTGTGCGTGATAAGAGAGAAATCCTTCAGGAACAAGTTCTTAAATCATTAGCAATATTTATTCACAATGGATTCAGAGCCATTAAAAGACCTAAGATCAGGAACCTCCGACTGCAGTGTCCTATTGTTAACAAAAAAGGCCAAAACACTCACACAGGAGAAGCGTAACTCTCCTGCAAAAAGTATAATACTTGGTCYGAATAAACCACACATGCAGTGAGAACTGCATACCTATAATCAATCCACAATTTTACAGCTAAATTAAAAAACCAGTAATTTGGAAACCCAATAAAAACCTGGCCAGCTACAGCACAAATGATGCTCTCAAGCACAAAACTGTCAATCATCAATTTATATATACTGCTAACAATAATCGGCACAGGATAAAGTAATAGCAATAAACATAATATTTTAAGGTTATTTGATCTTTTCATTTTCTTGGTATTTAACAGAAACACAGTCTATATAGCCATGAATAGATATGGCCTAAGATGAGCATATCATTATTCAAATGTAGGATTTGAAACCTTTTAAGAATACTTTGCACAATGAATGCTGAGATAGATGGATCCGTTTGCCACTCCACATGACAAAGTCAGCAGCAGCAATGACCCCAAAAGACCCTGACCAACAACTAAAACCAAAGATACATACGTGCTGACAGGGCATTTTATCATCATTATGTCTGCTGCCTATACCTGCTCATGCTGTTTACAGGTGCACATGAAGTTGGTCTCAGCCAGGAGGRGTATTCTAGGAACCCCAAAACATACTTGGTGCAGACATACACACAGGCTACAGRTGCTGAGTTTTTAAACTATTCGTAAGTTGATTTTTGAGTTCTTGGAATATTCAATTAATAAAACAGAAGAAATCAAGTGAATGGCTGCATTGTAGTTCAGTACAATAAACATCTGTGCAGGAACAGTGAAGGGGAGGGGAGACATTTTTCACTGAACTCCAGTTCCATGATGGTTCCACTATCTACTAATTTTTCTTTCTTACCATTATATCAGCAAAGMACTCTTATCAGAGTTCCTTTATAAACCATTTATACCACCAGTACTTCTATATACATCCCTTCTGATGAACCAAAACCTCATCTATAAAGTCTTTGGATCACAACCTACACCAAGTGTCTGCCTCCTTGCAGCTTTTGTGTGTATGGGCGTTTTACACCACGAGACACAAACCTTGGCTAACACTAAAAGCAYTGGAGAGAAAAAACCATGCAACTGCAATCAATCAAATCAAAACTAACCAGAATTGTTTTCTTTCTTGTATTTCTTCTAACAAGAAGGCTTTAATGATGGTATTTTTGCCTTTGCTCTTTCTTTAAAAAAAAAAAGAAGGAAAAACCCCCTAGAACTACTGCACTTAAAGTATCCGAGTGGAATAAAACAGATTTTTGAAACTCTAACTATTGCTCCAGTAAAGCCTTCTCAGAGATTCAGGATAAGTCATTAGGAGTTTCTCACCCTGTTGATTGTGTGAGGCAGAGAGGGAGGGCGGGTGACGCAGACGGGAGTGGGAGTAAAAGCAAAAAGCATCTTTACTGATGTGAAAAATTGGTTTTTACTTATACCCAAAGCTTTGGATTTGTAATTATTGCCATTCAGTGAATCCTAATACCTCCAAAACCAGGGCAGAGGCATGCTGATGCCTCTAACATTTGCCGCACGTGGGCCCCAGACAAGCACCAACTGCCTGAAGATGTGACATTAGAGGAAAAAGAATATTACAGTGAGAGGGATACAAGTAACTGCACAAAAATACATTCCTTTCTCAGCAAGCATGGAAAGGCCAGAGCTAACGCAGCCAAACCACCCCAGTATGGGCTACACAAGTAAAAATATCTTTCAAAAAACCCAAAAATATAAAATGCAGAACTATTATTCACATTAAAAACATTAAAACAAATGGTAGATAACCTTGTTCTACACTTAAAAACATTGCCCTTTTGTCTAAACATGCAGCGTAGAAAGTGCTTTTACAAATTTTAGTTTATTTTGTCCAACTTCATTCACTTCTTCAGCTCTTCATTCACTTGACTTCCTGGCCATCACAAAGAATAAAAATAGAATCAAGAGAAAGAAACAAAGCGCTGTGCACATTATGAAATAACAATAAGTGACACTGCTGATAGATGCCAAGGAAAACCGTTGCTGCTTTAAAATGAAGAAAACAGTTTCCTACACTCATTTGCTTTCATTCTTATTTTTTAGAAAATAATTACCTTGAAATATTATGAAAATGAAGTGTGGAAATCAAATACAGAATTTTCCACCTTGCAGTCTATGAGATGGAGCCCCTCAACACTGACATGAGATGTGGATTAGGGCATGCAGGTGTGGCCTAGAGAAACTGCACATTACTGGAACTGTCTGCTATTTTTCATACGAGCCACTTTAATTAGAAATAGGAGATCCAAGAATGCTTCAGTATCGTAATAATCCTCTCTTGGATTTAAGTCTTTTAAAACTTTTTTGTATAATTAAAGTTTTTAAACTCCAGTGATTTTTAATTACATTGTAGATGTTAGCCTACAGCTGTCCCTCCAACCAAAAAACAAGCTTTTCAGAGAGAACATTTTAAGATGCTCGCACATCTCTCTTCCCTCCTTGCTCCCAGTCTCCGATTCAGTCCTGAGAAGCAACAAGCAGCTCCCGTAACACCAAGTCCCATCACAAATGCCATGAGAATACCACACRTTTTTGGGGTCCTGAAAAGACATAGGGCTTAAAGTGCAGATGGACAAAACCAACAGTGGGTTTCCAGCGGGGCTGGCTATGAGGAGCCAGAAAGGGGTTAGGACRTTATACTCTCTCCTACAATACAGGAGCCAAATCGAATTTCCCAATTTTCAACCCCATGTTGACTGACAATTGAACTAGTTTGCTGCCTGCCATCACCTCACCTGGCAGCTGCAAGTTGTCCTAGACAACAAACCTGCCATTACCTGTTTACTAGTTTTAGCTTCTTTTATTCATCCTAAAAAGTCAAGAAAAAGATGCGCTATTTACTGTGACAAAGTCTTCTGAGAGACTTCTTTCCAATAATTATTAAACTCCTAAAGAACGTGCTGCAACTTCCTTGTTAGGCAGCTCCACTGCTGACTTCTCCTGCACTCCTTCCTACAGAACGAAATTCATGCTCATAGGGATGTATATGGCTATGTAATCTTATTTACATGCCACAGTTAATCAAAGCATCATGCATTATTAATCAGCAAAACAGGAATAAGACATATAAACTACAACTGGAGAAAAAAGAGTTCCGTATCACTTCTGCAAGAAAAGTCTACTCAAATAGTGTTTTACATAAATTACTTCTCAATGAGGGAACATCCTTTTAAGTAACATTTTGTAATTCTGCTTTTCTTATCTATGTTTCTGCATGTATTCTTTTCACAGCAGAAAATAATGATTTTAAAGCAGTAGCTATGCAGCAGTAGTTAYGATTATAGTACCCTGCAACCCAGGTTTGAATTAGTTGACTACCATGGTTGTATTTCCTAGCTGGGGTAAAAGACTGAGCTAACAGCAATGTTCTTCTTGGCAAGCTTGCAGAAAAGCAGGCAGGCAAATACATGAATTTTACCTAAATTTACCTCCATTTTCAAGTATGTGAACTCAGGAAAACCCCATAAAATTATTTGCCTAGCTGTAGAGTATCCACATCACAGACTACTACATTCAAATTACTTTTCTATGTATCCATTATTAGTGGACTCAATTTCCTCATGCTCTTCAGTTTCTCTTTTCATACAATCCAATGCACATATACACRAATAAACCAACCTCTGAAAAACGTGGGTCTTTCAGGTGTCTGTCTTATGCTTTGATAGCATGAGAATAACCCCAGACTGCACTGAAGAATGTGTCTATATGATACACAAAGAACTGAACATCTCCTCTTCAGCGCTTTATAAAAATTTAAAGAAAACTCTCTCCTCTGGAGAAATAGTATTCAGACWTCAAAGGCACATTATCCTTTACCGCAAGCATCTCTCAAGACATGCTGTTCCCATGTGACAGAGTTGGTTGCTATCCTGCTTTCCAATGCACATTAATAACATCAATAAAATTAATTTAGCCATAGGAAAGTGGTATGTTGAAAGCTGCTGATGCCAAAAAAATATGTTCTCCCAGTGACTTGAAAGATGAATTAAAATCACTGAACAAAAAACAACTAAAAATCCTAGGACAGAGCTAATCCTGCAGAAGACTCAAGCACTAACCTTAACTTTTACCATCCCAAACCATTTCTAAGTAAGAACCGTCAGTTGTTGACCTAGATACTTAGCTTGAGCTCCAGATGTTCCTAAATTCTTCTCTGCTGGATCTCTCCCATGCAGACAGTATGAATGGATATTCAATTTTTCAAAGCATCAGATACAGGAACACGTATGTGTTACTCTCTCATGTAATGCTCTTTTACCTACATTTAAAATTCACCAGTTTTGTCCAGTAATAAAAAGAATGGGAAAGGCTAGTGGAAAATAGCTAAGCAGGGAAAAATGAATTAATAGTTTGGAGAAGCTGTTAAAAAAAAAAAATTAGCAGCACTTAGTATATACTTCCTTCTGTGAGCATTGACGAAAGACTTCTCACAGCAGCCTCTCACCTAGGTGCTCTTGTTCCTCCTTTCAGGCAGCGATGCTCTTGATTCCCACTGTGCTATGGGCAACCAACACAGCGCCAGAACAGAAGTTGTTACAGTTGACTTAAACACTCAATTAAATTATCATTCAAACCACACAGGACTCGCTGCAGGACTATGCTTAAAGGAAACATGGGATAAGGTCCTGGATCCAAAGCTTTTCTTTTGAGAGCAATGCAGAGGTGCTCCTAGAGAGGATGTCCTAAAATCACCCTTTACAGAGCATCATCTCAGCACCAAGAGCTGCACTGGATATTGTAGCTATATTTCCTTCCCTGGCCAACATAGACACTCTTTGAAAGCAAAAGCACAAGCAAGTGAAAGCATGCATCAAAGAGGGGGAAGCTGAGGAAGAGAAGAACCAAGGAATTTTAGCTGGAACAACCAGAAAACATGCGCAAACTGAAGGTCTATTACACAGTCGACCTGCAGGCTCAGATTAGCAGCACAAGGGAGTCCAAGGACACCTTAGAAATTAACTCAAAAATAATTCTGTTAAGCTTGGACTTGATAGCTTGCAGTCGCATGCTTTTTCTCTCTCATGCTTTTAATACTAKCAAAGGTTTATATCTATTTTGGTGTAATACATACATACACTTGTCTATGACAAGTATCACAGGTGTATTTTCAGCAACCTATTTTCTTCTTGTAAAAAAGCAAGCCTRAACTGGAAATCTGAGCGCTTCACACTTGAGAGTCCAAACACATGAATCCACACAGTGATTCACACTGCAGGGACGCTGAAGTTGCTCCTGGTCTGTGAAGCTTCAAGAGTGGGGGAAAAAAAATGACACAGGCAACAACAAGTATTTGACAGAAGCATTCTATACCTCACGCGCGCAAAGAACGGGTAACACGAATGCATTGCAGGAGCACATTAAACATGTCCTAATTGAAAAGGCTGCGTTTGTCTGAAGTTGATACTCACTGATATTTCAAGACCGTTATTTCCAACTATAAAAGGATTCTAGCTCCATTACCACGGCACGGATGCCACTTGTAAATGACGACTTAACAGTCGCTACCAAATTATATCAMATCTCTTAAAATAATCAAGCTTCAAGGGGCAAAGTTCCAGCTGTGCAAGCAGTTAGGCATCTTAAAAGMTGTAATAGCTGTTGCTGCTACATCTCAATGAAAATACAGCAATAAAAGGGGATGTGCAGCCAAACCACACAGGCTTCAGAGAAAGCTGCCAAGCTCTGATGGACACCTAAACAGGGAGGCATTAACACTCTCGAGCTTTCCTAAGTCCAACAGTCTCTACTGTGGCATTATTTACTGCAAAATAACATCATACAGGTCAAAAGGAAATGTTTCCTTTAGAGACACTGCAGTTACCTGTAGAAAAATAAACTTAATCCTTCCCTGCACCAGAAACAACATGAAAAAGCCTCCCCCCAACCAAGCTTTCTCCCAGAACTCAGCCRAATGCCCTGACACCACCTGTGGCTACTGCCACTGCTTGCTAGAGAAAAGTAAAATCATTAAAAAAAGCACAGATGCAACAGGTGGATGGCTGAAGGAAGAGCACCCTGAGGACCTGCATGTGTTCCAATGAAGCAGGGGGACTCCTGGGGTGCTGCAACMAAGCATGTCAGCTCACAGGGTGCCAGCAGCTTCGTCTCCGCAAGTGCAAACAGCAACTCATGAGCACCTCTAACATCTTGCAGATAACCACCCAAGCAAGGCCACTTGAGCACAACTGCCCTCTGAATACCTTGGCAGGCCTGAATGATGGGAAAGTAATTAATAAATTACCTATTCATCAAACACATGAAAGCAGTAAACCAAAGAAAAGATAGAAAAAAATAGAGTGCAAAGAAGATTAGAAACCTACCAACTTCACTGAGAGGATGAACTGGTGGTTACGTTACTTCATTTCTCTGCTGTTTTGAAAGGCTRCCTCATATGGATGGTAGTTATGGAGAACAGACACTGCTGGGATGTGGGGGCTGCTGCCTTAGCCGAGCCCCAGCTGTTCCCTGCAGACCTGCTGCCCTTGCGCTAGCCTGGCTGGTATCACCCCATGCAAAGGCAGCACCTTCCCAGAAACCACTGCCCTGCTCCTGCTAGGCAGGAGTAGGGAGGGAAAAGAGAGAAAAAAGAAAGGACAAACAAGCGAAAGTTTCAGAGGAAGGTGAATAATTTGCACTCCCCAGAAAACAGAGCTTAAACACACACACACACACACACACACAATGACAACAACAACAGCCCAAACTTTTTACAGTGCCTTTGCATTTGGGTGCCTATTGACAGGAGACATTAAAAAAAAAATCAGCTGCAAGTAGAAAATCAAAACAAGGCACTACCTATGCTATAGCATATTAAAGACTTGGTCTCTGCTTAAARTATATCCTTGTGGAGAATTATTCTCATTTTTCTGGAGTTGTGCTTCCTTATAGAATAAATAACTAATGTGATATCAKTTTTTTTTTAATCTAGGCATATTATCGCAGGTGGCTTTAGGAACTAGACCACATTTGTGTTATATTTAGAACACAAGGGAAAAAAAGAGTCCAACATAGCAACTCTTCTCTGCTGCACAACTTCCTTTGAGACAGAACTAACAYGGCAACTGTCCTCATCTTCATGAATAAATATGTGTGTGAAGTTCACCTTAAATTAGCAATCAATATCTTTAAAAGAGAAGTATTTAAGTTTTGTAACTTAGATGCTGAGAGAAGAAAACATCTATACACAGTAGTATAGCTGTGCAACTAGGAACCAGAAGTTGTATTTATAATGCAACCATACATGGCTGCGTCAGAGCAGATGTTGCGAACGCCAAGTTCTCCATATCACTTCAAACATCTACTGATCAGGCTCCTAGGAATGCAGGCCTGAGGACAGCCGAGCTCTGCTATTGCACAAATCCAAGTCCATTTTCACATGAGCTTGCTATCAGAAAGCTAAGGGGCTGCAGGTCTTTCAAGAGGCTGAAAGAGCTTCTTTGTTTGATATAAGAGGTAACTATGTGATGGAACTAAGAGATCCTTCTGAAGCCCACATCTTGCAAATATTTTTATGATTGTCAGCTAGGATAGTAATAGCAATGTTTCGCATCATTTTGAAAGCCAAGAGGTATTAGTAAACTCCCACTCACAACTGAAGCCACCATCTAGCTTCATTCTCTCTCCAATTTTCCCTTGTAAGTGGATTCATAGGGMAAGGAGATCAAAGTCCCCCACACTAGACAGCTGCAGGGTATCAAGCACCATAGGCTATTACAGACCGGGATGGACGTGGTACATCCCTGCAATTGCAAATGGCCAAGACTGGTCAGCCTCAAGGCAGGAAGGTTAAACAACAGCAGGRTCATTATGAACCTTCTTTGAGATCTCCATTATCACCGTTGCTTTTCTTGCCTGTTTATTAGTACCATGTAACCATACAAACAATGAGAACAAAGAAAAACCTCTTTAATAAAATTCTCAACATAAAAATTAGCAGCCCCACATGTTTTACACTACTAAGTCTGAGACTTACTCATGTTCCGACATTACTTGAAGTGTCTGGCAAGATAAAGCTTGGCCTCTCTCGTTGCATCTGTGGACGGTTTCAAAGTTTTCACTACATAACCCTGGTTCAAAAAACATGTTCCTCACTGGTGAGCCTTAGAAATAAAATTTTATCAGGAAAATGMCACATTTACTGACCAACTCAATGTATCTCTTGCTTTTTATAGATGTTCTTCTGCTCATTTCCAAAGGAATCTTTCAGACAGCAGCAGAGCTGGACTTCTGGCTATCGTTCTGAGAAAACAAATTGCATTTCCTCTCCTCCGAGAACAAGATCTTTGTCCTCGGCACAGCAGGGTCAGTAGAAGGGCTAATAGCTGCTGCAGCAAAACAAATAGCAACTCTAACATCACGCAGCCCACAATTTGAAGGTTATCATCACACCGCTTGTGAAGAAACACGTGAGACTGTTGAGCAGAAAGCAGAAATCATAAGCTGAAGTCAGCACCTACTCAAACGGAAATAACTCTTAATTCGAGCTTTATTTTTTGTCTAGGTAGTTGTATCTCAAGATCCAGCTATCTCAAGATGACAGTTGGTGGGTGAAAATTTAAAATATTTTCCAAAAGCCAATAAAAAGAGGTATTTTGTTTGCTCAGATAATAATAAATAACAAATGAAAAAGCAGATTGATTTTGGTTAAAAAAGGCATAGAGGAAGTAAGGCACTTGTTCTGGTAAGGATACAATAATACAAAGAAATATCCTTCCATTGCCATTCATATACTGCCAKTGATTGTTCCACCCAAATAGAAAAAAGTTTTCTAATTTTTTAACTTTTTTTTTTTTTTTAAACCCTCAACAAGATGTTGCTCCCACCCCCAAATAAACCCCTTTCTCCCACCCACTGTGAGCAACTGAGTCAAGCTTTACTGACCTCTCAAGGAAAAGTCTTTTTTTTTCCCCTTGCCATTCCAGGGGATGAAACAGCATGAGTTCAGTAACCATAATTTTTTTTTGTCTTTTGGTCCAAGCAATAATCAAATGAATGCCTGCCTGCAACAGTGGCAGTAAKGTCCTTCCCCCTCTCCACTTGCCTAGGAACATCCTCTGCTAAGCTATCAGAAAGCCATGATCAGCATTGCTGAAAATTGCCCATGCTGAGTAACTGGTGCCATACTTTCCTCTTTCTCAAAAAGCTGCTTTTTCCTGTGTGCCTCCAGCTCACMTGCTCACCATTCAACCTAGTCAACTTGAGTATTTAAAGCACCAATTATGTTTAGTGTTACCAATTCCTATACTTACATATTCCTATACTATACAAATTCCTATATATGCTAAGTGGAACCATTTTCAGCAAGGTAAGTTTACTAAAAACAATACAACCAGAAGCAAAACATGTTATGAAATTCAATCTATCAACAACATACTTAAACAAATCCTTAATTCAGGTGCATTTTAAACACATTAATTTGCTTATTTGCTATTCATATGAGTCATCTTTTATCTGCTAAAATATTGAAAAGACGTTCTTTTCTTTCTCAAGGTTTTAATTTTGTTTTATAAACAAAACACTACTTTTGTTAGTAGTTACAAAAATTACATTAAGATGACACAGCAAAGCAGTGTGGGTGAAAAATGAGTGGGAAGTTGATCAGAAGCACAACGAGCTTCTTGGATGTTCAGAGAACAGCCGATGCCTCGAGGGAAATTTGGAAAAAATATTCTGCACAGAAACAATTGTACCAATATATCACATTTTAATCTTTCTATCCTAAGGTTCTCTGTCACTGAGAATATTTTCTGGAAAATAAATTTTTCCTTTCTTGATCGTTGTCTAATCCTGCCACATGCAACTCAAGACATAATCCTATTTATGACATTACCTTCAGTTACAATGGAGAATCCCCACACATACTCCTGCCTATGTTAAATTTCATTAGTGTCATTGTCTGAAGGTGGGATTATCTAAAAGACACTACTCAGCAAAACACATACATTCTTTTAGGGACATCCTTACCTCTTGCAGTATATGTGCCCCTAGCAAATGAAAATGCAATGCCAGTCTGCGTAGAATTTCGACCTTGGTACACACTCGGGTGGCCGTTACTGCCATCAGTGCCAATGGGACCACAGCAGTTGCCAGCTAGATTAAGGTTGACTGCTATGTGTTTACATACCACAAGTTCAGTTTCACATTTTTGGTTTGTAAACTTGATTACAGCGAAAGGAGTATTTACAATAGAAATATATAGTATCCTCTTTAAAAATCTTCAAGATCAATATTAAGTAGACTATACTGAAGAAGTGATTAATAAAAAAAATACACACATACATGAGTAGGTTTGGTTACACTCTGATAGTTCATAGCACACTGCACCCTTCTCTTATTTGGCCTATTGCAAGTTAACTCTAAATACCATCTTGCAGTAGATGACAATTGTTCATCACTACAGGGAGGGAGAAAAAATAGCTTTGCTAAGGTTCACTCATCTTTCTTGCTTTAATTCCTATTGCAAACAACAGGCGAGAGCAAAATGAACTCTGTATTCTACCACATAGCCCAAATAATAGCAGTATCTTCTAGAGTGCATTTATTATGATCACTCATTACTAATAAAATCCACCTGCTGCTATAAATAATGTAGTTTTTACTATGATAAATACTAAATAATTTATCCTTGTCAAGTAAACCCATTGTACAGGCATTTAGAGTGCATTCTCTCTAAAGTCTTTCTGCCACACAAAACAAGAGTGCCCTGCTGCCCGTTTTAGGGTTTAGTCAGGGATTGCAGGATGATGAATGGCAACAGTCACTAACTCTAACATAACCTTTTGTGGTGGAAAGAAAACTACCCTGGTTTATTATTCAGCTAAATGACCCATACACCTTCACTTGGACTCAAGTCTAGAGTAGAAAACTTAAAATGGGTCAATTGTTGCCTTCCTCTGTCTATCTCCCCTGGTTTTCTGTTTCCCAGTGTGGTAGGTTGCATCCCAGCGTTCAAAGTTTGAAAGGCAGCACTTGCTTCCATTCCGTCCTTCTACAGTCAGGCAAACACATGTTCAGAGCCTTCTCCTAACTCCTTTTCTGCCTTTCCCTTAGTATAAATAGGCAGCCTCATGCCATGTGTTACCCCTTCTCACAGACCATATGCAGAGTGGGATTTTCTGTTCCTCACTTCCCTCACGGTTCCTTAGCGAGATGACTTCTCAAGAGAGACACTCCACTGAACAAGGGTTAACAGGGCAAGATCTGCAGATCTTGTAGCACGGACTTCACACAAAGCACAGAAAACAACCTGGTTATCAACAAGTTCTCCAAGTTGCCACAAAAGAAAAATCTGTGTCGAGTTGTCTGTCCCAATACTAGATTTGGAGTCCCACCACCCAGTCTCACACCCTAGTTTACAAGCAATAAATGGAAAACCCAGTTCAATACTACTTCCAAAATTCCATCTGACAGGCCCAGAGATTAATGGAGAAAAATCAATGCTCCGTGGTAAGCGACTCTTCTGCTGCGCTAATGAACTGTAAACCTGAGACTTATCAATGCACAAGGTCTTATCACGGTAGTCAAAGACTGTTTTTTCTTTCATCTGGTTAATTAAATCTGTCCTTGTCACAGTAATTCTCTACTACAGCTTCGCTGAGCATGCCATCACCTTAGTCCCTAAATCCTGCCGCATCAAAGGCAGGAGGGCAGAAAGATGAACAATTTTTATCACTTTTTTCATTTGTAGGAGCAGTGTCTTAGGGATAAACTCAGGAGTTTGCCACAATTGGACAGAATAGGCTGGAGATGGAAAGCATACAGTTGTGGTATTTCTGAATTTTTCCTCTGCTTCCCATTTCTGTTATGCTGCAGTGATGCCTTGAGTGAAACACACTACCGAATACTAATTTCTGTTATACTTTTAATGAAACATTTATAAAACATGACTCATCAAAAGATTTCAGTCAGCCTCACATAAATTCCTTGAACTTCTGCAATATTCGTGACAGCAGTTTCTGCTTCTTTTGCCTGCACTGAGGCCTCTTTTCCTGCTTTTTCAATAGCTTTATCCAAGTTTGTCATCCTTTACAGAACACTTTGTCTCTCCATCTTTAAATTGTAGGGTTTTTTTTTAAAAAAAAAAAAAAAATCAAAAGATCAACTGTCTTGCAAATTCACTCCAGTCATTTACTTCTCCATTTCTTTCTTCCAAGCAGGAGGTAACATTTAACAAGTAGGGTTTGCCTTATACTTTAAAAATATCATACACATAAACATCTGACTCTGTGAAACTAGCAAAGACTTCAAGGTTGGTGATTACAGTTGTTTCTTAATTTGGAGTTAAATGGATTCATATCATTTACTTTCTTTCAGAAGTCTGATCAGTTGAYGTATTTACCAACTGCTAAATTGCAGCGATTATACCTCTTCTGTCTGTAATCTCAGGTGTTTTCATAGAGTGCATCTCGTAAATATTGTAGTTTCACCTAGGATTCCACTCCTGGTTGGATTAATGCTGTGATGTGTTTTGCCAACAAAAATGAGCCTAAATAAACTTAGGATATGGACTCTGAAGCCACAGCATGCRTGTTGTGTTCAAGCATCTTCCACAGATACTTTGACTCAGTCATTTCATCACTTTATGTTCCTATATGCTGAAGTGTAATATTTAAGGAATACAGAATGAAAGTTCYGAAAGATAAATAGTCATTGCTTATATGTTTCACTCTCTTTGGAAGGCATTTGCAAATGAAGTAGGGAATTTTAGTATCTGCCAAAAGCCCGTGTGCATGCCGAGTGCATATTCATTTCCACTCTCAGCATCGTCTCACATACATCACATGCATCAGAACAGGAAGTTCTGATGGAAAGTTTCAGAACTATATGTAAAGACTTCACTAATAGACTGAGATGTATGTGCTATGAAGAACGCACATGAGAAGTTTCAAAGTCTAGAAATCAAGGGCCACTTTCTCCCGAAATACTGGTCCATATAAGCCGTCTAAACAAGTCAYGCAAAATAAAGATCAATTGCTACTACTGTTCCTACACCACAACACATAAACACTCAAATCGTAAAGTTACTGAATATACCAAAAATGCTACAATTTCCTATTCAATATTTTTTCCAAGGAGAGAGAGAAAAAAAGTTAAATTATGCTTAGTCTGTTCAAATTTTTTCCAAAACCAAATAAACAAAAAACTCTTAAGAGGTTACTTGGGTTGCTCAAGGATCAACAAGTTGCTGCCTTTCTTTTAAAGAGGGATTTGCTTTGACAAAATAACCAAAAAGTGGCTATGTTTTAATTCAATTTAAGACTCAAAATACCATTGGTTGTTCTTTGTCACTCTATGCAACCATATATGTTTTATGCTGTCCATCAGTCATCACTCCTGAAGCTTCTTTAGTCTCAAAGACAGGACTAGTCAATTAAAGACCGAGACAGATGAGCCAGCCATTTATACAGTGTTAAAGATGATCCACATAGTTATTGGCATCATAATGAAATATGAGCGTTTTCGCAACCTGTCTGAATACAGAATTTTATGATTGGCTTACCAGTGTATGTAAACATAGGTTTTTTCAAGGTTACCAAATGCCAAGGATGTTTATGCTACACAAAATAATAAGCTTAGGTATGGCAAACTGTTGAGGTAGGTCAGCTTTTATAATAGATACAAGAGAACATSAACTAGAAGTGAATGAGTCCTCAAGCAAATGTACAAGTGCAAAGCCAAGCAAATGTTATGGTTTGAATATCCTTCCTCAGTGCTCTCTCCAAGCTCAAAGGAGGAAAACATGGCTTCTCCTGTTTTGGAGCCAATCCAAGGAGAGATTTGCATACAAAGATCCAAGATCAGCAAAGAGGCACTAGCCCAGCAGAACCTCACACGTTCATCATGTAACAAGATAAAAGCAGGGCTGAAAAGCAGGGCTTTGTCAGCTAATCCTTCCCCTTCTCACAGGGGAAGATTCTCACTAGGATCTACAATCTTTTAGAAAAGGCTTAGAGTTTTATCGTGGTAGATGTCTAAAAGTAACACACATTATCCATTTCAGCACTTGTCCTGTTACAAGTTTTGGCTAATAGCTGGCCTGAACCTTCTAAAACAGTGATACAAGAACATCTATAAAGCAAAGCATAACAAAATGTACAAAAAAAGTATGATATCATTAGACAAAACTGCATAAAACAGAAACACTAACCTCTCAAGTTAAATAGTCTGATTGCTATTGCCTACAGAAAGTGAGGGGGGAGAGAAGGTGTATATATTACAGTCACTGCATTATGTAACTACARTAACGTGATACCCAGTTCATAGTATGGGGCTGTTTCTCCACTCCACTTTGGTAATGCATACTGAAAAAAGTARACGTAAACTATTTAAAATTAAGAAAAGGGATCTGTAATTTCACTTGTACCCAGAGATACATTCTCATTCTGACATTATCCTTTAGCATGAATTACTAAATGAGAAGACTGTGCATATGCTTTTTAGTTTGTATTTGAGAAGTTTAACTCAAAATGTAACATTACATACAACACTAAATACTTGGTTACAGAAGCAATTGTTTCCACATAACTAATTACACCAAAACCTTTTTCTGAGAACATCATTTTGATTGAAATGTCTCAGAAATTGTTCTAAATAATTATTGCCTTTACACTATTACAATACTGTTATCTAGTCAGCATGTTACTGTAACCTAGATGCCTACCTCTAAAATGTCAGGTGACAAAGTGTTCACACATCACTCTGTTCTCAAAAAGTCAATGCAATTAAGAAGTTGATCAAAATTAAATTCTACCCTTAAGTCTTTTCATTAGCACCTACCCTACCCAAGATGACGGTATGATTCACAACAGAAAAGTTCATTTTTATTCATTTAGTCAAAGTCACTTAAAATGCCAGAAAGATGTAGATATAGACCAATGTCTTCAATCTATCAACAGGCCAAGTTCAGCACTTGTAAGAATCACAACAGGCCTCCTAGGGCTGCCACACTAATACACTTCATTATAGTACATGAAAGAATCAAGCCTAGGAGTTGAAAAAGGCACTTGCCTGTGATTGGACTCTTCAGTTTTAAAATACCTTTCATCCAAAGCTGCCAGCAATATGAACTCTAATTTTATCAGTTAAATAGAACTGGCCAGTTWAATAGATATATTTAAGTGAGAAATATTAAGAAAAATTATTTAAGTAACAAGTAGTTCAATAGAATTATGATAGATTTGGGAGACTGCAGCMTTTTTGGCCAGTAGTTGCAGAGTAGATCATTGCAGAGTAGATCCACGAGAAAAGAACAATCTGACAACAAGAGTTTGCGACTACCAATCCACCCAGACTCAAGCTTCATGTATGAAAAATGATAGGGGGCACCTATCACTGTGTTTCAAGTCTTTTAATTACGCACAAATCTGCTGTGAAAACAAGGCCAAGAAATCTCAGTAGTAAAATCAGCACTGGATTCACACAATGTTTTAAGACTACAAAACCAGTTTTACTTGGAACTTGGGCACACATAAAAGCATTCTGCACACCCTGTGCATAGAGGGGAATACTTTTAACTGCAATTTTGAATGTAGACAGTTAAATAGAATTATTATGGATTTTTCTGTAAATGGTCACTTGTGTGACATAATAGCAGATCCAAGAAAATTGTATTCCTTCCTAGGCATTTACACTAACAAGAATGGTTAGACCCACGGGTCTGCCAGCATTTCCCTGACAAATCTGTTTTCAGAGACTAATACATCAACTATATTTTTAGTTAAGTGTTTTATTTATATTTTAGTTATATGTTTTGGCCCAAAACTTGACATGAAAGGTCTCAGCTATGCCTAACACAGCAAACATTCATAAACCTTTGAAAATGCTTTTCTTTCAAAATGGAAAGTAGTTTTGCAAGTCATTTTTCTATCTGAATTAGTTAAGCTTTTCATCCTGAGCGACCTTTGAATGTATATGCAACAAACACATGACCTTTACATCTCTCATTCTATTAGAGATGGAATCCCTAAAAGCATCTCACAACACAACATATCAATTAGTCAAAGTGCAACAGGCAAAAGATATTGAATTGAGTGTTCAAATGGATCTAAGGAAGATTTTGGAGTAAAAGTCAGTTCTGGACTTAGATAATTAGTCTAACAACGACGCAGTTTGTTGCAATATCCTGCTTGTCATTTCCAAGCAACGTGCATGTCTATTTAACCACATTTCCMTTTCCACTGCAAGTTATCTAAAAGAAGAAATCATTCTATAATAAGGAATAATCATATTTCTAAATTGTTTTAAAAACCTCAGTCTAGTGGACTGCAAACTGATTCTATTTTACTTAAACTTTCATGACTCCTTCCCTGCATATATCATGCCAAACGTGGATTAATATAACAACTTTGAAAGCCCCAAGGGAGCTAAAGAGGCTAGCAGGTCAACAGTCCTTGATAAGGAGAAAAATTCTGCAGTGCTCTCCGTTTGCTGCAGAGCTGCTGGTCTATGAAAATGAAAATACACTTTATAAAGGGAACATAAATACAGATTTACACAATGGACCATAAAAACCGCATGAGTACCAAGTGATAAGTTACTCAAATGATAATAAATATTTACCCTTATGAACAATAAGGAATTCAAGTTATTTCACTGCTTTACCTAATGCATACAAAGTAAATTTTTAATTTTTAAAAAATACCTTTTAAAAACATATAATAGAACTTAACAAGYTTGAGCACTAATTTTGCTTATTCAAGCAGAATGGGTCTGCAACCCAAGTACTTTAAAAAGATACTTGTATATAAAGTTAAGGCACAATAGAAAATAGAACCATACTATCAAAATGGCTCCGAGTCCAGGGCAGTGAATAGGTTTTCAACAGAATTCAATACTTTATTTAGATGCATCATCATTAAACATGCTTAACAGTTCTCACTCAAACAAAAGCCTCGGTCTTTTTCTCATCTCAAAGCATTTTAGAACAACCTCTTCCTGACTCTGGGCTTTCTGACTTGTGTAAATCCTGAACAATTTATCAAGAAAATTCATCCGTGCTGTGCTCTAGAAGAGGTTMTATTCACAAGTTACTGCCAGTCTGATCATTTAACTCGCTAATCCAGAAGCACCACAGTCCTTCTCAGGAGGCACCTGCTCCAGGAGAGCCCCATCCTCCGTAAGTCCGCTCAGGTAGTTTCCCACACTGGGGTCTCCCAATATGTGAGACAGACCTCGTATGCTCAACCACACCCAACAGAATAGTGAGTCATTTCTACTGTCATCTATGAACCTTGCCAGCATCCAAGGAGAAGGTAAAGGACATGCCTGCAGTTCCCAACAGGCTAAGTCATGACACGCAGATGTCTTCGCTTGCTTCTCTGCAAGCASACTGCACCCACTCACAGCCGCCTCTGCTAACAGGCAGTGTGGAGCAGGGCTGCTCTCCAGCCGAGGTGCTGTGCAAGGAACCCAGAACCCACAGCAAACAGAGGAAGCACTGAAGAGCACTGATCAGGACACTCACGTGTGAGGAAAAACCCATTCTCAACCCTCTCTCATAGACCTGCTTATTGAACTGCCATTTCCACTAGCTAACAAGGGGAAAAATAAAGAATTAGCRCAAGATGCAGGGATCAGAATGAAGACTTTCCATTCCAAGTAGTTAGTTTTTATTATATTTTTACTATGGAAGCTTTATGCTCAATTCTTGTTCAAGGTAACTTCTTGATAATGTTTTTCTATTTCCAGTTCAAAATATATACAACTGAATTTGTCTTTCAGCACAACTGCACAACATCTAAAGTTATTCCACTAATTTTTCCTATAATACAAGTCAGTTGTCCTGTGATGAACTGAATTGTTTTTCTTATACAAGAGTTTGCACTTGAATTAAAAGAGAAAACCTCACAGAAGTTCTTCTTCTTGGTTGTGCTTCTTTGCCCCCACAGTAGCTAATCTTGCTCTTCTGGCCCCAATGAATGAATTAGCAGCACTTACAGAGTAAATATTTTGAGACTGTGCAAGTGATATGCAAGAAAGGGAAATGATGCAGTCCCCTTGGTCTTTTAATTCTGAAAACACTGCAGAAAGACTCAACATACTTTCTCCGGACAGTGATAATCTTCAAATATTATCCATATAGACCCCCTTCAGATAAATATGTGCCAACCTCCTAGAGGTCAAACAACATGTCAATTGTACGAACAGAAATGTTAGTTTTGACAAGTACTTCATGTCTCATGGCAAAACTCATCCACAAAAGCCCCGTCACAGAGGCGATTCCAAGACTGGGAGAATGTTTACGTTAATGAGCTCATTTGGAAATACTTAGCTAGACAATTTGCATCCAAAGACTTCTGTTGACAAAACCCATGAAGTGAGGGCACCCTTACTTCCCACCTGCCCTCCAGACAGGTAAGACCACAAGTGAAAATATACCTGCTATGTCACTATTTCTAACAGACTGTGCTATAGCAGTCATTGTGTGTCCCGTTTAAGCAGCATTATAATTGAGAAATGTAAGGAGGTTGAGAATCCTCAGAGAAGCATATTGAGAGTAATTACAATAAAGTACAAAGRCTGCTTCTGTCCCACTTATCTGGCAGCCCACAGCATGCCTACAATTTTAATACAATTATACATGTTTATTTACACTTATATTACAGATCTGTGYGCATCTGTAGTGGCCAATTTTTGCAATATTCATATCTCAAAGATATGTCTCCTTCCAAGAGGCTAACAAGACACTATCTTTCATTGCTTAAGAGGCACTTCAGAAGACTACCCCATGGAAGAGCACCCTCCTTTTGAATGAAGGGGCCAAAYCCTGCTCAGCTATTCATACAAGCACTTTCATAAAGCTATGGCACTAACCACTCTAAGTCTATGGAGATCTGGCCAATACATTTAGAAAGACAACTAAAAGAATCATAACTATGTAAGCCAGTACTTGGAAATGACYGAATACTAAAGGTTCCCTGGAGAGGCATGCAAGAGATATGGGAAAGAAAAGAGGAAGGAATAATACTAAGGACTAAGCCACAATACACTGACCAACTTGAGAGTCACTAGGAGGCAGGCATAAACTATAGGAATGGATTAGCCTTATGACAAGTTTGTAGTATATGATATAAAAACTACCCTTCAGTACAACACAGCTCATTTATAAAGATTTTATGTCATCCTCACTAAAGAAGAAAAAAAACCTGCCTGCACGAGGAGGTAGCAGAGTTTGCTTCATGGTCATTCCCACATTTTAACACTAAGACACTTTCCATTAAACATATGAAAAGACAAGTATATCTTTTCTTCTATGGCAGAAGCCAAATTACTTATATATTTATGGGCCAGTGCTTGCTCAAAACAACAAGACAGTAATTATTAATTTGGTGGCACAAATGATCTCTAAGGGAATCTCTTTAAATTACTAACTGCCATCCTCTGGTCTGCAGGAAAAAAATCCAGCACTATAACTTTGAAAAATCACCACTTCCAGCAAAACAAGCAGCTCTTCAACTGATTAGTATTGAAACACTGTAGCATGCAGAAGGTGAYATCCAATTAACAAACCATTAATATTGACCTTCAAGAGAAACAGAATTATGCCATGCCTAAAGATAAAAAAAAAGGAATTCCCTATAAACTCTGTACAGATTTACTAAGAGCTTAGACCTCTTGGACTACAGTTGTTTAGATGCAGTTCAACCTGCTGCATCCAGAGCAAGCCCCAGTTCTAGCGCATAGAGAAGGCTGCCAGCCTAGGACCAGCTGGACCAACCAATTCCTCCTCTAGAAAACCCTCYTGCTGGCCTCAGCAATGTAATTGGGCACTTGCTGCTCTCAAATTGGAGGATGAAAAGCATCTAGGCAATAATTAGCCATAGCTGTACCTATTATCAGGGCAAAAGAAGAATGCCAACAAGACCAACAGCCACAGGTAACTCGCTTTTCACCTCMTTTGAATCAAGGGGCATGCGTGGGCATGGAAGTGCACAGGGCCAAATCACAAGGAAAGGACATTCCCATAATACTCTTGAGGGCTTCCAAGAAGTTGGGGGTTTTTTTTGGTTTTTTTTTTTGTTGTTATTGTTTTTTGGGGTTTTTTTTTTTTTTAAGAAAAAAAAAAAAGGTGAGACCACAAAAATAAGTGGGACAAGATAAATGACTCCAAACAAGGAATATAGGCAGCCTTTTTTTTTCCCCGACTTCTCATATAAAAATGGCACCATCCTGAACCTACCATGAGCTCCAACATGGCTGTATAATAAAGAACCCACATAGGCAAAACAGAGCAAAAGGGCGGAAGCTCCCAGAGTAGCCACTTGACCACATCAAGGACATGCCACACAAAGTGCAGCTGGACAAGGACTAGGGCCATCAAAAGGAAATTCCCCAAGCATAATATAAATCCAGGCATCAACATTCACAACTGCATGCTATAAGAAGCAACAAAATTATATCAAGTAAGCCTCCTATGCAAAGAAAATGCCTCTTTTTTAAATTAAATTTCAATTTAAAAATGCCTTCCACAATTCCTTATTGAAATAGATTTCCATATATTGATCAAAGTACATACAGCATCTTGCTAGTATTTATAATACAATTGTGTGTTCACATGAATATGCTCTGGAGTTGTTTCATACTGCAGCTCTGTCTTTAACAAAATTAGCACAACGCATTTAATCCATATGTAGAGCCCTGAAAACAATGCTCACTCGAGTCCTCAACGATAAGCATTTTACTGTCATTTCCCTGTGATGTGGGAGCTCTTTTTCTCTCTTTTAAAAGAAACAAACATATCTTGGCAGTAAGAAAAGAAATTGCATGAATTAAAGCCATATAGCAAAACAGATATTAAACCGAAAYCCACACTAACATATCTCATGCTGGTTAGAAAATAAGCATCTTTGTGAGACTACCCCAAACAGTAACTACAGGGAAAGGTAAGACAGGCCTGTCAGTAAGCAAGTTSCCCCTTGGCAACTCTTTACTCACACAGCCTGCCTTGGCCCGCGTCTCTGCAGTCACCTCCCCGTGCGCTCCCCGCGTGCAGGCACGAGCACYTGGGGCAAGCCAAGCTCCGCGGGCGTGCCGAGGAACCCAGCCTTGTGTGAAGCAGCACATCCATCTGTGTCACAGGGAGAGCAATAAACACGTAACGGGCAAGCAGCTGGAAGTGTTTTAGGATCAGGGAAGCAACACCTTTCCAATCCTTCTTTCAATTCTTGTAATAGGCCTGACAAAATATAATTCCAGCCCTGTCCTCGCCTTGCTCCTAACTATGGATCATGTGCAACACCATGCATAGCTAGAATGTATGAGCAATCAAATATGTTGCTTGCAAGAAGCATTTTCTCCACCTGTTTCTGTACCAGTCAACACAAGACTGTCTTCTCCATGTTCTGCTATACTTAAGYGTTTTTCTTCCTTTCTCTTAAATGGGGYTTTATCCATGCCTTGTGCTAAACCTTCCRGCTTACAACAGCTCTTCTCCTTTTYCTTACCACTGAACCCCATCACCTGTTAGATCTCAAGTCACCTCTCCCCTTGTCACACATAAAGATGTTTGGTGCTACTTGAACGTAACAGCACAACTCTTGTTGTTTACATTGTCTCCACCTGYGCCTGTCACTTTTTGCTAACGCTTCCTACTGAAAACACTTTAAGGAAGCAAAAGAGATTGTAAGAAAGCCAGTAGCGAGTCCCAATTAGCCAAAGAAACAGTGACAGAAGTCTATTACCAGAGTACAGTTCTTCTTTTCATGCACTGAGAACTTTGCTTAATATTTTATGCAACTTTGGGAAACTTTAGTTGAAAAACTATGTTTTAAAAATATCTTTGAAGCCACTAGGTGCTGTTGTGTAAGATTTGGCACATCCTCATACGTAAATCTTACCCTGATAGAATATAATAGCTCCTTTGTTTCTGCAAGTCCCACTCGATGGAAGGATTATACAGTCCATCAACCCTAAGGGCTCCCAGTAAGACAAACCAGGCTATTGTATCTATTTAACTCCACACACACACACACATACTAAACCCATGTGCCCAAATCTGTGCCGTGGTATGCAAGTATTTTATTTCAAACTGTTTAGATTCCTCACCACAGACTCCCAATTATCCACGAAATGAATTAAATTGAATATAATTAAACATACAACCCATCACTTAAAAACATATGTACTTCTCCAGTAAAAATATATCCACGGAACATTTTTTTTTTCCCCCCCCTCTCTGCAAGACACTCTGTGCTAGAATCCTAAAACAGCCACAGGGGAGAAAAAGGAGAGGAAAGAAAAAAAAAACCAAAACCCCTACATCTAATATAAAGAAAGSCAAGACTGTGAAATCCATAGCCAACATAGAGAACTTCATATGTTCTCTGGATGGACCAAATGCAGAATATGTTATAGCTGAACTTCAGAGATATCTAGTGCAGGAATAAGCTTTATTCTCATCTTAACAAAACTGTATCAAGTTTTTAACTAATTTATTAGGAAACTGCTAGGAGGGAGAGTGAAGAACCATCTGAGGTGCTGTGTTGTCAAGGGGTCTACTCTAATAATTAACCACAAAGATGAGGATGTAGAAGTGTAACATCCCACCTAGCAAGGAGTATTTAAATAAATAGTGTTAAAACCTCTGGAGATATTATTTTTMCAATGAATCTGATTAGTATTAAGGAAAAGGAAGCAGAGGGAAAAAAAAATATGTCAAGTAGAGTAGCACACACCTGGATGCTCTCTCGAGAGCACTGCATTAGACTCACTGCAATTCAGTTAATCTTATGTAAGACTGATTCATTATCACAGGAAAACCATTTTAGCTTAAGTAGCTTTCATACCTCACTTTCTCCCTCCTCTCAATTGCCACCCAAAAAAAGAAAACCGGTACGAGAACATAATATCAGTAGCACAAAGCAACAGCAGCAATGAAGCACCTGATCCAAACACATCAGTGGAAATAACTACAGTTGTTCCTGT
The DNA here is from genome assembly GCA_003342815.1 of Eudromia elegans. NCBI lineage: Eukaryota > Metazoa > Chordata > Aves > Tinamiformes > Tinamidae > Eudromia > Eudromia elegans. The sequence goes on from PTEX01000092.1 coordinate 2,524,353, forward strand.
ACTGCATAAAATCTTTACCTGGTTTATGTTCTTTACAAAAAAAGGGCAAAAATAACCATAATGTCTATTAACAATCAAATAGATCCAATAGTTGGTCTCATCTTTTTCATATATATTCAAGCCCATTCCCCAGAGCTGACAAGAATCATGTTCACAAATACCAGTATCTATTTAGAAGCCATTTTTGAAAAATGAGAGAGAGAGACTAGCTCAGGTTTTGACCAGAGGAGAGAGAAAAGGAAAAAAGAAAAAATACACAGCTGTAAGGCCTGTTACAATGTGAGCTGCTCATGATCTAAGGTATTCATCACCTCTTTAAGAATATAAAATAAGCAAACAAAAATAGACTTGAACCATCTAAACATACACATAACTTCTACAGTAGTGGCTCTGAATTCTTCTACTMAACCAAGTTCCATGATTTACTCCACGATGCTGAAGAGAAACCTTCTGCCTGCAGGAGTGCATGAGCACGTGTGGGGAAATGGAATGTGTCAAGGCGTGCTAGGGCATGGTGATGCTTTTAAAGCAAGTTAACAGTGGAATTAACAGAAGTGATTGAGCTAAATGATTATGATGGTTTAGCTTCCCTGCAAGCCAAAACTTTGATCCCATTAATGTTAATACATAACCTGAGGCAATGATCTGCCTTTGTATCAAGTTAGTGGGGTTTGCCATGACTACAGCAAAAGGAAGCTCACTGCTTAGAAAATAGCTCCATAAACCAGAAAAAACTCTTTCATCTCATTATTTCAGGAGGTTTCTCACCTAATATCACAGCTAGAAACACTGATGTTCTTCATTCCCAAAGCCAAGGCCAAAAGTGCTACTGACTTTGCAAGGAACTAATTAAGGCCCTGTATTCAGAGTACTCAGATTTCCGCTTTCATGCCTCTCCTCTCATTTATTTCAGGCCTATCAAATCTGTTAGTACTTGTTCTAATGTCCAGATCAATATACTGTTATATATCATAGCTTTGTTTTATAACGACTTACTAGGTATCATATTTTGTGGTTAAGCAGAGTAAGAAACTTGGTTCGAAACCTCTCCAGAACCTTTAAKATGAAATATATGTATACATAGAAAAATACGTGATTTTAAGAAATTGGTATCATCTTCCTGTTATCTAAGTATAGAGTTTAAATTCTTCAGGCAAAGGTGTTTGACTAAACTGACTATATGTCAATTCCCCTCACAGCTTTATGAATAGTTTGAAAACACTTTTCCCACAAAGGTCAAACATTTCATTATGGAAACATAACCACTGACATAAGAATACTAAGTAAAATACTCMATTTTCTCGTCAGTCTAGTCATGGCAGATCACAATATGCTGATCCACTGTCACCTCTAATTGCAGGCCAAGTTCCTGGAAATCGTCTCAACAGGATCATACTGCTCTAACCCGGAGAAGAGCTGGTACTCTCACAGCTTCCAGGTGTGAGGAGATGGGGAGAAGCTGCCCTAGGCACAGGGGTCACAGCTGCGGGGAAGCCCTCGTCATTCCCACCCTGCTCGGGAAACCACCGGGTGCGTTTCTATCTCTTACTGCTCTAAGCGAGAAGCAAGCAGCCTCAACCACAGCAATTTGGTTTCTTTGCACACAAAGCTCCCTGGGGGAACCATACTAAGCAACAATTGATACTAAATTTCACATTTAAGGTAAACAAACTTTAGAAGCCCCTTTCAGCAGTTGGGAATTACTTCACAGCTATGGTGTTAAAGGGGAAGCCCTTCAGAGCTCTCCTGGTGTCTGGGAAAACAGACAGATATCTCTGTCACCAAGACCTCACAGTCCAAAACCTACAATAAAATCACTGCTGATGTTACCCTCAAATTAGGCCCTGTGCTACAATTTCCAGTATGGAAAAACCACTGCACATCTCAGAAGATCCATCTGCAAACAAACAGCTGGCAACTGCTTAAACAGGCTCGTCCCACTGACAGCACAACGGGCCTGTCAAACCCATCACAGAGGCTTTTAGCAAAAGACTTTAGCAGTAGAAGCATATAATTGAAAAGTATATTAATCTAGAACCATTTTTTAATGTAATTTTCAAACATTATCACTAAAGCTACAGCAAAATGCCTGAAACACAATTTAGAAAGATGCATCTTTACAACTCTTTTGCAAGAATTGAAAGCTTTAGGGAAAAATCTTCCATCATTAGTTGCATGTACTGAGAAAATGCATTTATTTTGTATTGTTTGCTGCTACCATGCCTTAGTACACATATATATGCACATATACACACRCTTTATATATTTTTTAATTGTTCACAGGCACTTCAAAAGAACTGGGCTAAATTCTGTGTCCTTAACCAAGCAAGACAAAAGTTCAGATAAAAAAAATCTCAGAATTTGACCATGCACATTCCCAAGTTAGAGAAGCAACTGCAAGAAAACTTTAGTCTAACCCGTAAGCAGCTTCTTAAGATGAGCCTGAGACTTCACCTCTTTTCCCAACAGTTTTGTAGATAATGAAAACAAAACACAGAAAGTATCATTGTCGGGTGAACAACTTCTGCGTTTGAGCAATCATAGCTCAAAGTATTTTGGTAAGGGTGACAAACGTTATGGGAAATTAGCCTAATAGACTCTTGGTCTCACAGCTGACAATAAACACAGCATTAGATGAGAAAAAGATTGATAAGCTTGGAATATCTTAAAGAAGCTGAGATAAAAACCACTCATTCCTTCTTTTTTTTTTTTTACAGAAAATAAACACATAAGGCAGGACAGCAGCCCGCGGGTATTTTTCTCGTCAACTGATAAAGTAGTTCGAGATTGAGGAAGGGTTTGGGAACAGGCGAGGGGCCGCGAGCTGGGCCGCGGTTGCGGCGGTGCCCGCGGGGGTGGCGCAAGGGGCTCGGGCC
>PTEX01000092.1:2527318-2565433 GCA_003342815.1 Eudromia elegans
GCTCGCGGCTCGGCGGCGCGGCCGGGGGCGGCGGCACCTGCCGCAGGAGCCGGCGCGGCCGGGAGCGGAGCGGGGGGTGGGGGGGGTGTCTCCTTGGCGCCCCCCGTTCACCACACACACGCTGCGAGTGGAGGGGGGGTAAGGAGCTGCCCCCCCGCGGGGATCGGCGCCCTGCATTGCTCCAGGAGGCCGCAGGCAGCGCTCCGACCCAGCAGTGGGGGGCACCCCCCACCACGCAGCCCCCTGGTAGCGCAGGCAGCCCCCGCGTCCACGTACTCACCATGTTGACTTCCGAGACCATGTCTATGCTGGCGATGTCTATGTTCATGCCCACGGCCACTGGGGGACCTGCAAACAACGAGACGGGCCGCGCTGTGATCGCCCGCGACTTAACTCCTTCTTAGCAGACTCGGCGAGGCGCGGGGGGGAGCGGCGCTTCAGCGCGGCGCCTCCCGAGGACCGGGAGCGGAGCGAGGGTCCACGTCGCTCCCCACCCCCCTCCCCGCGGACCCACGCGGGCTCCCGCAGCCCCGCGCGCCCCTTTATGTAACCCGCGCACGTGGCGGCGCCGGGGGGCGGCCACGGCGCGCGCGGGCTCCGCGGGGGCGGCCGCGCCTCAGCCCCCCCACGCAGCGCGGCCTCGGGGGCTCCGGGCAGCGCCTCCCGCCGCCCCCCAGCATGGGGTGTGGGGGGGGACGGGACACGGCGAGCACCTCCAAAATAAATAAAACAATCCGAAGTCGGGGCGCGCAGGGGGTTAAATGACATTTTTGTCTCAGTTAACAGCACATCTTGTACTCAAAAATAGTAACTGCGATCACAGGCACATTAGGCTGAGGAGCGAACGATGGGGAAACTTGAGAGACTCGCATCTCGATAAAGCCCTTTGAACAAGCGTTTAATTATAGGTTAATAAATCTTCAGCCCGAATGCACGACAAGGGAGCGATTACAAACGCGCAGGAGACTTAACTGATCGCATTAAGAGCGCCCTGCGCTAAGGAAATTGAGTACCAATTGGCTTAACTTTGAATCAGCCTGAGAAAATGGCACCACACACCTCGGAGCAACAGCACCCGCTGCCCGTTTAAAACCCGCCCGCCGAAGGTACCCGGGCTGGGTAAGCCAGAGCTCTTAACCAAAAGCAGTCAAATTACCTCCGAAATCTGGCCTCAAGCGAATGTCATAGCCCTTCAGCAGTCTATCCACGGTCTCTTTTACCAGTGACATATTGCTAGGGTCATTGACACTGAAGGAAAAAATATAAAAGAAAAAAAAAAAGAGAAGATAGATTTCTTATTCCTCAGAACCGAGCTGTACGTTCCTATTAGAGATAACAGGCAGTGCAATTCAAAGTAAAGCGAAAGAGATACCTTCAGCACTTACCTCTGTGCACACACCACCGCTATTATTAAAGGGAAGGACCAAATCCCCAAGTAACCCTTTTTCCGGACTCTCAACATCCCTTTGGCTTTTAATATGATTTAGGGTTTCAGTGAAGAGGAGATCCAACTTATTCTGGCCAGTGCAGTAATTCTAATGTGCAGCGCATGCGCACGGCGTACCACAACATCAAAAGGAGCAGTGGTTGCTGCTGGAGATGGAGCAAATTTCCTTGCCAAAAAAAAAAAAAAAAAAAAATTAAAGGGGAAGAAGGAAATGCATTATTAAAAAAAAAAAGTCATCCACCGGAGGACCGAGTATATTTTTGTTGTCCTTTTTGTTTGTATTGAATATAAGCCACATCAACCAGGGAAGTTTTCGGAGTTGCAGGGCACAGCAGCTTTGCAACCTAGTTTAAAAAGGGGGGTGAGGGGAGGAGAGCGATATGGATGGGGTCGGATTAGACACCCGGGGAGGGGGGGAAAGAAGGAGGTTAAAAATGGGAACGCAAGGCGCACATACAGTGCGGGGGGCCGGGGGGAAGGGGCAGCTTAAGTTTTGGTCCCTGGAAAGACCCGTCTAAGCCGAGGCGAGGCGCGGGGAGCGGAGCGCACAGCGGGGGCGGGCGGGAGGTGGGGGCCGCCAGCATCTCTCACGAAGAAAAAAAAAAAAAAAGACAAAAATGAAAAAAAAAAAAAAAAACGATGACGAATAGTTTTTCATAGGAAGGGATTAGGCTGCTTTCTGCCGTACCCGGGTGGCAGGAGCTGTTGCGGGGAGATGGAAGGGGTCACGGAGAGCCAGGGGCATCGCTCGAGCCTCCGCCGCGGGCTGCGGAGCCCCGGGGGGCGCCCAGCCGGCGGCGGGGAAGGGGCGGCGCGCGGAGGCAGCCCCGCGAGCCGCGCTTACCTCGCGGGGACCGGCGAGCTGCTCCCGCGCGGCGGCGGCCGTTTCAGCGCCGCGGGAGGAAGCGGCGGCGGGCGGCGAGCGGCGCTGGGGAGGCTGAGAGTGACATTTAAATCCTGACCGAAAAAAAAGAAAGAAAAAAAGAGAGAGAGACAGAAGAAAAGGAGAGAGAAAAAAGGAGAAAGAAAAAAGAATGAAATAAAACACTGCACTTAAACGGTTCCTCGCAAATCTGCCTCGCGCCCGTAGCTGCTTTTACACCTCCTCATCCGCATCCCCCCGCGGCTCTGCGCTGCTCCAGGGAGCGGAGCTGGGCGGGCACACGTCGCTCTGCCCGGGGCCGGGAATTAGAAACACTTAGGTTCCTCAATTAGCAAGAGAAACACTGAACTCGCCGCGGGGGGCGGGGGGAGGGCCGCGGGGGGGGGACGGGCGAGCCCTGCAGCCGGGGGGCTCCGACCCGCCTCGCACGGCAGCCGGGCGCGGGGAGCCCCGCGCCCCTCGGGACCGGGGGGAAGCCCGGGCGCGCTGCGCACCCGCGGACACGCTCCGCCCGCGGGGCAGCAGCGCCGGGGCGGCCGCCCGGGGCCGCGCGTCCTCCCGCGGGCGGCGAGCGGTGCCGCAGGCGGCAGCAGCGGCCTGGGGCGCGGGAGGGGCCTCACCTAGGGGCGGAGGGCTGCGGGGGAGGGAGCGGAGCCTCCGCACCTGCGGGAAGGCAGCGCTGTGAAACGCGGCGGCTAAAGAGCCAAAGCGCCGGCAGCGCCGCGGAGCAGGCGGCCATTGCGCGGGGAGCTGCGAAACGCGCATTCCTCCGCAGGTCGCAGCGCTGCCGCGCAGGGAAGCCCCGCGGGGACCCGGCCGAAGCGGCCCCCACCGCACAGTCGGGCAGCGTGCTTTCTTCGGGGGATGGGTGGATGGGGATGGGTGGAAATGTTTCCCAAGACATTTTCACTTTTTTTTTTCCCCCCACTCTCTTCCCTACTGATAACAGGACCATACACCAAAGGAGACAATTAACTTGGCAATACAGATGAAAATGCTTTCATATATGATTTTTCATATATGTATTCCTCCTCCCCACCCCGCCAAAAAAAAAAAAAAAAAAAAAAAAAAAAAAAAAAGTACAAGAAGCCTTAGGAATTTCCTTACAAGCGGCAGCCCCGGGGACGCTTCCTGCCCCACACGCGGTGCCAAGGGAGCTGCTCTCCCCGCTCGCGGGCGGAGGTTCCCGCGCTCACCCAGCCGGGCTGCCTCCCTGCCAACCCTCCTGACACAGAGCCCTCGAAGGAAGATGGTGGATCCTCCGTGCAATGAATCATTTCACCTTAGGTGTGTAATACGCACTTCTTTTTTTCCTGCAATCATATGATAGAACAGAAGGTCTCAAGGTAAAGCACTTGATCAAGGGCTAGGAAACTCACCTGCAACTGCTCATTTGGGACTACGTCAGGCTCACCAGCTCTCTGAGCTGTTTCCTGCAGCTCTGCTATTACTGTCCCCCCACTGAAGTGTTTCTTTCAYCACATCCAAATGTGAACCTGATACAAACAAGAATCCAAGGCTGACACTGGCACTACTCAGTGCTGGACTGGCAGGACGCYCTACTTCTGCCATCAGCATAATATCAGGGCTAGAAATATGCCACGTTTCCATGGGAAATGGGAACAGCACACCCCAACAATACCAACTATGTCAGAATAGCAGTAATATTCTACCTCAATTCTGAATTCTGGGTAATGTCCTAACACTCAGGAAAACTTGTTTTGGGGTCAAGGCTGCTCTCTGCCATGTGTAGAAAAACCTGTTTCATTCTGGCTACTACAGGGAAAGGGAAGAAATCACATCTTTTAAACAAAGTCACTATACAGAGACACCATGGCACATAGGTGGAGCTTTTTTTTTTTTTTTGAGATAAAAAGGTTCTATCAAGCCGTGCTTGGGATGGTCTGTAGAACTCTTGTTCTTGTTTTCTATCTGTAAATAGAATGGCACACTACATTCGTCTACCCCAATAACACATCCTTACCGCCAGCCCAGGCGTTCCTGCTCGCCCGACGTGTCTGTGTGACAGTAGTGTCATTGTTATCTATTGACACAGCATGAAACCATACTATACTTCTGGCATACATCCTCCTGCTTTGCTGGGCACTTTTGACACTATCGCTTGTTCTCTGACCACAGGTTCGGGTCTATTTCTGCCATTGGACATTTTCAGCACCTTCAAAATCTCCCATTTATTTTAAGCAACTTGTTAAAGAAATTTTCCCTTCTTTTTCTCACTTGTGTCTGTGTTTTTCTGAAAGGAGAGGAAACAACTGATGTCAATGCCAATATTGGCAGGATGCAGCGCTGTTCGTGCAACATGTCTAAGGTTTGCTATCTAAGGTTTTTAATGTCTTACAACATAGCGAAGGGRAAGTTACATGGTTGCCAGTTAGATACTTACTTCTAGCTCTACAAATATCTCAGATTGCAAGTAATCTCATGATATGACAGTAATTTACAATGCTACTGGAAAGAAAAGGCAGGATAGATGGGCATATTTTAAATGATGAGTACAAGTTGATTCTTTACTTTCAAATGTGAGAAGTGTCAAAATACCTCACCAGAGCTGGAATACTCTCAGTCTTTGCAAGCCAGGATGCAAGACAGAAATGGACTATAGGCAACCCCATACTTTGCTTGACTTGACAGCCCCTGACTGTAGCAGGGCTAGATTCCTGTCCCCATGATCCATATCCTAGGCCATGTATGGAGAACTGCTCTAAAGTGATTTTAAAATAATTTATTGTAAATGCATAGAATGTGCAAAATAAGCTTTTAGGTGGAATAAGAATTTCAATCCAGATTCTCAAGTGATCCAATCACTCGAGGCAATAGAGACACAAGAGATGCTGATTTATGTCATCTAAAAAAAAAAAAAAAAAAAAAAAAAAAAATTAAAAAATCAAAAAAAAAAAAAAAAAAAAAAAAAAAAATTATTAATAAAAAAAAAAAAAAAAAAAAAAAAAAAAAAAAGGCATTTCTGTAGCACAAGTAACATGAACAACAAGGGCAAAACCTGGTTCTAAAAAGCCTTTCACTTCACCTCTGCAAGCTGTCATGCAAATTGCCCTACCCAAGAGAGATTTCCCGAGTTTCTGAACATTTTGATAAGATGCAGTAATATCAGAAACTCTTCAGAATTGTTTCCATCCATCAGACAAAGTTATATTCAGTAATTTGTAGAGAAATATTTGTAGTAACTTGGATAGGTATTTCCTATTTACAGCCTGTGTAAAACTCTAAATTCACGTAAAATAAAACCTACTTAAGCCTAATAGAAATTACCCAAGCTAAATGTCTATATATATATATATATATATTTTTTTTTTTAACTTGTCTTTTTATGTTTTCGATCTCCTGTTGCACTCCACACAGAAGACACATCCTACCAGCAGGGAGCCGTGCAGATCACCATTAGGGGACACGCGCAGAATGAGGAATTCATGCCCGTGTCCCTCGATTCTGCTTTTGCCAGGCAGCAAACAGTGGTGAGGGAGCTCAGTGACCATCTCCAGATTCTGACTGGTCTAGGCTGCTGAATGTCTAGAAACCTCCAAAGYGGTAGAGCCATCACTACACGCAATAGTGTATGACTGTCCACTTATACTGCCCTTAAAACAATGATCAGTATCATGGAGATTCATATCTGATAAGCTTAGAAAACAAGTTTGATTGACACAGTGTGAATTCCACTTCATTGCAAGGGGGAAGMAAGTGGGAGGGACAAGGGGTTACGTCAGATCTTTTCTGTGAACAAGTAGGGGGCACCTAATGCTCCTTAGGGTCTTTTGCCTTCTCATAGGACAACTCCAGATGAGGTTGTGTCAATATTTCTCTTCCTTCCTTGCCATCCTAAAYGCTCAGCTAGCCCGAGTGAGGAGAAACACGGTCCCATGCCCCACAGTTTGGCAACAACCATCATCATCTTTGCAACATATTGGCCCCTGCCTGTTGCCTTCTGTCCTTGTGCACACTGGCAAGGTGTTTCCTGGTACTCATGGTTGACTTGATGTCATCTGTGCCTATTTGCAGGTGCACAAGGGTAGRAAATCCACATACAGGCCTTTCTATCAGCAGCGATTACCAGGTCCAAAGGGTAATTCTGCTGATCTGATGGAACTGTTTTATAGAGCTGCATTACTCTTCTAAAGCAAGGATATCAATACTTCAGAGCTATACCACAGTAATGGCCTAAAGACCAGTCAAGACAGCAAGATACATACAACAAATGCAAATATACTAGGAAAAAAATAAAAATAAAACCCACACATACCATCACCACCAAAAAAAACCCCAGCAATGGTGGGAAAACATCAAGAAGGTCTGGAAAAAAAAAAAAAAACAACCATAGAATGACTCCTCTCAAGAAATTACATGCAGAATGTGTTTGTTTAATCACTTTTCATCCAACTAGGTGCTGGATGGAAACAAAGCACCCTCAGGTTCTTGTATTTTTTAAGGTAAATCTTCCAAAATAGAGAACATGTCACACAGGGATCCAATTTTGGTATGAGTATGTGCAGTGCTCTAGCACAGGGAGAAAGGCAGGGCCTGGAGCCACGCTTTGAGTTATCTTTTTGCACTTGACTTCGATCATCTTCTACCTATTAACTAGGGTCTACAACATCTGTCCTACCAACCTCCCACAAAAAATTATTTTTTTTTACATGCCAATAAGGGCCACTCAACACCAACAGCACTGGTCARTGTTCCAGCCATTAGCAGCTCAGCGAAATCTTAGAGCAATAAAACTGAGCTGCTTTTAAGGATGGTGAATTAACCACCCAGACCAAGAGTCAGTCACTGCCACTGGAAACAAGCAGAACAGTAGCTCTGGGTAGCAATACTAATCACAGCATTAACATCATTAATTTATTCTCACAGAAGGAAGCAGCAGCTGAGTAACACCCATGTTTGCTGTTAAACAGYAGGCTCAAAGTACTGCTCTGTATTACAAAATTAAGAATTCCACATTAAGAGCTTCTCTGGATATTATATGCATTTATTTATTCATTTAGCTTTTTGCTATAGTTAGCTCTTTAGCTCACTACACAAAAATTGAGATGCTTAYATATCTTCCACAGTCAAAGTTATGGCGGCAGGCAAGAACCTATGTTACATCTGCCTGAGAAACTACCATTCAAACACTATCACCAAAAATAAGATGAACTAAAACAAGCTAGACATGAACTTTGGAAGTTTGGCAGAACGCATGAAAGACGCTCATGTTCCTAGAGACTGCACAGGAAGACATTCCCTTCAGCACAGCTCCCAGCCCAGGTGAATTGGAGTATTTACAGATCCAATACACAGGACAGTTTTAGAAACTCTCAGAGATGGCTGTGTCAAGATGATACAACAGCACTGCATGAATGAACAGGAGGAATCAAGCTGTTTTAAGAACTAGATGACTATCCAAGAGGCTTGCCAGAGCTACCAAAAGCAGTAACAAACCTTGCCAGGTTATCTATAAAACTCAGAATTATAACCTTCATATRTTCACACCACATTAGGTTTAGGAACAGTATTTGAGAACTAACTTCTCAAAACTCTTTGTAATACTTGGTAAATAAAAGATAAAATAGAAAATTGGTAGCTAATTGGTTTTTTCAGAAATTCAAAGAGTAGGAATATTATTTCMGGTTAAGACTCAAGTGAAACATGTAACAGTTTAGATCCAGATTTCTTTAAGAGCTCATAGACATWGTAACAAAATCTTTCTTAATTTAGGACAGTTAGCATAACATTTTGCATAATGTAATGTGCAAATACACATTATTTTATAATTATTTCCAAGAGTCAGCGGAAGCCTCTATGAGAAAAGCTATGACTTTCTCAAGAATAAATAGAGAGGCAAAAGCTGGAAGGGAAACACCTACCATCCTCTTCCCTGCTGTGACTTTACCTATATTCGCAGGATAAGACTTCTGAATTACTTGCATTATGTGGCTCTACATCTTTTTAAGTTACGTTATTGACCACTAAGATGCATAGATAACTCTCCCCAGGTGGAACAGATTAAACATGACAATTTGGGGGGTATCATTCAYGTTCAGATACAGTGTGCAGAGTAACCTTGCTGCTTTTAAATTCCTGTTAGTCTCAGAGTCAGCTGATGGCATATTCCTCCTCATGATAATTCCCAAGAGACTTAAGTTGAACAACAGAGAAACTGAGGCTTTTACAGCAGGCTACAAAAGCATCTGTGTTGCTTCTATCCCACCAAAGTCCTGGTTTTAGCTTTTAAGGAGAGTACACACAGTACATCAGCTCTGAATGGTACCTTTGATGAAAACAACGTGTTTGTTAGAGCCTCTCTGGAAGGGCTTCCTATGGAGCTATATCGGGAGCTCAGCTTGCACTAATTTGCCAGGCTTCTCATAATGCRGACGCTGGCGCCTGGAGGGAGCTCTGCAGTGCTGGGGTACCTGCAGGCACTGCTTGCTAGCTTCAGGTCAGCTCAGTCCTGTTGTGACTACAGCGTAGCYGATCCTGCAAAAGGATGTCGTTGTCTCTTGATGGCAGATGTCAGTGGGCTGGGCAAGCTGTGCTCTTTTGAATTCTYCGCTAATATAGACAAGGCATCAGGCAGTTGCAAATTCATATAGACTACATATACACATGCATATATGTATTACACTGCCGTTTCTTCCTTCACATTCCTTTGGTTGAAAGTTCTACATTAGGCACAAAACAATTGAATCATGCATAACAAAGGAATGCTATTGAATTCTTAGTGGAGACCACCAATTATTGTGTACTGGCTGTTCAAGGGTGTTATTTTTGTAAACAAGAAAGAAACTAAATGAGCACAGGATTCATCATTAGGAAATGGTCTCTTATTCAATTAATACACATTCAAGAGAGCCCCATATGCATGTGCTCTAGTCACTGAAGTGCTGCAGGAAAATAGGAAGAGATCTCCCAGGGTGCAGCACACCCTGCTCTCTCTACCATATGCCTTCTAAATATGTTCCTCTGTACCACTGTGTTACTTCCCTCTCTCTCCTCATGCTCACAAGGCAACTTGCTGATTCTTGGCAAATCAATGCTGACACATTAAAAGCGGATCATTCTTAAAGAACTGGCTTTGCTTATTAAAAAGCACAGCCCTTACAAAGTCGCCAGGGAATTCTGGCAGTTGATAAATACTTCCGACATTGTGATGCTATCGTAACTTTATAGAGGAATTCCACCAAATGCCCTATTCTTTTCTAAGGAGTACATTCAAAAATGTTCTGAAAAAGCTTAAGAACAGTAAAAAAGTCCTTAAGATCTCCTTCACAACAAACAAAATGCATTAGTGACATATATTTGAATGAGGTATTATAGATAAAAGTTGCAAGTTTGAAGAGGTTCTGGGAAATCACAACCTGCCCTGAGGCTAGTCCAATCGCTGATAAAACGATTCATTAACGAGGTTAGTGAATTTTCAGGAGGAAACCAATGATATGCTGTCTTTTTTTCATATGGCTAGAGGAAGCCTAAATAGTTTATAAGTCACCAATAATTTACAAGGATTTTAGATAATACACTGAAGTTGTTGTTTACACTGTAAATCTTCTACATAGCTCACTACTGTGCAACAAATTGGGTGGGAAGCTTTCTTCCTGGAAGCGGCTCTTGCAGACCCTAAGAAACTACTAGTTAAGAGCAGATGGAGAGAGAGCATAAGGTAAAGAGGAAAAGTGATGAATGTACTTATGTCCTTACTCTTAAATAAAATTCAAAGAATATAAACAATTTGAAGGCTTTGTGCATATTTAGGGAAAAAAATAGTGAAGGTGAACCTGAAGTAGGGCTGGGAAAAGGTAAAGTAACAAATTGTCATCTAGAGGTGATGAGATTAGAAATTCAGGAATTGAAACATTTGCAATTAGTATGAGAAACTCCTTGATAACTGGAGAGCTATCAGTTGATTGGAAACAGGTGATTACTTTTTCAGTACTTAAAACAAATTACTTGAAAAATATTTTAATATTGATACACATCTGCATATCTTTACTTTGGCCTTTAGAAATACAGATTATGATTTGCAGGTTCTGTTTGCTTCCTAAACTTGGGAGTAGTAAGAGTGGTTTTCCCTGAAACATAAGGAACCTGAATTTCTGATAGATTCACAGGCCATGTGATTAAGAACTGCTTGGATTGAGAACCACCAAATATTCTATAGTGCTAACATTAATAAAAAAACCTCTCCATTATTCTGCATCAAAAATAGTAAACATATTTTGATGTGAAAAGTGCTTACTGTGTCCAAGCTCTTTTCACATTAACGTGATGCATTTAATATTTTCTTCCTCAAACTTGTGTCAATTTTATTTCCGCACATCTCTCTGAATTTTCATATTTAAAATCTGTTTGAAACCATTGTGAAAGTAAGGCCACTAAGGACAGGGGTGATGAACAGGTCTGTTAGTTTTATATTAGTATACGGACAAGTGAAACAATTTCCATTTGCATGCATATTTTTATCTGTCTTCTTCCTATACAAGTCACGAGCTGTGTAATTTATGGAGTATGATGGCTTCATAAGCTCCACGCAAACTGAACAAATTAGTGAACAAATCAGTGTGCAAATGAAATGCCCTTTTGTCAGTTAGTTTGGCAAACAGAGTTCTAAACGCTCTAAATTGTGATTGCTTTAGGGAAATCTGTCTTTGAAAGAAGTTTAAACAGTGAACACATACACCTAAGAGTAAACTAAGAACTGGAGATTAAATTTGAGCACCAAGAAACCAAGTAGCATCGCTCAATTTAGAGTAGCAATCTACTGAACTGCAACTGGTGGCCCAAGAAATTCACAGGGATGTGCCTGCTCTCGCTATCCGCCCACCCACCCCAAATACTAAATTGCACACTTAAACTGAGTTGCCCTAACATTTCCATCAATGCTTACCTGMTCAATGCAATAGTATTTCACACAGAAACTATACAGCACTGAAAAAAATTTCCAAGCCTATATGCCAAACATATTGTTTTATTTTTGAATTTAAAAGAGTATTTTTGATCAAATTCACTGAACATATTTTCCCACYTTGGATAGAGATGTAAACAAAATTATCATACATTAACTTACTTCTCTGTAGCAGCCTGCTTCTGATTTCTCTTTCAGTATCTCAGCTAAACATTTTAGTTAATATAATTCAGTAAATGACCTTGCCTGCTTTCAGGTAAACATGAGAAAACTGTCTCAGAGTTCCCATAGATGATCAATACTACCTCCAATTTGATTAATCTGTTTCCYCTTGAAAAATACTGTGAGATGATCCCACTACAATAGTCACCACACATTTGCYTTCTAATCACGCTCGTACTCAAGTCTGGACCACAAGCAACAACTCTGTCCTTTCTGACTTAAGCTAAGCCTTTCCATGACTGGATTTAGTCGGGGCGGGGAGGGCCTCTAWGTGGTCTTTACACAAGCAAAGCTTGGCTACACTGTTCCCTTTCCTTACCACCAGCAGCTGCTACAGCTGCTCTGTACCTACCAGCTGGTCACAGGGGTGTTTCCTAGGAGTAGATGTGTCAGATGCAGAGATGATCAGGCTGGAAACCCTCCAGCTGAGTTAATTAGGGGATATCAGACTGRAGTCAAACACAACCTGCCATGAGCACTACTTCTGAGTCAGCTCATTTTTGCAAACTGGTGAAACATTACAGGAGACAACTTCCCAGGGTAACTGTACGCTCAAGACACCATCCATTAACCATTAGGTACAACACAGCCATAGGGACTTGAAGCTACAAGCAACACTTAATATCTTAGGAATCATTTGGTAAACAAACAAGCTCTTTGAGGGTTGCCCAGCTCTGCAGCTTTCTACCTGGGGCGTATGTTTGAGTGCCTCTAAATCTGTAATGCTTCACCTTCACAAGCAGCTCTCCGAGATATGAATTAGGTACGGAAACAAGAGAAAAGTGTTTTTAACTATACTCRGGCATAGATCTGCTTTTAAAAACTTGCTGATATCAAAAGCCCATTGATGTCAAGAAAGGTAGRGTCCTGAGCAACAAGATGGTCCTGGGTGAGTTACCACACAATGTATTTGTAGATCAGCTAATTCAACTATCACACACAGTGGCATCTCTGTGCTCTCTAATCAGCTAGAAACAGTCCTAGAGAAAACCAGGCTCAACATCTTATGGAGGACAACCAAAGCAAGAGAGCAAGAACAAGCAGAGAAGGCYGGAGACTGCCCTAGGGATAGGGAGCAAGATCAACACAACAGCTGGATACACATGGATGGGGCCAGATGCAGCTGCTGGGTAATTCATTGTATTCAAAATTTAAAAAAGGTAAAAGCAATACTCCAAGACAAGCAAAATTAAACATTTATTCAGGTATATATGCTAAATATAAAATATAGAAAGATTAYTTCCCCTAGAAAAAAAGACTAAGAAAAATGAAACATAAGCAATATTGTAAGAGGTCTCACAAGCAGCATCAGTGAAATGGGCAAAACGTATAAAACCAATTGAAGCGAAACTATTTGTTGGATGGCTGATATGAAGACCATGATATTAGTTTGCAGAATAATGGATAAACTTTTAGTGAGAAAAAGAATTACCAAATGAAGCAGCCTGTATGACACACATCAGGAGGC
Organism: Eudromia elegans; assembly: GCA_003342815.1. Classification (NCBI taxonomy): domain Eukaryota; kingdom Metazoa; phylum Chordata; class Aves; order Tinamiformes; family Tinamidae; genus Eudromia; species Eudromia elegans. Next base: position 2,540,259 of record PTEX01000092.1, read on the forward strand.
TAATCTGCTGAACGAAGGTCTAGAAAGCCATCAGTATCAGATCACATAACACTAACTGAAACAAGACACAAAACATACTGAAAACATGAAAAAGGTTGTTTCATTTRCTTATATGTTCATGATAAAGACTRGATAACACAAAAGAGAAGGGGAAAATTCACYGATGAAAAAACATATATAATTGACATGACTAATGCTAATAGTTACTTGAATTAAAATCATTGATTATAATCATTTACATTAGTAAATAGATGGGAATTCATCATTCCATTCTGAGGTAAGAAAACCTCAAAATCACAGGTAAAAATGCACATTTAAGTGTATTTTATCTTCCTTCAAAGAAGAATTTTGTTATGTGAAAGCAATTGCCTTTATCCCCCAAATCTGTAGTAGGCTAAGACACCCATGAGGGGCCTAATGCTCATTACCAAAGCAACATACACAACAGGGTGGGCTAGTTCTGAAATACATATCTAGAATGTACGGACTCAACGGCATGTTGTAAGGTGGTTTTGGAAGATGGACTGGAAATCTCATGCAGCCAGAGCAATAAATCCTCATTTAGGTTTTTAACACAATTTAGGTTTTTAACACAATAGCTGTTGCAACTGAGGCTATCCTGGACTTTGGTGGCCATTTAGAGACTTATCCCGGTCAGTTTCTTTCAGTGTGATCAAACATGTAACAGTTCCATCTTCAATGATTAAGATCAGGAAAAAAAAACCATTGACAAAAATAAGAACTATTTCAAAAGACTAGCACATTAAATGCTCCAAATTTATGATTCCACTAGAAAAAGGCAACTTGGATTCAATATGGTAAAGATGGAGATTGGTTTAATAAAAAGAAAAAAGGAAAGGAGATACTTAGTGATATAAAAGTTATGAAGCATGGAAAATTGATCTGAGAAAGTAGAAATAGCATCTTTAGCCCAAGAAATCTTAAGACATTTAAGCATATTCTTCCTTTTCAGTTGTGATTTTAGGATTAGTGATACAGCATAACTCTAACTTTTATTCTTCATGTTTTATTAAGAAATATACCAAACGCTAGGCATCTCAATGCTTTTCATCTCAGTTTGAATTTAGAATCCTAGACAGTTGAACAGCTAAGTAAATTTTATCATTCCTAATTTTGAATTAATTTTAGAGGGTTTGTTTCCTACATACAAAAATCCTTACATGTCATTGTGAATAAGCTGGTTTGATCACATGAAAAATATGCCACCTACAATATCATATATTGTTAAGAAAAAGTTGAAGTAACACATGTGACGTATCAAATGTATCTTGACATTCTAATATGTATTTTTCTGTATCTTGTTAGATATATCAAGTTAGGGATAAAAATGCAGAAATACTTTTTTTTTGGTAGGGGGACAGAAAAAGCAGGATAAGGCGTTGCAGAGGAGGATGGCAAAAGAAATTGCAGACAATGAGTTACTAGGAAAGATACTGAAGCCTATCAGGAATAAACAACTTAAAAATCAGAAAACCTAGAAAACTTCTCTGAGAGTACTAAAGAAGAGGTGGCAAAGAAGATCTCCTGTCTGCAAGTATTAGCTTTCTAATAAATCATGGAAACCTGGAGAAAATCCAGAAGATGATAAAAGCACCAACGTTTTGTCCATGTTAAAAATATCAAGAGGGGTGAATCAGGTAAGCACAGGCCAGCTGCTTAATTTGGTTCTTGGCAAAACAGAAAGGGACTGCAGTCTGATGAACTGAAGTACAGAAAAATACTTCTTGCCAGGTTACATGAATCTAGAGAGAACTAGGCTAGAGAAACAGTTTGATTTTATTCTGTCAAAGAACTAAAGACCTGGTTGATGGAGGTAATAGCTTGCAAGTAATAAAATTAATCTTTGAAGGATATAAAAATGAGTACAATTCTATATTACACTCAATCCATGCCAAAAATGGTAGCTAATTGCTCTGCAGGAGTAGCTCTTGAATTCCTGGATTTCCAGGTTGGAAAGGAGTGAATCCTCTTCAGATCCCTGACTATATGTGGCTGCAGTGGGGTCAAGAAATTCAAGAAGCCCCATGAAAAGCATATGCACCTTATGTAAAAGAAATAAAGCAGGAGCTTTTTTTCCTTTCTTTTTTTGCCTTTTTTCCTTCTTTTTAAAGATGTCTTTTTAACAAATAAAAATTTTTTTTTGGTCAGAATAATTCTGATCCAGAGTTTTGATCAGGTTTTTACTGACCACATTAAATAACAGGAAGATAGAAAAAATATCTTGAGAATGTTTTTTTCCTCTATGCTACGCAGTTTGTCTTTTCAAAAGCAAGGGAGACAACTTGACATGAGGCTTTGTCACCAGGGAATTTTTGGTTGAAAAGAAATGCATTGCTGTAGAATTTAACAGCTGATGGCAGAATAAATACTATCTTCTGCATTATTATGAACTGTGTGGTGAAGCTCATCTTCATAAGAACACAAATGTCTATGGAGAAATTGAACCTAAAGTTATTATTCAAGTCACTGCAGTATCTATAGGTTCCCACCAAAACCAAGGTCTCAATGAGCCCAGACAAACCCACTCAAGACTTCCTCCTTGAAGCAGTCTTGTCAACCAAACCATGTCATTTGTAATAGTCTCATTTCCCCCTGACTACCTAAATCTCTTGAAAAGGAGGAAAATCTCACATACAAAGCTCCATATGAAGCAGCTTGGAGTCAACATGGTAGGAAGCTTCACTGCTAGCTGGGACTTTGCTGTCAAGTCTTCCCTCCAAAACGGAGGGACTGAAAGCATAAAACCTTATGTGGCAAATTTAGACAATTGGTAAAACAGGCACTTGCAAACTTGTTGAAAGGATTGAAACATACATGAATCCACAGAAAATGGGTTGGATAAAATCACTGCAAGTGGATAAGTGAGCTCATTCTCCAACCCCGTTCATGTAAATTTTTCCGTGATGCACTTGCAGGAATCTTTAGTGACTGTCATCAAAATTTGAGGCACCATGAGTCATTTTATCCACACTGAATCTTTTAGCTCTTGACCATACTGAACAAAATGAGCTTCCCAAAACAGGTCCAAGTGAAGCACCTGGGCCCAGGAGGCCTGACAGACTCACTCAGCAACCACATCCTATTTATGGCCAAAGACAGAAGAAAACGCAACAACTTGCAAAGGAAAAAAATCTAAACCTTAATTTAGGTCAGTATATATCATCTAATACGTATATGCTAAATGCCTAATACTAGGAACTACTTCAACAGTCATGCTCTGCTGCTCTAGCAAATCTCATGGAAACAGCAGAGCACATAAAAGAAGGCAGCCCCACACTCACGCTTCCGCTGTGCAACTTGGGGCTTGAGCATTTTGTATTTGTTGGCCAAGTTTTGTGGGTTCCTGTGCATATATCTCCTCTCGAACCTCAGAAATCCTGGAAAGCAAGCAGGCATCCCATGTCCCAACCAGGTAGCACTGGTGGAGAAAATCTCCAAATAGATCTAGAAATAAAGAGTTAATAGTGTCTAGAGGGAAAAAGAAAAAAGAAGCCTTGCATTAGGGGTGGAGGGATGTCCAATGCGTTACTCATTCCTGATCAAACTTCCCGAAAGCGCTCCACACGCACCGCTCCACGCGGCTCACTTCCCAACAGGAGCATCTCAAGGGTGACCCCCGTAGCACTACTTACTCTGCGCAGCCCATGCGACGGTGCCGCTCCGAGCGGCGCCCGCTCCCGGGATGTGGCGCCCGCTCCCGGGATGCGGCTGCGGGCAATGCAGCGCCTTGCTGTTGCCTAGGCGACCAGCCACGATGCCGACCTGGGCTGTGCGCGCTGCAGACACACGCAGACCGAGCTGCCGCATTCCCGCTCTCCCTAACACTCTACATGGTGCGTTAGAGAACGCTTCAAGAGAAAAATTAACTAAGCCGTATTGACAGGGCCAGCAGCAGAAAACAAAGCAGGAGACAGAGGCAGGGATGAAGCACTTGTGTCTCTGGTGCCTGCAAGGGCTGCAGAGCCACTACTCAACACTTAGCTTCTGGCAGCCAAAAACATGGACCCCTCCTTCCAGGGCCAAGCTTGGAAATAATAGCAGCAGCTCATGAGACATATAAGACACCTCCCCAAGTTTGTGAATATTTGATTCAAATAATGTTTGCTCTTCAGCAGTCCATGCACAAGTGAACTCTTTTTCTAACATACACTGTGAGATACAGCTTTTTACATAGACTTAGACTAAGATTTTAAAAATCTACCAAAAAAGGAAAAAAAAAAAAAGAGATCAGCTGTACCTCAGTGTAAAGGATGAGCTGTCAAGCTACTCATTAGAAAAGCTCTCCCTCCCCACTCATTTCCCATGCACAGTGTGCATGAAGCACGGTTCTTATTTCCCATGCTTACCCCAGCACCTCCCCTCCTAGCCTCTCAGGCAAAATCTCTCAGAATAAAACGATCTCAGCAAAACTCACCTGAGAGCACCAAGCTGAGCTTCTAATGCCCAAATACCTAAAATTGGGATTTGGAAATGCTTAGGTTCTGTAACAACAGCACATTCTGGCATATATYAGGCACATCTCAATCGTTATTATCAAGAATAAAAGGCTTATYCTAAAAGGTTTGGTATTTCTTACGAATTTATCAAGAACGGAAGAATTGAATCCTTGATCTCCAGAAAAGAAGAGGCTGCCTTGTCAAGTATTTTTTTTTCCTCTTCCTCAAGAAAAAGACAAAAAAAAAGGAAAAAAAACCACCCCACCCACCGCACTCTAGTCACTAGAGCTACTTCCCAGCTCCGATTACCATATCTTATAGGGTGATTCTTTGGTGGTTAGAGAGGAATATTGCTTGTTCATGAAAGCAAATCCTTCATGAAGGCATTTAATTAGCTTTAGCAAAGTGCTGAGTGAAACAAAAGCCATTTGGTGACGCTTCTGAAACTGACTCCTCCAGCTCACAGACTGGTCRGAGTGTATTGAAATATACTGCAAACTTAAATGATTTTTAATGTTTACTGTCAGTGTGGTTGGGTAATTAAATTTAACAAGTGTGCAGCATTTGCTAAGTATTTTTAAATGCAATCATATATTTCAATTATTGAAAAATCTAATGCTAGCACTCTGTTAGGTAACCAAATACATAAGGATTAGAGTAGATGAGAAGTTGGTAATCAAATTCTAATTTCAATTAGATGTACTTCATATCGAATCTTGATGTAAGACAAAATTATTTCAGAACATAACCTTAATTCATTTATATACTACAACCCTTGGGAAAAAGAGACACAGTGGAATCAACTTCCTACATCATTTAATAAACAGCTCTGCAAATAAAATAAAGGCCAGATTTCAAAAGCAAAGTGCAGGCAATGAGATGCTACAACTTGTGTTTGCACATTCAAACAGGACATGCAATTAGTCATTCATCCACACCGCCACCAGCTTTTATTTTYGGGACTCGAAAAACAGTTTTCAAGTTGTAACTTGAAATTTCGGAGGCTATGGTAAAATATACRATTTATAGGCTGCACACTATATTGTAGTGACAAAATATCTTGGAAATATAAGGATGCAATTACTACATCTTGCCCATTCACTTAACATTTTCCACATCCATTTAGACTGCATAGATGGGATGGGGGGGGAGGAAGAACACTTATTAAGAATTTCTATGAGAACAGACTGACCCAAATATTTGTTACGAAAATATATTAGCTAGAATGGAGTGTGTTGCTTCCATGCAAACAGCATGAGCCTTATGGAAATGTCAGCTCACATATACGCTCTGATGTAGGATAAGTCAAATTCTTGATCAAATCACWAAAATAAATACATTAGAAATACTGTGCTTTGTACTGTCAGCACAAAACCCTCAAAATACTGTCCTTTGCAACCCATTCTTTTGCTGTTCAACTTATATGCCACTCTTTGTACACAAMCAAAATAAACCCACCAACTTCAGATAAGCCTCATCAAGGTCATTAATCATTGAGCTTTGCAGAGACACTGCTGTGGTCAACTATGTCCTCTGACAGACTAGTCTAGAACTGCCTGCATCTGATGAAGAATCATGCAGAACATGGATACAGCAACACATGTAAACACAGTGATTTACCTTGCAAAGGACACACCATGTCCATTGCAGTGCTTGAACTTCATCTTGAAAACTGAGAGAAACACATGGGCACCAAAAATGCCAAAACATTCAAGTCTGTGAAGACTTTGAAACATTTCTGAAGTTGCATCTGCTCTAACAGAGATGTTGCAGTTTTTTCTGTTCCATCACGATTCTTTCCTCAACCATTTTTCATTTGTCTTTTCTTCAATTACCTCTGTACGGGCACAGAAGGGAGAGAAAGGCCTGTCTTAGTTGAGCAAGTTATATCTGTTTCACTTTTATCCAGTCTTATCATAATTAGCCAACACAGAACAGTAAAGCTGCAAGATCTGGGCTAGATAAGAAGTTACTGGAGTACTGACAGACTTAATGATGAAATTCCAAGTATTTCATAATCCTATAGAATCATCTAGTAACCTAACAAATGTTTATTCAGTTCATGTGATTAGTATATAGCAAAGGAAGAACACACTCTTTTTCCACCATAAGCATCTACTAGCTGTTGACAGAATCAGTAAGATCGCCATCTCTGTATATTATTCATAAGTCACTTCTCTCAAGCCAGTTCATTTCCACGCTTTCATTTACGATACACAAATATTTACAAATCTGTATTTATATGCAAGTGATGAATACATTGTCTCTTCCTCTCATACAAAATTCTTTTGTAAATCCCGGCTATTTAATAATCTTTTTCCTTCTTTCATGTCTTTTTAGGCAAAAAAAAGTACTACAGGTGGACTCACTTAGGACTTACCAAGTGCTTCAATGGGCATTCTTCCATCTTTCCATTTAGCTTAATGGAAATTAAGCGTTAATTTAGCTTAGCATTTTTCTATTCTACTTAAGTCACCTAGTATTCCTTTCACCTGAATAATTGCTCTGAAATCTCTGCAAATATTTATTGGAATTACTCACTTGATTACAAATATATGTCCTTTGTTTTCGTATTCTTGCAAACCATCTTGCAATGAATCGTATTGTGTAAGTGTTCTTCATTTATATGATGTGATATTTTCAGACTTTTTATGATAAATAAAAAGATCTCTACTCTGAAAGCCTGAAAATAAAACAGTTACAGAGTCTTGTAGCTTGGAAGCTCCTGATTTTGAATCAAAAGGTGCATTATCAGAGGTGTTTTTTAAAAAAATAAAATGAAAAAAAATTAGCCTGACACCATGCTCTTACTGGTTTCATCCTTCAGTCATAGCTAAATGTGAACATTTAAAATTAAACATAAAATTTTATATCAGCTGAGTCTATGAAAGAATACACTCTCCTTATCCCCTTCTGCATTCTGGTATGGTGTCATAGCAGACAGTTGTATATGAAGATAGCTTTCCATTGTGTCGGTTGCATGAGTCATCTGTTAAACAAACCCACCAAAGAATCTGGATGCTTCTTTTTGAACTGAAACAACATTAGTGGGAGTTTTATTCATCTCTAGTCATTTTATTGTATAAGTATGAAAAAGGAAAAAAATTATACTACATAAGAAAACAAAACATTATAATGCAGGTGTCCTGTTTTGTAGGGATCTACTACTTATAAAATTATCAGAATTGCATTTCCACAAAGAAATAGATATACTTGGCTACACAATTTACTCGCTTTACAAAACATTAGAACTGCACCAGAAATGCCTAATAGTTTAATCATTAAAAAAGTGAGAGAGAAAAAGAAAAGCTGGTAAAAGTATCAACGTTGCGCTACAGTTCTTAGAAAAAAGAAYCATGTTAGGGAAAAACAGTATATACAGACATTGCTAACAGGTCACTCTGATGAAGTTTCATAAAAAAATATAAAGTTGAAATGCCTATTTAAAGACTACTCTTACAGATTTGTTCTCTTTCAGTAAAGAGAAATCTGTCCTTTAGTTTCAAATTTCAGCTATTCAGCTGCCTTTAGGCCACATATATTAAGCRTCAGAAATATAGAAAATACATATGGGATTTACAAAAGCAGCCAAGTAAATTTTTTTGGGAAACAGACACAACTGCCTAAAATACATTTAAATAATTCTGTTAAACATTTGACTATCTTCAAAGTGCCTGAATAGCTTTATAAATCAGTCCCTAGTCTTCAGCATAGCCAAATTAGCATGTCTGGTTGTTACAGATCTTTTCTTTTTATGTAGTGATCCTCCCAGCTTTGAGATGCTCAGAAATTATGGGTTGTTTGGAAACACTATTTGAGATAACTCAGACATTATGAAAAGTACAGAACATGTCCATATTCCTTTCAAAATTCTCAAGCTGCATACCAGACCTTTGAAAAATGTGAATAGCTAGCTCCTCGTTGTTCAAAATGAATTTTCCATTTAGTTCCATTACTTTTAAAATGTTTGCACAAATTACATTTGAATCCATTTAATTCCAGCATTATCACTGCCTCGTGATCAGACTATAACGCAGTTCCACATGCAAACAAAGGACGAGGTGAGACTATCATAACTCACAAACCTCCTAGGTTCTCACCTCTTCTACTCCTGGATATCCTGTTGCAGGTGTTTCATTTTGTAATCTAAATAATAATAAAGTTACATAGTAGGTTTCTTTGAGGAGACCTAAAAAGCTTTCCTTAAAAGTTTTTTTTAAACCAATTTCCTATCCTAACTTAACTAAGAGATATGCAGCTGTCATTACTTGGAAAGTGGCTTATAGATTTGCCTATAAACAAAAARGTTGCAGATGGAGTTTTCAAAAAAACATTTTCCAACCACTGTGAGAGAAATACAGAAGTTTTGCACTTCTGCAGTCCTCCCTGCTGAAGCAGTCTGCTTCAACATCTGCACATTATGGCTGAGTTCTCAAAGGCTTCAGTTCAGCTATGTCACAGAGGGCTACATTTRTCAACAGAAGTTCTCTCAAAAAATTCAAACCATTTCAGTCAAGCTTTGAATACTTCAAGGCAGAAGACAACTTTCATAATCCTGCTGCTCAAATTACTGAGTTCCAAAATAAGAGAAATATTATCTAATATTTTCTTTCCCACCTCAATTCTCAGTTCTCATGTAGGTGACATGGCTACTGTTTTAAGAATGAAGAAACAAGTGGGATTTCTTGAGAATACTTGCTTAAGGTGTAGGCAGCGACTCCTGAATTTTATATCTTGTCATAAAATGAAGGTGTTCTTTAAATAAGGAAAAAGAAATTTGAATTTTTAAGTCTCCTTTTGTCCTAATAACACAGTTTCACAAATTAAAATCTTACACATGTCCCTTGAGAATAAAAATAGAATACCAAAACTATATCTTCTGACAAGGCCAATAAATTAAAAACTTGCAAGAAGCAGAAAAAGACCCTAAGCCTGAAATACTGATGCTAAGAAAGTCAGCTGGACAAGTGATCACCTGGTTTGAATGCATGAACATACCAGAATACTGAAACAAACAACTGTCTCTACAAAGAGTTCACTTAGTGAATTTTGCATATTGCTTAGGTATAAGTATAAAAAACAACTACTAAAGACTTATCTGAGAGGCACAACGCCTTTCTTCCTTTAACCTACCCACAATCCTCCTTTATCGTTAAAAACAGTTCTGTTGCATCTTCTAATATATTAAATTTCCCTTCAGTCACTATTAGCAATTTTTACAAGATTTGTTTATCATACCATCTGAGTAATTAGAAAGAAAAGGGAGTAACAAATTCTAAACAATTCTTTTGATAGCATTACAGCAGAAAAGACAAGGCAGTTCCTAAACAGATTCCACAGGTTTCAAGTTAAACCATATCCTACTACATCTCTACTCTAGATAAGCTAAAGATTCTGTTGAAACCAGCTCATAATCTATGTCTACTGTTTCCTCAAATTGGGTGACTTGTCTGTTAGACATGGTAATAAGATCTATGAGGAACTAAAAGAGCAGAAACATATACTGAAAGACTTAGATATTTCTAGCAAGGTGTTCACATAATTTTGAAATTTGGTTTGCTGAATGACAAGAGCCACTTTAAAAATTAGAAGAATCAATCACTTATCTGGATTTCAACAATTACTGAGAGATGGTTTCAGTTTAGATGCAGTGACTCTAGCAAAAGAAAAATCACTCACACCTGTAGCACGGCCAGAATAGCTCCTAGAAATTAGGATTAAACAACACATTTGTTTTACAAAGCTGCTTTAAGTTCTCCTTAAATAAAGGTACCTGTTAAAAATAAAGTTATTCTCTTCACTGTTCACAACTCAGCTATGYGCATGGGTGCTGCTGTTGACTGACCTAGTCAGAAGTTCAAGTCATCAACAGTTTTGAGTAGAATTTTCAATATAAATTCCAAAAAATGACAAAAGACACAAATCCATCTATAAAACCTACCCCAGGGAACAACAGCCCTATGCAGGAGTTAGCCTTTAATGCACTGCTGATTCACATAAGGGTCCAGTCTCAAGATGGGTTATCTAATTTGATTAAAAATCCATGCAGCAAACTTCAAAACACTCTTCATATTTTCCTGTAGAGAAGGGATTAGCTGTCCTTCATTGATGAAAGCCTGAGCAAAGAAGAGCAGTTCTAGCAGAGCTGATTTCCCCAAACACATATTCCTCAGTTGTTCCACATACATTTTTGCAGTTATTATGGCATTATATGAATAATAGCTTTTCAAATGCTGATTGGTCACGTTAATATTTTGTATTCTACATTTGCATAAGTGAGAGTTTTAAAAATAATCTACAACATAAATTTAGTAAGAAATAAGGCATCATACCTTGAATCACTGTGCTTTCAGAGGAAACTCACTTTAAGGCTTCTGTTCAGTCAATACATCCTTAGTTTACCCTTAGTTTTTTTTGCCTTAGCAAACTAGAGTTTCTATAGTACTTCCGTACCTAGTTGTTTTTTTCTTTTTTTTTTTTCCCCTCTGGCTAAGACCAGCTGAGCTAAGTTCTGATATAAAGTATGAGCTCTTGAAATACAGGAGTATAATGCCAGGTTGACATAACTTCTAAACTCAAATACTTTTGCTGCACATTCAATCTTATTGCCTTGAAAGGAATGGTTTATGGTTGAGTATCTTAAAAAGCAAACACCATACTTAAAAAAACCCCTGCACTTACGTTAGTTCTCTAACATCCACCTCACCTAACTGCTTGTCAATTAAAAAAATCATTGGTAAATTTCAGCAGAGAGCAATCACAGCCCAGTATGATCTTCTTATCATAACTATCTTCATAATATTGCTGCTGCTGCTAGATCAAAGTTCACTAATTTTAAAGAAAATTTAAGAAAATTTCATGGTCTTCTGGAGGATCACACATGTATTGTCATTCCAGAGAAATGTGTAATACAGCCTCCCCCCAGTAGATGGAGATAGGAAAACAAATGAAACCACTATATAGCAATCAAGTTCTGCTCAGGTTCTGGAGAACTTGGCTTGTTTTGTTAGGTATCAGTAATAGTCAGAACTGCTGCAAGATCCAGCTCCATCAGGGTTCTCTGATATTGCTCTTTCTAAGAGCACTTCCTTGGCTTTGAAGTACTCAGACTACATACAATAGAAATACTTTCAAAAGTAATGTGATACAGCAAATACAGGGTAAAGAAACATTGTTTAAGACATCATTACTACAACCCATTCCTCATTAGGTTCCCATTTTCCGTAAATTTCACATCTTCTGCAACACTATGTGACATAGATGATCACTAAATTCCTAAAGTTTACAGAAGTGTTGAATCATTTAGTTGTGCTGCTCTCTGGCATTTCAGCAAACTTGTGTGGACTATTGAGAGCAATAGGCAACTGGCAGATGGGCTCGGGGTGAGGACAAAGGTTAAAATTTTCAAACATAGTAAGAGTTACACTGTTGACATAACTAACTTCTGATTCCTACAAGAAGGATGAATTTCAATCAGACCTTTTCTCCCACCTTGAAATACATTTTTTGAGAAGATCTAGATGTCTTCTTTACTTTCTTATAAGAAACACTAGCACACTAATATAAAACAGCAAAAAGAGAATGGACAACAGATACAAATTGCATGATAAGACATTTCAGCTAGATAAAAGGAATRAAATTTCAAAGGGATATTGGAACAGACTACTTGGAAATGTTGTACAAACTCCATCTTAGGAGATACTCAGAACTGAAGTGGATTTGATGCTAAGCAAGTTGATTTAACTTTGCAGTGGGATCTAATGTCCGATCTTGAAGGAGGGAGCCAGACAGGAYGACCTCTAGCAACCCCTTTCAACCTAAATTGGTTCATCATTTTTGTGAAAAAAAATTAGTCCTTTTCTTAGCTCAAATATACCAAAATAAAAGACATAAAATTTTCCCTTGCAGTGATACTACTCAAATAAAAACTATTTCTCTTCAAAGACTCTAGAACAAAAGAGGAAATAAGAACAAAAAAGCACAAAGGTCAGAAGATATTTTGCTTGGGAAGGACTGTCGACAAAAATAATATTTTGGTGTGCTGAAAAAATGTAGCTTGTAAGACAACGAGAACTAGAATTATTTGATAGTCTTTGGTTCCCAAAACTGACAGACATTTGGCAACAAACTCCTACAGAATGCATCTGTGACTAAAATTTATYCATTAAATCTGCTGCTGACTTAAAAATATAGGTAATTGAGGAAAGCTGAYAATTCCCATGAGGTATTTGATCAGTAATTTTAAAAGCATCAGTAGACAAATGTGGACCTGTCAATAAAGACTGCCATACAGTAGCACCACAAGATGCAGTTGTATTTGCAGTAGGCACTATACAAACTAAGGTCACGAACAGACCTCTGCAAGGAAGAGAGTCTAAATCAGTAAKGCAAACATTAGAGAAAAAAAAAGGAAAGAGGAAAAAAGCAATATCATCATCCCACATAAGGAAAAGGCAGCCCTTTCTAAAATGGGTATTGAAATTTAAATTACAAGAACTGACTGCAAAACCCCAAAACATTGAGTTTCGCTGCAAACCCTTCASACTATTGCAGCCTTGCAAATAGGGCTTTCCCTGCCCATCACAAGAACCCAGATAAAGAGACAGTGCAGGTGGACGCTCTCCAGGACCAGTGCCAAAAGAACAGAAGTCCAAAGGCTCAGACCACACTCCTCCTGTGAGCAGTCAGTGAGATTGCTGAGGGCCAAGACAGGAAATCCTCAGAAACCTACAGAGGTACCTCAACAGGGGAAGCCTTAGATTCTTCGCAGGCAAAGAATGCAGCAAAACCATTTATTTTGACAAATATATTTCAATGCAAAATTTTATAACCATCAGCATTTTTTATCTAGCTATTACTATAATTTTCCCTTCATCCCAAAGTCAGACATATGGAAGGCCATACACAAAATTAATTTTATTAAGAGCTGGACAGTTATGAAAGCATCCCATCTTCTGGCAAGATATACTCTGCTCATGAAGCAAGATTCATATGTGCTAGATCTCCCATGCACACCCAATATCCTTGTGTTTAGGTGAGCTTAATCATATGTTCTTGTAGGATCATAGTCAAAAATGTTATAATTGGGCTAGCACATGCAACTAAGGGTAAAACCAAGAATTTAAAATCTAAGAGTATTTCAAGTAAAAGTGCAAAAATTGAGGCTTCAAAAACCTAATACTATGAGTCTGCAAAAGGAACTTACACTTGGCTGACAGAACAGTGAACTGAACTTACTGGACATGATGGAAGTCACTAAAGTGGGGTCAGGTAATCTCCAGTTACAGTTGTGTCATTTTTAGAACACTATTTTTATAGCAAAAGTTATCTGGAAGAAAGCTTACAGCTTAATCATAGAGAACTATTCACTTAGAACTGGGTAACAAATATGCAAAAATAAGCACAGTAATGCACTTGATAAGGATGTTAGGATTGCCTTCCCTTTTGAAGCTTTGGTGGGCAGAAATTGATCTTTACCCAAAGCGATTTTCCCCCCGCCCCCTTTGGTACTATACACTGGCGTATAGCAAATAGCTCATGAAGCAATCACAGTATCACAGTCTCATCAGCCTAGAAGCTATACGCAATAGCTTTCATCCATTGATCAGAGACCACTTCTAAGTGAATTAGTATGATTCTTCCCACATACAGCCAAAAATCAACAACATGCTAGCTACTTGAACAAATCCAAGCACTCAGAATCTTAGCCTGGGACCATAAATCTACTTTGACCCATGACATTTAGTAACCTGAGTCTATCTGTACCTCTCTATGTATAATCTGAACATTTACGTAGATCTACTGTGCCAATGAAGGAACAAAAAGTCATGTTTAAGATTCAGTTAGAAATATCAATACAATCATTTGCTCAAAACAGAAAGGCTGAGATGCTCAAATGGAAGTAATGTGCTTATAAAAATAACATCAGCAGTAAGCAAGATTTTTTTAATGCTATGAATGCTTTCTTGAAGAGCAGAAAAAGGGTAGGTATAAAAACTAGGAGAAACAAATTACAGAATAAACTAGAGCAAAGAAAAAGCATAATATATTCACAGAAGCCTGCATGCAGAAAGGAGGACACTGATTTAGAAATAATTATACTAGGATATAGGATAAAGAGTACAAAAATAACTGTCATTAAATTGTTATTTTTCCTCTAATTCCTAAAATAAAGTTGTTGTCCACTAGAAGATTTCTGCTTTATATATTAGACTACTTAAAGAAATGAAAAGATGACAGTTCATCATATATTTAAATGGATATATTAAAGTATACAGCATAGTATACAAGCCCTAATAAATACAAAGCTACTAAAACAGCTGAGGAAAGAGCAACCTTTTATACCAAACCTTTGGAACCAAATCTAAGAGTGTAAGTTGATGATTTGCTTCACCGCTGTCAAAAGAGGAGGCGGCCATGGAAATCGAAATTACTATTGATGACATGAGGAAAAAAAAAAAAAAAAAAAAGACAAAAAAGAAAGTGCATTTGGATTCTGAAAAAGCAGCACGCCAAAACACTGGTCCAGYATTCCCATACATCTACAGAGCGGTAGGGACAGTACAAAGAAAATGGTCATGTTTAGGAGGGGTGGAAAGTGAAGCAGTGAAACCTGAAAGTCTGGGTGTGACAAAGAGAAGTTATTTGAAACAGCACTAGGAGCTTTCTCTAGCCTTTGTGCAAAGCAGAGCTTAGATAATCATAAGGTCCTGAACACGCAGCCCATGCTACAGCAGCTATCCCCTCTGCAAACGAGGGCAGTGCGGTGTATGGATAAGAGGTACATTTTGGGGGAGTTGGTTGTTTCGTTACGAGTACACACACGAGTTGCTATTTGTCTTACTCCAGGTGACCCACTGCAGGTGCTGGCATGGACTTGATCCAAGACTCAAAGCAAAGCAGCAACCCAGCTCCTTCAGTCACTGCGTACCTGTGACCTACAGCTCTTCCATGTGGAAGTCCTGCCGCCATCTCCTCATGTTCATAAGGAGAACAAAGGCCTCTCTATTGCATCTGTCCCAAGTTCATAGATAAGACCTGATGTTCAGGGTCAGGTTTCATGTTCCTGATGCATATTGCTTGTTTCTCTGGGAGGGTTCTGGTGGGAAAGTGTACAACCCAATACGAATAGGACAGGAATATTTGCCTTATGTCAGATGTAAAAAGCTATCAAAAAATCACTTAAATCTGGCTATTGACAACATTTTTACTTATGTATCTTCCTAGATACATAAGAAACTTTTTTCAAAAATAAAATAGAACTATTARCAACTTGAGGAGCCTCTGAGTGGCAAGTGTTTTAACAGAATTATTCTAGAATATATTTCAGTCTTTTAGCATGTATCGTGACAAAGAACATCTGCTAAGTATTTTAAGCAAACCATCTTTGTATTTTCTCTCTTCCATTTCAGCCCCTGCCAAATCTCCTTTCTAGTAAAGTCTATATATATATCCAAAGTACTTATTATAATCAGGGCTTCTATGCTTTATAACCAATGGCAAATTACTGATTCCAAGATGCTCATCTGAGAAATATGATTTTATYTACTGTAAAAATACTAGTAAAAAACCAGCATATCCAATGCTATAAATCTCTGAGAAGGAAAAAAAAATTGAAATAAATTACTAATAATTTTCAATGCTGTTGTAAAATACGGGGCAGATAACTCAAAATTCTTAAGATTTCTGAGATTGTGGCCAACAAAGTGATTGAGAAGATTAATAGTTTACTTTTTTTTGTTAAATACATCACAAATGATATTGAATAGACTACGTATGTGAGTATTCTAGTAATCTTTTGTGATTCATACAACCTTCTGTAAAAATAAGCCTCATTTTTTTTTAAATAAAACTACACTTTCAAATTATCTTCTTAATCAAGATTTCATTAGAAGAGAACATTTTWATTTTTACTGAAAATAAATTACATTTGTGTTGTGGGCTTTTTTGTGCAACCTCACTTTTTAATATTCATTTATACATAATATATGATTTTCATGCAGGCCAGGATGTAATAAATAGTTACAAATTTATGTATTAAAACTGGCTTCTTTGTCAATCTTTCACCCTTCAAAAACATGTGTTAAGTGCCAAAATTAGCTAGTTACAGTGAGGCATTTAGGGATAATCTTTATGGAAGTACACARAATAACTAAAAATTTTGTTTGGTTCTTTAAGAACTCGAGTACTCGAGTTCTTTAAGAACTTGCAGTACTCGAGAACAGAATTAAGTGTAATTGCTTGGACAAAAAATTATCATGCTTTAACTGCAACATAAGAAAGGGATTATAGTTTTTGCAATAAGAGCAATTAATTTGGTATAGCATTCATTTGCATAGACTGAAATGGTTGCAGGTACGTGATGGATAATTTCTGTCCTAAAAGCTACAACAAAATATTCACAATGAAAGACAAGAGTTTTCAATTTATTTAAAAATCAATATTTTAGGATATAATATAATAGTGATCATAATAGTGATAATTATAATGAATGCATTTCACTGATATTACAAAGCATATAAAGATTAGGTCATTAAAAAATAGTTGAGACATGGACAATTCCCTAGTTCCATAGGTAAACTCCAATATCTATAATTTGTGCTATTCTTGCTAAGGCTGGAAGAGGGAGAATAAAACAACTTCCCATCTTACTCTTTTTAGCAATACAGAGCATTAAACACCCATCTTACCTGCTTGTACAATGCAACCATGTAATCTTYCCTAATAACTTCAAGCAGCTGTTGAGAATGAGCCTAATTAAGGAACACTTAACCAGCTTATCTCTATCTAAGCAGTCATTCACTACTTTTGTAAAGGCACAAATACCTCTAAAACAGAGAAGTAAAAAAAACAGAGGAAATACAAAATAAAGACTAAAACAGCTAACACGCTTCAGCAACTGCTTGCAGCAAAAGGACATTGACCCAATCTTTGACCACATTCAAGCTGTGCTAGCTAGAAGGATGGGAGTGATACTGATTATTAATGTGATCCACAATTACTCTATAGTAATATATGTTTAGTACATGTTAGACATATATTAAACATGTTTAATAAAGATATATATACATATATATATATAAAAAAGACATTCTAGATCTAATGTGCATTCGTCTCACTTGGAGCCACTGCAAGGAACTAACACTTCTACATTAGGTTGCATGCAATCACAACCTGAAAGCTAGCAATAAACTGGGGGATGGTGACAGAAAAACAGGGATTCTCTAGACATAGAAGAATGTTTCTGCTTCTTTTTGATTAKCTTCTATATGTGTGCTCATAATTAAGTGGGCCCAAGAAAAGAAAGTATTAAGCAACCTACTCAACAGTTACACAGTCTCCTAAACTGCTTGTCTGATTTGTGTACTTTCACTTATYTTTATAGGCAGCTTTATCTATAGATGAAGCAAAATGTGAACACCGCAAATAATGAATGTGACTTTCCTTTAATGTCTAGCTTCTATAGTGCCAAATACAGTCCTAGGTACCTAACACCACACAAACAATAATAAACAGCACAGACTTCTCAGACTCTGCATTTGGGTTTAGCAATCTATCCAGACAACACAGAAGAGACTTCCCTCCAAAACCAAAGAAGAGAGAAGTTACCATCTGTGATTCCTGAAACATGAAGGAAAAAAMCAAACTATGCACCTCTTCTTCAGTTTAGAACTCTACCTGTAGATAAAGAAAAAAAAAATCATCACCATCATTACTCTTATACAATCACTAAGCTTCACACCAGCTCAGGTGCAATGAATTTGTGTTGTCATAATCTCCTAGCTAAGTGCACGTGCTGACAAGGGGCTTTGTTTTCACCTGGTGTTTGGCACCTTATACCGGTGTGGTCTGACCGCATGGGAAGTAACCACAAACGAGCCCAAGGCTGGTAGCACCAGCACATACCAGCAGGAGAATCTGCTTCTGTGCTAGGACTGAGCCACTTGCCAAAGCAGCCACCATGGCAAGGGATATGAAAACCACAGGAAACAAACAAAACAAAACAAAAAAAGACCCAGTAGAATTTGCTTCTCCTCTATTACAGCCATTCTGTCTTGGGACAGACCTTATTATTCTCTTGCTGGTATATTAGGGCCAAACCTAATTCTTTAGTTGTGAATTGCTATGTGAAGATTATCTGTATGCAAACAACTACTAATTAACACCAAGTTCAGTTAACATAACCTGCTGGATCAGGTTTTCACTTTCAATATGGTACAACTGAGATCCTAGAAAACATTGGCTTTCCAAACAGAAATATCTTTCAAAGACCCTGGCACAGCATAATAAAATTGAGAACCTGATAGGATAATATGAGACATTCTCTGCAGAATGTCTCTTAAGGTTTCAAAAYGTGAAGCATGTGATTCCCTGAAAGATCATTCAGCCACCAGCCCTGTTGGATGATGGCACTTAAAGAAAAAAAAAAAGAAAGAAAGGGGCTGAGATATATCAAATCCTGCTTAATAGTGTTTCTACCACAGTCCCTATGATTCTTTCTCTGCTTTGAAATGTCAGCTATACACCTGCAGTGTAGGTGGAACAATTCCTAGCAGTTGAGCAGTGGTTTGTCCCACATCCTTCAAAATTGTTTGAAAAAGAATTTGTTTAATTTTCTGCCCAGTGGATCCACCAAAAGCAAGTTTCCTCCCTTTATTGAAGTCTTACTGCTACAATGTACATTGAATAATGTCTTAGAATCAACATGAGGTTTGGAATACTGTATTTCTGCCCACTGGGGCCCCTGCTTTTGCCGGATGCAAAACAAAATCCATTTCAGTCTTGAATGCTATTAAACACTTAATATGTTATAATAAAACTGTATATGTGTGCATATATATTTGCAACTGCATTACTCAAATTTGCATGTATCAGTTAGAAAAAAAAAATTCACTGTGGCTGGGCTCCATAGAAGAGAATTGTGAAAAGAAGAAAGGTACCTTTACAGCAGAGTGCTCCCTCAGAGCAGAGGGCTGCTCCGTTCTGTGCCAGCTACCCATGTCGCGAGCTACCAACACGACAATCTGTGAGCAAATGACTCATCCACACTCAACATAAGCAGTGGGGCGAGTGACATGGGTAGCAATATGTGAGATACAGTCTCCCTGAAGATAGGTGAAGGCAGAGGAAATAAACGGAATGGATAAATTGAGGAGAATTAACACTGTCCTAGGGCAGCAAGATTACTGGGAAGGACTAGGYATGGGTCTCACCCACACAGAACCGAAAGGATACAAGGATTGCAAGGAATTTTGTGCAGGGATTTCTACCTGTATCTCTACTGAATATCATCAATATTAACACATTAATTTCTTCACAAATAAATAGCTAATAAAACCACAAACCTTGAAATGTGAAAGGGGCACTGTTTTAAGAAAGAGTTCCTATGTTCCTTCARCTGATTTAATCCATGACATGAAAGCATATTTCTTCTCCTGTAGCACTTCTCAGGGCTCAGAGGAAGGAAGGGGGACATATTTCTATCAGGACAGATCGTTTAGAACCTATGAGATAAACTCCAAATACCAAAAAATGAATTGCAGTCATATTTTAACTGTCTAGTTGCCACAGATGATCTATTTTCATTTCAGCATTCCTCAGTAAAAAACAAACAAGTTTCTTAGAGTTTTCATCTGTTGCAGACTCTTCTGGYTTTCTGCAGTAGGATTTCCCAAGTGAATTAAAAATACCATCTTTTGTCACAGTGCTAATGATATCCTGCAAGGTGATAAAATTTAGCGGCTGGAAAGTGTAATCTTGCTACCACACTTCTCCGT
Source organism: Eudromia elegans (assembly GCA_003342815.1). Taxonomy (NCBI): domain Eukaryota; kingdom Metazoa; phylum Chordata; class Aves; order Tinamiformes; family Tinamidae; genus Eudromia; species Eudromia elegans. The sequence continues at coordinate 2,560,492 of PTEX01000092.1, forward strand.
TTTCCATCCACTCCTTACAAGCTGTTGTCCGGTTCATGCCACTTTCTCAACAAATTTCCAGACTGTTTGTCTGATTATATGCCCAAAGCATATGCTGCTGACAAACCTTTCTACAAGCTGAACATTTCCATTACCCTCATGAGAGAGCAAGTCCCAAGAAACTKCTGTTTTTGATGCCGCAGTCAACATTCCTTTAAAAGGTTTGTGCAGGTCACTTAAAAGTTACGATTTCCACAGAATTTTCTCAGAAGGCATCCTTATTTTCAAACTGTCCTGAAAACTAAGCATTTATTAAACACTCATTAAAATTTGCTAGTGTTTTGATGTTCTCTGATAAAAGAATTTATGCTTCTAACAGCGTGAGAMTTTCTCTTCATAATTACAAAACAAACCAAGGAGTACACAATCCTCTGGTTCAAAGTATTTAAAACTGCTAATAAAGGAAATGTATGTCTCACACTGGAGAATTCCAAACCCACTTAAAKAAAGCATAAACGAAAGGTTCAAAATAAATTAAATTAAATTTTCTCCAATGTTTACTTTATCTCATAAAACAATTGAGCTCTGCAACAGACAGTAAATTCCCTTCTACTGTCTTTACCATTCAAGATCTGGTTTTAGCRTTTTAGAAGATGGGCTGGAATAATTTTGCTTTGAAATCTTGCCTGTTCCTGACTCTTCTCTGCAAATTTCTTGCAAGAAATACTATCATGCCATTTTCCAGCAGGGAAATCCCAGGCTGAAATTCTGTGACTCATTCAAACACTTCAGTCCACTTGTCCAGGTCTTGCCAACTGAGACTGAAACAGCCAGGCAGGAACTGCTCGGCTAGAGGCAGAAGTGAGATAATATCAGGCAGCCAAGTGAGTCTAGGAAGCGTTCAGGCTGGTGCAGGGGTACTCTTCCCTCTAGCTTCCTCAACACATATATTACACTAAGCTGGGTGCCCTCTAAACTGTCATTGATTCACTGCACTTGGACTCACACTGAGCTCCCGACTTGTAACTTGTGTTCCTTAATTTACAACATTCATTACTTTATTCCAACAGCAGTATAACCACACAGCAGAGCTGTGTAGAAGAAGGAAAGCTAGCTCAGGGACTGCACAAGGAGTGTGTGTGTTAGCAGATACTACCCACACTAACTAGCTTTGTGCCTTTTATGACTTGCAAATCATCCTTTTCAACAGGCCAAGGTCGCAAGAAGAGATGAGCTATACTCCTTACTGGAGTCCATAGTATACAGGAGTAGAGTGTACAGGAATATTTGGGTGTCTGAACTGTCAACTCTCACTCATCTCTATTGAACTGCCACAGAAATCTATCAGTTTACACATCCTCTGCAGATTAGAACACATCAAAATCCATCGTCTGCCTACCTGGTAAATATTGCTTGCAACTCTGCTTGCTCTRTAACAGAAGAGCGCTGCTAGAGCTGAAGAACAACAAGGTTAACATGACACATATAGCAGCTTTCATAGGAAACTAACCAGGTTAGGCCTTTTCAGMTAGAAAAAGAGTCAATGGGAGAGGACATGACAGGTGTCTATAAAATCACACTTAATGAGGAAGGTGAGAAGAAAAAGATGCTGCACTCTTCTCAGCAGCATCCTAGGAGACTCTTATGTAGCTGTCAAGCATTGGGATTATCAGCTCAACAAAAGGAAGCAATATGTCCCACAGTGCATAATTTCACTGTACTTTCTATTATTTTGTTACTGCCATTAGAGGGATTAAAGGCCAAGAATATTAAAGGGTTTGAAAAGGAGGTACAGAAGTTAATAAGAGATAGGTGCATTGCTAGTTTCTCTCTGACAACCTCTGTCAGAAGAGGCTGAAATTCCTCACAGCTAGAGGAACCTAGACCATATTACAAACAAAAATACTGAGTTATACCGTTAACCTGACCCAGGACAGTTCTTTTGATGTTCTTCAAGCATTCCTCTGTCTCTATACTGCTTARCCCTAATTTTCATTTTCTAGTATTTCTGACCCTAATGGAACAGTCTAGGCTAGCCAATATGCTGCTGTAATGTGCCAGATAAGGCAGGCTTACCTTGCTTTCCTTCTGCCCTATTATTTGTTGTGTGGAAATATAAACAACTAAGTAAATCCTAAGGCACTTTTACACTGGTGGAAGGATGAGGGATGTCTAAAGTAGAGATCAAGCTGTTCCTTCATATGTGACAGAGACTGGGAGCACTGCTGAACTAATGCATTCCACCAAATTTGTCATTCTCTCTCAACTCCTCATGTAGTGCAGGGATGGGTGGTTAAAGGATTTTTATGCTTGGCCTTGGAGGCTTGCCATGTTATATAGCTATTAAGAAAGAGAGGAGAAGGGAACCTTTTGCTAGCATCAGGGAACTGGAATCAAGAACAGTGAACAAGAGAAAAGATATCAGCATCAAAATAAAGTAACTCATTTACTGGCATGACAGTCAAGATTGGTAAGTGATCCTTCTGAAGCGCTCCTTTCTAGTTTAGACTGGAAGTCAATACATTTATCCTCTTTCAGGAAAAATGTTGTGATCTATTTTTTTAATTGGAAGACAAATGCTGAATTGTTTTTTTATCCGAGCAGTATTGCTCTGCCCAGATCACCCCTTGAGCTTGCTCTGTCTTAAGTAAAAAAGATAAAAAGAGTTCAGTGAACTGGTAAACCATTTAATCTACTGGTGGTRTTCTCTCTTTCCTTTGTTTACTTCATAGAAAGAAACCCATTTTTCAGCCTAAATAAAAATGTGTTTCATTTAAAGAAGTTTAGCTCCTCTTAATCATTTTGTGAATGGAATTAGAGAGCTCTTACAAACATTTTGGGAAGGTAACTTCCCTTTTTTCAATATCCTCTTTTTTTTTTTTTTTTTCTTTCAAAAGCAAAAAGGACATTATTCCAAGAAGAGACCTGAGGTAAACCAAAAACTTTTAAAAAGTGTTTACATTTTTAATACTAATAGAAACATATTTGCTAAAAATGGGTATTAGTGGTGTTTAAATGCTAAATAGAGTTTTAGTGTTCTGAGAAATCTGATACATATAAAAGCTCCAAACATGTCAGAGAGATTAGAGAAATGAGGTAAAGTTTCAAACTGCTAGGTTTTGAGGGGCTTGGAATCTGAATGTGCAGATGGAAGAATAACCTCCTTCCAGAACTTCTTTGCTGTGAGGGTTACAGAGCCCTGGAACAGGCTGCCCAGAGAGGTGGTGGAGTCTCCTTCTCTGGAGATCTTCCAAACCTGCCTGGATGACACCCTGTGCCCCATGCTCYGGGTGTCGCTGCTGGAGCAGGGGGTTGGACTGGATGATCTCTAGAGGTCCCTTCTAATCTCAATCATTCTGTCATTCTGTGAAAGGTCATTCTGATTTGCCCCTTTCCCTTTCCTATGGCCTAATAGTTCATACAAACCCTGATTTTTCCATAGAGGTTGTGCTACTGTTAGAGCTTACCTTTAGTGAATAAACTCACCCTTATAGCCTGCTCTGAATATCAAGAAAAACTTGAGCAAAGCTGGATCAAGACATTCACATGGGTCATTCACACTTCACACAGAGGGCACCTTTGGTGTGTTCACAGAATGCACTGTAGCCTCTCAGGAGSTGGAGTTCACAACTGCTCAAAGAGAGAGCCAGAGCCCAAACAGCCACCCACAGGTGGTCCATAACAACATGGGAAGAGCCTCAATGACAGACGGTATCTCATATTTCTACTGTTATTCCATATTCTCCCTATTCTGTAGAATAACACTCACTCACTCACTCAGAAGTCTTGAAGTGAAAAGCTTGGTCACTCACTCAGAAGTCTTGAAGTGAAAAGCTTGGCAGCACCCAACCTCAGACCTGGACTTTCTTTAGCTAAGAAAACCTCACATGTTACTGTCAAATACATGATTTACCTAGTTTCATGCAAACATTTGGTTTCCATTTCTTGATAATTAGCTACACTTGCCTAGAAACTGCTAATGCAAATGTGCCTTATGCAACAAAATTCTACAAAAATTATTTGCTTTGGTACAGTAACCTCTTCTTTGCATTACCATGAGGAAAGAAAATTGACCCGATTGCTTTGTTTACAGTGCAGCTAAACGACATATGTGCTACRTCATTCATTGGCTTTAGAAAACGTAATAAGGTCACAGAAGAGCTGGAGCAGCCTGATGTTATTTTCCTGTAGGGCTGACTATATTAACACAGTTATCGAAGGATGGGACTGTAATGATGCAGTCACTACTTGTAAGGGATAGATGAGTAATGATACACAGACCCAGTGGTTTAAAAGTAAGAGGCTCCAATTCTGACAGAAGTCCTGATAATGCCCTCGTTTAAAGTCCAAGCAAAATCTGTGTACATAACCCTCCAAAACAGCTTAGTATTAACAAAAAACAGCTGCAACAAAAACAAAAAAAGTCCTCTATTTCCCCCAAGCCCTAAACCAGTCCAAAAGTTGACTGTTCAGACATTCATATGCCAAAATGAGGCATTCACACACTCTCTACAGCTCTAAAAGACTAATCATGGGGAAATCTGTTGGAAAAAAAAAAAAAAAAAGGTCAAAAAAACTACCAGCAAATTGGAAAACTGTATTTTTTTTTTTCAAAGTTCTAATGATGCAGAAGCCGCATAATAATCTCTGGGTGAACCATAAACATAATAAAAGCTGGGGCCATTTCTAACATAATCTCTATCAGCAAGATGCCAGCGCTTTTCCAGATTTCCTAACGGGTCCCTGCTAATTCCATGCCAAAACTAGCAGTGGATTTCTTCCTCCTAATCTCCCCTAATGCCTTATTCGATTATTGTCACTGCTCTCCGGCCGCGCGCCCGTCCCTCCAGCCCCTGATTCCCGAGCGGAGCCGGCGGAGGAGCCGGGCGGCGGCACCGACGGCCGCAGCCCCGGCCCGGCACCCGAGGGCACGGGCGCCCCGCGGGCCGGCGGCCATGAGCGC